>OW679199.1:49257289-49420215 GCA_940337035.1 Agriotes lineatus
AAAAATAAAACTGTCTATTAAAGCAGCTTGGTTGGACGCATGAAGATCAGACAAAAACAGACCTTATTCATGTTACATTTGTGCATATAAAACAGGACGTACGAAACATTACTTAATAAGACATATGAGAACCCTTTCCGGAGAAAATACCCATCTATGTTTTATTTGTGAATATAAAACAGCAGGTAAATACTTTTTTCGCATTTTGTATAATAATGTGCTATTTTACTAAATTCAAAATCGATTAATAAAGTGGCACTTTGGTGCATAGAAATGTCACTTTACTATATGGTAATGTCACTGTCAAATTCGAGGTTAGCAGGTTAAGTTTTGTGTCAGTTTGTGTCAAAACTGACGGACACTTAACCTACTAACCTCGAATTTGACATAGACTTACACTGCCACCAACATATTACTCATACGTTGGAATTTCCACAGCCACCTTTTTAAATGGACATGTGTTATAATGTTTTTTTAATAAATGGTTGTTTATAAATACTAACACAAAATGCGAAAAAATAGTATACACACTTCGTGAGAAGTGCGCTTCACTCGCTCGTACTCAATCAAGCTATATTCGTTTAGTAAAACTTGACTTTTCTAAACTTGTCGTGTAATATACTATTAGTTAGAAAAATGAAAAGACATTCCTGAAAATGTCTTGCTCTATTTGTGAGTACAGTGAACAAGAGAAAAACCTAACTTACGTTCTGTCTATAAATGCAAAACTGCAGACAAAAATATTGCTCAGTCAAGTATACGAAGAATTATACAGATGAAAAACTTCATTCCTATTCTTGTATTTGTACAATGCAGCACATAAATCTACTTAATTAACAATGTGAAGGCAGTTACAATGAAAAAGCCAGACTTACTATCTGTTTGTGAATGTAAACCTGCAGATCAATATTGCTTAATAAAACTTGTGAACAAATATGCAGTGGATAAGTTTATTATTGTTGTTGCTCTTTCTGGGTGCAGTATAGCACAGAAATCTAAATTAAAGAACGCATGAGACAAATATTGCTTAGTCAAGCATGCGCAGATATATTATACATTGCGACACAGAAATCTACATTAATGGACATATGAAGGCAGTTACGGGGGACAAACCTGACTTAAGTTTTGTGTGTGAATATACAAGTGCGGATACATAAATATTGCTTAGTCACACATGTAAACAAATATGCAAGAGAACACTTCAGTCTTGTTCTTATTCTTTGAGAGTACAGAAATCTACATTAATAAACATGAATAGATAAATATTGCTTACTCAAGCATCCCCAGAAATATTCAGAAGAAAAACCTTTATTCGTATTTTTGTCTTTGTAATTACAATGCAACACAGAAATATACACTAATCGACATATAAAAGTAGTTACAGGGGATAAACCTGACTTCAGTTCTGTTTGTGAATGTCAAAATGCAGATAAATATTGCTTAGTCAAACTTGTGTAAAAATATACAGGATCAAACTTCATTCTCTTTCTTCAGAAATACAGGAGAAAAATGTATTGTTCTTCATGTTCTTTGTGAATACAGTTCAGCATAAAAATCTACATTAATGAACATATATGCAGGCAGTTAAAGGAAAAAATCCTGACTTACGTTATGTGTGTTACTGTCAAGCGGCAGATAAATATTACTTAGTCAAACATGTTTAGAAATATTTATTTATTTATTCTGGTACTCAGCCAACAGCCGTTAGGCCAATTATAGGCGTCGCTGTACATTTTATGGGGACTTCCAACCTCACTAACGACTGTCATGATGTTATTATGACATCCGGGACCAACTATTTCCGTGACAGCCGTATCACGCGGCGCCGAGAGAAGCAGCCATGGAACTCCCATCCAAGTTCTGACCAGAAAGAGCGTTGCTTAACTCTGCTGATCGAACGTGGACGCTTATTCAAGCTACACCACCCGGGACCAATATACAGAATCAAACTTCATTCTCTTTTTTCAAAAATCTATATTAATGAACATACGCAGGTAGTTCAAGAGGAAAAACCTGACTTACGTTCTGTTTGTCACTGTTAAGCTGCAGATCAATATTGCTTAGTCAAACATGCAGTGAGGTCGTAAAGTTTGGAATAAATTCAGTATTTCCTAACATGTACGTTTCCGGCTAAAACGCTCGGACCCGTCGATTTTTATTTTTATTTGAGCATTTTTTGAAATAAAATGCATACATAGCTGTCCCAGTTTTATTTGCAATCAGCTGTACGTTTCCTGCTAAATCGCTCGGACATGTCGAAATGCATACATACAGGGTGTATGAGGTATAGCGTTATCGACGTTTTTTAAAATATAAACCCCCTTTTTTTTATTACGGAATCTGAAAGAACGCATCTTTTTACTTACGGTAGGGTAATTTTTGGGTACAGGTCACATTACCAAAAATTAAGAAAAAAAAGTTAAATTTACAAAATACTAAATTTGATTTTAAGAAGTGTGATTTTACGCTTTTATCAATGACAGCAATCAACAAAAAACATATCGGTCGTCTTAGTTACTATCAGGCAGACAACGGTGCACAATGTGTACATTTAATTTAGTTGTTTTAGAAATGACTAAACTTACAGCCGTATTCATAGTCGTTCGCCAGCGGCTCGCCGACGAGTCGCCGGAGTTTCGTTATGAATAGTATGTTGGCGGCACTGTACGTCTGTCAAATTCGAGGTTAGCAGGTTAGATTTTGTGTCAATTTCTGTCAAAACTGACGAAAAACCTAACCTGATAACCTCGAATTTGACATAGACGTACAGTGCCGCCAACATACTATTCATAACGACTATGAATACGGGTGTCAGTATTTTGGAACTTTTAAATTTTTTCTTAATTTTTGATCATCTGATCTATACTCAAAAATCAGTTTACCGTTTTCCATTAAAAAAAAACATCGATAACGCCATACCTCATACACGGGACACCCTGTATGTATGCATTTCGACATGTCCGAGCGATTTAGCAGGAAACGTACAGCTGATTGCAAATAAAACTGGGACAGCTAATATGTAATATTGTAATATGAAGTACAATAACATATTAAATACTCGTAATTATGTTCCTTTTCTTATGCTTCTATCTTTAATAATATTTTATGTATTCACCTACGGAAATATAAGTTAGAGAAAGTTTCACACGTTATTAAAAAACGCAAAAAGTAGTCTCAAGACGTGTCCCACTTTTATTTGCAATCAGCTGTACATGTTACGAAATACTGAATTTATTCCAAACTTTACGACCTCACTGTATGAAGACATATAAGGTGAAAACTTCATTCTTTTTTTGTTCTTTGTGAATACCATCCCGCACAGAAATCTACATTAATAAACATATGCAGACAGTTAAAGGGAAAAATCCTGGCTTACGTTCTGTTTGTTACTGACAAGCTGCAGATAAATATTGCTTAGTCAAACGTGTAGAAATATACAGGTCAAACTTCATTCTCTTTCTTCATAAATACAGGAAAGAATGCGTTCTTCTTCATTTTCTTTGTGAATACAGTGCAGCACACAAATCTACATGAATGAACGTATGCAGACAGTTAAAGAGAAAAAACCTGACTTACGTTCTGTTTGTCACTGTCAAGCTGCAGATAAATATTGCTAAGTCAAGCACGTGCAAGATATACAGGATCAAACTTCATGTTCTTTCTTGTTTTTTTGTGAATGCAATGCAGCACAGGAATGTGGGCATATACAGGCAGTTTTATAGTGCAAAAACGTAACTTACGTTCTGTTCGTCCTGTCAAGCGTGTGGTAAATATTGCCTAATTAAACATGTGAAGACATATAAAAGATCAAACCGCATTCTCTTTCTTCGGAAATCAACATTAATGAACATTGCAGGCAGTTAAAGAGGAAAAACTTGACTTACGTTATGTTTGTCACTGTCAAGCTGCAGATAAATATTGCGTAATCAAACATGTGACGACATATAAGGAGAAAACTTCATTCTTTTTTTATTCTTTGTAAATACGATGTAGCACAGAAGTCTATATTATGTCACTATCTAGCTGTAGATAAATAGTGGTTAGTCAAACATGTCAAGACATATATAGAACTTCATTTTTTCCGTTCTTTGTGAAAACGATGCAGCACAGAAAGCTGCACCAATAAACATATGCAGGCAGCAAAGGAAAAAGAACCTGACTTAAGTTCTGTTTGTCACTGTCAAGCCGCAGATAAATATCGCTTAGTCAAACATGTCAAGATGTATACAGAACTTCATTCTTTTTCCGTTCTTTGTGAAAACGATGCAGCACAGGCAGCTGCATTAATGAACATATGCAGGCAGTTAAAGGAAAAAAACTGACTTACGTTCTGTTTATTACTGTCAAGCTGCAGATAAAAAATGCTTAGTCAAACATGTGAAGACATATACAGAACTTCATTCTTTTTCCATGCCTTGTGAAAACGATGCAGCCCTGACAGCATTAATGAACATAAGCAGGCAGTTACAAGAAAAAAACTTACTTACGTTGTGTTTGGCACTATCAAGGTGGAGATAAATATTGCCTAGCAAAAATGTGAAGACATATACAAAATCTAGCTTCAGTATTTGTATTTTGTTCTTTTTGAATACGATGCAGTACATAAATCCACATTAATGAGCATATGCAAGCAGTTAGAGGGAAAAAACCTGACTTACGTTCTTGTCACTGTTAAGCTGGAAATTAATATTGCTTAGCCAAACATGTGGAGACATATAAAGAAGAAAACTTATTCTTGTTCTTATTTTTTGTTAGTAAAATTAAACGCAGAAATATAATAAAGGACGTATTAAGAAAATATTGCATAGTCAAGCATCAGCAGCACTATCTAGAGAGAAGAACTTTATTTTTATTTTTGTCTTTGTAAGTACAACGTAAATGTAAAACTGCAGATACATACTGCTTAGTAAAACTGTTGAACAAATATGCAGGAGAAAACTTCATTATTTCTATTGTTCTTTGTAAGCACAATGCAGCACAGAAATCTGCAGTAATGAACATATGAAGGTTGTTATAAGGGAAAAACCTAACGCACGTTCTGTGTGTAAATGTAAAACTGCAGATGAACATTGCTTAGTCAAATATACAGGAAAAAGCGCCGTTATTGTTTCTATTCGTTGTAAGTACAATGAAGCACGTGACCTATATTCCGTTTGTAAATGTTGATACCAAATGTTCAACTACATAAATCATTTTCTAATTATCACGAGACTACGTGGACACTAGGGTGGAGCGAATTTTCGATTTTTTGAAACTTAACCTCCCTGTATGCTTAATAGGTGCCTATTGCACTCTTAATTACGTCAAAAAAATCTGAACGCCCAAAAACGTTATTTTCGGCTGCCGAAACAGTCTTGAAATTTCGAAAATTAACACTATTTTTTTAAATTTAGCGAATTGTCGATTTCTTGAAATTTAAGCACCCTGTATGCTTAATGTGAGCTTATTGTACCCTTAAGTAAGTAAAAAAAATCTGGACGCCCAAAAACGATATCTTCGGCTGCCGAAACTGCCTTCAAATTTGGGAAATTAAATAATTTTTTATAAATTTTAAACTATGACGACACTCCGTCCTTAAACAAGAATTTTTTGCTATTTGTGTAATAAATTAATGGGGTTACGAAGATTATACTTACCTAATATCTATACTTTATGAGTAATGTTTTAATCTTACGTGGAACTGTAATACTTGCGAATAACGATATCACAGTTCAGAAATCGCAAGGCGAAGTTAATTCTATTTTCAGATCTCATTATCCTTGAATGATTAAATTATTTGTGGCATCTTTTAAGACATTATAAAATGAGTAGGATGCCTTATGCCCCATTATTGGTGTGTTATCTAAATTTAAAGATAATGTTCTACCTACATACGCCGATGTTATCAAATATTATTTGTGGATTAGGTTAGGAAAAATAAACGAAAATAAACAAGAACCCAGTGTAAGTGCAGTTTCTAAGCAGTTAGTTGAAGACTTGAAAGCTATATGGAAGAAAAGCTCCATTCCCGTAATCTCGAATCAGCAAATTTTAAGTCGTATAGCACAATATCATGGTAAATACAGAAAAATTAAGAAAAGCCTTAAATCAAAATATAGAGACAACTATAGCAAAAAAGTTAAAGCATTTCAAGAAGACGCAGAGAAAAAGCTTTTTGATATTGCGATTTGCAAATGTAAAAGTTTCTCAGCTTGCAAATGTAAAACCAAGATACCGGTAGCTGAAAGAGAATTCATTGTAGATCAAAGAACAAACCGGAAAATGGTAATCGGTAACGTAGATATTAAAACAACAAAAAGAAATAAAAAAGGACTTGAAAGAAAAGTAAAGGAGCTAGCCAGACAATCAACTTCCAGCCAACCATCGTTCACAGAAGACAATCTAAAGGAAAGAAAGTTAAAAATAGTGCAAGAACGTGAACGTGACCAAAAGGAACTAGAGAGTATACCGTCAACTTCTAAGGCAATCGGCCCTTTGGTACCGGACTCTCAGACGAGTTGTCAAACTACCAAATCATCATCTTCTGATCAAATGCGACTCGATTTACCAACAGTGGCAGAAGCTTGCGACCGCACGGGAATCTCTGACCGATCAGCGGCAATAACTTAAAAAGAAAATTTGGTGACGAAGCTTCTGAAGTTGAGGCAATATATTTTGACGGGCGCAGAGATAAGACCTTAATCCAAGCAGAAATAGAAGAGAAGTATTATCAAAAAACAGTTGTTGAAGAACATTATGTTTTAGTTTCTGAACCAAGATCGATATATTTTGGACATGTTAGTCCAACATCTGGGAGTGCCAATGCAATTAAAACATCAATAATAGACTTTTTACAAAAATACATTGATTTAAATAAAATTGTGGCCATTGGTTGTGACGGAACCGTGGTAAATACCGGTTTTAAAAACGGAGTGATTCGAGCTTTAGAATTGGATTTAAAAAGGCCATTGCAGTTTATGATTTGTTTATTACACACTAACGAATTGCCGCTACGCCACTTAATGAACTATTTAGACGGAAAAACTACTGGGCCAAAAGGGTTTTCAGGAGACATTGGCAAGACACTTGAATCGTGCGAAAACTTACCTGTGGTACAGTTTGAGAAAATTGAGACATTTTTACCTTTACTTGATCTAAAAACCGTAAGTACAGATGCTAAGTACATGTATGAGATGTGTCAAGAAATCTCCACTGGAATTTTAAAAGATGATTTGGCGCTAAAAGCGCCAGGGAAAATGTCCCACTCTAGATGGCTTACCACAGCCAATAGAGTCCTAAGGTCATATGTTGCCACCAAAGAGCCCTATCAAAATCTTAAGATATTAACTGAGTTCATAGTTAAAGTGTATGCCATATGCTGGTTTGAAATTAAATGCAATTGGTCTTGTAAGAATGGTGCTAGGCACTTATTTAGTATTATCAGTAAATCTTGTTACCTCCCTGAAGAACTGAAAAAAGTGATAGATCCCGTAATTGAGAGAAACGGATATTTTGGTCATCCAGAAAACCTTTTGATAGCCATTTTAGGGGATGATAGAAAACACATTCGAGAGTTAGCTTTAAGAAGGATTTTAAAATGTAGATCAACGCCAAAAACCGAGGATGTCAGAATATTTCGAGTTAATAAATGAAATTTTGATTGCCAAGATTATGTGGAGTTAATTGACTGGCAAAATGTTGATCTAAGCAAGCCCCCGTTAACATTTAAAATTTCAAACGAAGAACTAACTAATATGATTTCTTTGGTTCCGGATGAAATAGAATTAATGAAATTTCCTTGTCATTCGCAGGCAGTTGAGCGATGTGTTAAGTTAGTCACCGAAGCCTCTATGGCGGATTATGGTCCTGAAGCGCGAGACGGGTTTATTAGGGCTCGTATTGAATCTAGAGAAATATTGCCACAATTTGAAACAAAAAAAAAATTTGTAGCAGTTCTAGGACAAAAAAATTGTCTTTTTACCATAAGGGTGGGAGGGTAGGGTGGAACTCGACATGCAGTCACCTCCACGTGGTAAGTTCTGGGTAGTTTTTTAAGAGAAACTAGCTGAGAGCTGCATGTTTAAATTTTTGTTATCAGTTTTAAAATTTTTAAAATATTCAAGGTCATTTCGGCAGCGGAATGAATCGTCATAAAGCATTTGGATTTTTTTGTATAACTAAGAACCTCGAAAGGCATCTTTTGCGCACCCAGGCAGATTTGTTTTCGAAAATTAGTTGTTTTGGTCCAGTTTTCGCTCCGCCCTAGTGGACACATTTGACTGTCAGCTAACTGCAGTGAGAACAGGTGGGTTCTGATACAAAATATTAAATAAATTATCATTACTGAGGGCGCCAACAAGTCTTTAATTACGACAAATGTGGCCAGATTAAAGCGAGATCTCATAAACTCAAAAGAAGGCAGTCGATCGCAAAATAATATGAAGAATAAATCATATACGGTCAGGGTCAGAGGGTCGCAGTAACAGAATAAGACAAATAATAGTAGCACATGTATATAATATCGAAGTAGTAACAAATTCAACTAAATAAACTCAATAAAGTATCATCACTAGTCTAGATATCACAGATGACCTAGCATAACCTGGCCAACGAGAACATAAATACAATAAACAATTAAGTGTATATTTACAATCAAACTTACGTTTTCTACAAACTAGATGAATAAAAGTTAAAAGATTGAAAATCATTAAATAAGACAACTTAAGTGCTGATGAGGCCTTAAGGGAAATTCATCGGAGGTGCTGTGGAAATGACACACAAGTCGAAGATTATCACACAAGAAGGCGAAATCAGAAGAATCCTGACGAAATCATATCGAAGCCGCTGGCAAATCGGCACAGCAATTAATCCCAATGTAATGACATAATTTAGACCGCACGGGGTATCTGAATGATGCAGCCCGAGCCGTGGTAGCATTGTCAGCTCCACAATTTGCAAGTTAACAGTTAATAACGGGCAAAACTTAAACTGTTGCTCCCGCGGACCTATTGCTTCCAGAGTATAATCTATCAGCTGATGGCAACATCAAACAGTTCAACGCCGGGATCTGTGTCAAAAACGGCTCATCCGCTGGGAAACGCACGCATCGAAGGAGGGCATCACACTGGAGAAACTGGACAACCATATTATCTGGCGGGACCACCGAAGCACGAAGGCAGATGCGATATAGTGGTTGACGGTAGCGGCCCAAATTTGGCCCAAGTAAACACAAACTTCAGCAAGCTCGACCGCCCAATCTGCCATCTTGGCTAAGGAGAAATTAATGCTACACGTCGCTCCTGAACAACAAAGCCACCTTAAAGGCAGAGGCTACCAAAAATCATCTTCACTTCTAACACAAGGTGATCAAAACGAAACGCCCAAACTAGCTAATGGAAAGCGACGAACTTAGCAAGTCTTGCTAGGTCCAGGGCAGAATGGAAAAGGAAAGACCAAAGCGACGCTCGAATGCAAAACTTTTCGCACAAAGGAAAAAACCTTCTGTTGAGCCGAGGATACAACGCGCGAGATTTGAATACTCAAAATAAAAATTGCTTCGTCAAATATGTGAAGAAATATATATCGAAGGCAGTTACAAGGGAAAACTGTTCCTAACTATACCTTAGTTAATCTTATCAAAAACCATAGGAAAGAAAAGCTTTCTTCTTGTTCTGCTTATGAGTGCAATTCAGGAAAAGCAGATAAACTTGACTTATCAACAAACTTCGGGAGGTGACGCCTTAGCTCATTTTAAGGGAAAAAAGTTTTTCTGTGAGTGAGTCCAAAAACGCTGTTACGGAATCACAGTCTGTGAAGTCACACCTGTTCAATTACTTTGTATTATAACCTATTTCAGTTTTTGTACTCACTTCTGCTTTTATACACGCACCAAATGCGTATCATATGGGGGGTCGTGCAATATTCTTGTCCTCGTTCTACAACTTTACACTTTTTTTATTGCTATCTTAAATATCTCATTCGCCTTACGAAAGTACACAAAAACCGTGCTCTTATTGCAAGTTGATGAACATAACCATTGTCGAGATATTTAAATGTTTATTAAAAATCTAGTTGCAGGGAAAATTTGGATTATTCTTATGCTAAATATTTATAAGCGCTATAACTCTGTAATGAAGAATTTTCTGTTCACATTCATCTGAACTTGTTTTATTGTTTTGCTGTCCTAAATCCATACAAATTTTCCTGTAACAAAGCGTTTTCGGATGGCGTGTATAGGGACTTTTTTTAATAAAATAGAAACCACCGCACGAAGTTTGTCGGTGTAATTCTTAACCACCCTGTATATAGTGTCCGAAACAACGCAGATGTTAAACATATTTCTAAAACTGAGATTTGCACAAAATGTGCTTATATAATTGTTCAAAAAAGAAATAAGGATGTAGAGGTAAACATTTCTTTGTTTAATTTATAGGCAAGTAGGCGTTGAGTTAGGAAGTGTGTTGTAATGTCCCTTAATTTCACCTTTGTCAAATGTCATAATTTATAATTTGGGGCGACTGACTTAGTTTAAATAATAAAAATTCTAATTATTTAAAAACTGCTGGTTATACCAAATTTTATGTACAAAGAAAACAGGCAGAAAAAAGAGAAAAGCCCGATTAGCGACGCCCACGATACACTTAGCGTCGGCTTAAAGGAGTTGGAAAGAAAACAATGCCGCAAGTCAGCTCGCAAATTTCCTCCAAAGCGAAAAATCAAAACTAAAAAATTTGAGCGAATGCACACGAAAATTCTCAAATTTTTTCTTATTCAAGACGAAGTTTAAGTAATTAAAAACTAACCTTACCAAAATTCTATACATTGGAAATTTAGTGTGTGTTTTCCCATTTATTTCTCTTTTCCACTCTCTTCGATTTTTGCGTCGACACAAAATTCGGCCGGGGTTTTAATTAATTCGATTAATGCCAATTCGCTGATTTAATCATGAACTCGCGAAATTCAAATTCACTTCCGATTAGTTAGTTACAGGTTCATGACTGCCTGAAGTTAGCAACTCATTAGCAGATAGTTGTACAAAATATTCGGTTCGCGGGTTAACACGTAAAACACAAAGCGAGTTCGTTCAGATCGAAGAGAGCTCCCGATAAATTGTTTATTCTTAAGCCGGTCGCCGAATCAATCAATACAATTTTAATGAATAAATTAATTAGTAATTCGGGCTACAATATTCTTCCTTTCGGCGGGCTGCAGTCCATATAATTGAAATTTCTACTGCTTTCTGATAGTAATTTAGTTCTGCCTAGTACGGCTAACGATTAGCTGTCACTAAAGTAAGTAAAAACTGACACACGGGAGGCGTATTATTGCTAGCTGTATTTTTATTCTCGTCCCATTTTTATAATTCATAAGGGCGCCGCAACAGGAGCTCCGGAGACCTAAATATTTATTCATCGAATCAGAATTCAAGGGCTGCTACGTGTTCGATAAAGCGCACTTCTTATTGTCATAGCGCGCATTTTTGCTGCCCACCAGCGTAGAGCTTCTCTAAATTTAATCCCTGATTAATGTTGAATGCACATAAAACATTTACTGCCCGCGTGATTATCCAGTTAAACTGATTAAAGTTTCCAAGATTTAATAGATGTTAAACCGTGTATAACGTTCGTGTAGGTAGAACGAGTGGGAAATGGCATTTCATTACATTCGACGAGATGAGTTTTTTTGTATGGTTAAGTAATATGCAAGTATATTTTAAGTATATATCGTTATTACATGTCTACACAAAAATATAGACGAGGGATGTTGCCACAAAGAAAATGGAACAACGACAAAAGAGAATTAACGAAACTAGTCGAAAATACAATAAAATGCAATAGAAACGTAATAAAAAATATAAGAATGTAAAGTGCATCAAGATAGCTCTGAGAATACCAAATATAATAACTCTACTATGTAAAGGAAGTGAACTATTGGAAATAAATAGAGGAATTTTACAAACGTTTATTTATAGAAAGCCGGAAAATAATTCCTCCAATAGACAACGGAGCAACTTTTCAATTATACTTGAACAACCTTATTGGACATAAAGAGATATATAAGTTATCTAAAGGACTATCGACCAAATTCGCTGTTATTACAATCGTTCCTATAAAAAATTAAATACGTATCTGCCAAATATACAAGAAGCTTTGTTACTTGCTTTACAGTAAGGGTGCCAATTTTGTTCTTTAGTAAAGCAAGTTATAAAACTTCTGTTACTCTAAATCTAAACAACTAGCTCAAGCCTAATGCCAGTGGGGGGTCATGCGCAGAAGATGTACATAATAAGTTTAGCAATTTTTATAAACAATAATGAGCCAATCGATAAGAGCGCCAGGTTCAATAACCTACCATGTTAAACTCCGTTGAACCACATGGAGCGAGTGAGCTACGACGAAACATGCTGAAAGAAGTAACGAACACCCAAACAAAAGAAACAACATCGGCTGGCAACAAACAACAATAATTTGTTTGTTTATAACAACGTTTGGAAGACACGAACAATCAGCATAATAACAAATTTGCCAAATAATGGTACCGATTAAGATAAACAACATATCGACTAAAGAATTGCAATTTACATTAGGCCAGTGTACGCAGAATGAACCAACAAGGACGAATTATTTATACCATAGCAACGGTTAATATAGCAAACGAAGTGTACGAACAGTACGCGCGACCGCATTAATAAAATATTGATCAGGCTGCTGTGGCAGGCAATAAGGTAAGACGCTAACAATCGCCTGTCTACAACATAAATTCATTTGAGCACAAAAAATTACTATTTGAACCCCTCACCGGGCTATTTTCACTGGTGGCGTAAGTGGGTGAGCTCAGGAATTTCCAGCCGCGATGCGTTAAACACGTTGCTGATTTTCGAAAAAGGAAACATCGCAGCCGAGTGTTGGTGCCAAAAGCACATAGATGTTGATTCAGGGCGTACCATATCACAGGTGGATAAAAACGCGCACCAGTGCTGGGGATCGTTTAATCTGCGGCAAACTGGGCGAAAACTTCACTCAACCGATTTGGAATCGTAAAAACTTTAGCAACAGTTACAGTGTTACATTAGACTATCTATTGTTAGAGCACTTCTTAAAGGAGCTTGTGAATGTCATATTACCATTCGCAACACTACGAAAAAGCGTTCCAACACAATTTATAGACTCCAGATTATGCACAATATACAGAACGACACCTCTTCAACAATACAATTGTAATGAAAAAGAGGGAAACTAACAGTAATAAGGTGTGTTAGGTAGAGAAACCTAAAATACCTAAATTTTGCACTGGCAGACGTCCACAAGTCTACCTTGGCAGACGTCCACAAGTCTACCCTGGCAGAACATAGCTTAAGTAACAAAGAACTCAACAATTTCAGCTTTGCTGATATTATTATGTTAGTGGCACTGTATGTGTGTGTGTGTTAGTGAAGAAATTGAAAAAGTTATGGTACATCTTCCAGAAGCCTTCTAAAACGTATAGTTAAAATAAATATTACCACACCCCAAATAATATAATAAACTCTTACGACAATAAACACATAAAAGCTGTTGGCGTTGATTTATTACACGTGGTATCACGCGATGATAGTTCAATTAAATCGGAACACATAGAGGAACGCGATTTGTGTCATTTGGCTTTAATAATATCAAAACATTTGCTATTCTTACCCACACAGACTACCAATTCTGTTCTTTGTAGAGATGTGTACCTAATATCAACTTAAAAGACAAAAAGTTGAAACAATGAATTAGATACGAAGCAAAAATAAAAAAGCTGCTGAACATGATGAAAAAGTAAAACGAACCTGCATTCTCCACAATATAAGGCAAAAAGTAGAACGTCATTTTACAACAACAGAGACTATGACTACAAAACTGACTACAAATGAGATGGATTTGGTTAAAGTTACAGATTTTCAACTCAATAGAATGTGCACTACACGAGTTAAATTTCCTAAATCTTTGTGAATATACTATAAAATACTTTACTGTTTTGAATGTTGAACTCCCTTTGAACCAGATCAAGGCGAAGAATTCATTTTTTCAAAGCTTCAGGTTTTTATAACTAATGACTGCCTGCTTCATGCATAACTATTTGGGAATTTGATTGCTTCAACACGATATAAACATTAGAACACACATTACAAACATATATTGCAAACACATAAAATTACGTCAATATGTTTACAATACAAATACAAATATGAACAGCGAATTACATAGCAACGAATACTGGAATCTAATTTGGTAATTATATTCTAAGTCAACTGACCCGCGCCCTTGTCTTAGTCAGAGTGACGCAAGACGAATGGAGATGCAATGATCTGGAATCCCAAAGTGTCTCCGTTTATATAAGTCGCTTATGCAAGGCGAAAGAATTGTCTATTATTTGAATACAAGTTTTGTCCAGCCGGGCACAGGTTGAAAGTTGAAATCTTCACTTTCGCCTAAGAAAAGAGAATTTCCTGGTAGAGTTTATGGTCTTATTGCCCAGTGGGGTTGACTTTCACTTTCCTTTAGCCTATTGTTATTCGATTCGGATGTGCGTTCGTTTATTGCTGCCTACTATTACGTCTATTCCATGACGCAATGAGGTAGATGGAAATCATAGTGTAATGATCTCAAATGCCTGCTCTTTATATAGTGTAGCGCGACGTTTGGAAGGTTCGTTATATTCGTTGCGTGACCACATTACTAAAATTTGGCGTTAAAGAGATTTCGTAACTGCAAGCGCACAATTGATTTTGGCACTTTCACTAGATAGGTCGAACCCCGTATTTACACTTTTATTAGCGCCTTTCGTAAAGCAATACACATAATTGACTTTGACACTCACTGGTTTATGGGATCCGCTACAACTAAATCATCATAAAACAAGAAGACTATATTAGTTACTCTCGCTCATTCATATTATTCTTAATAATATGTGAAATGACTCAAAATATCAAAATGGTGACAGTTTGGTCTACCATTTGACAATTTGTATACAAAATTTCCTCGCCAGTTATCATTCTGTCAACAACATACGCTTGATTAGAGCCACACAGCTCCAAGAAGTTAGTATAACGTTAAATGATATTGCTTCATCATTCCGGGTAGGTTTTCTGAATACACATCGTCTTCCCCGTTTTCATCAAATTAAATGCAGTTTTTGCAATATCTTTTAGTTTTTCTACTCAATTTCTTCACTTATACTTGACCGACTGCGTGGATCATCTAAAGAGACATCGAAAAAGATAGAAGACCAGATGACATTTGGCGATTCAGCGAATTTAATCTTCTAATGTGGCATGCTAGCATCAATTTGACATTTCTGGGCATTCATGTTCTTGGTGTAGCTTTGCATTCTTGCAATGCTTTTACATCAACAACACTTCTATTCAGAGCTAAGTCACGTAACTTTAAAGTGGTTTAGCTCAGTATCTTTCTATAATATTTTAATTCTTTGAAGTGGCACGCCGGTGTTACTGTTAGATTTAATTATTGCTAATAGCGTTAAATGGATTGCCTATGTTACGTAAACATATGATCTTTAGTCTTTTTCGATGTCTCTGTATAATCTTTTAATGATTCTTTCCGTGACTATCTATAACATTTTATTTTTAGTTGATCCTACATGTTTTGACTCTTTTGTAGAAAATAATATTGTAGCCAATATTGATAATTATATAGCAACTGCTGTTGCTGTATAAGAGTTTTATTTGTTGTCTGAACAATACATTATAATAATTGTAATAATAGCCATTAATTTAAGCAGAAACGTAAAAAAGAAATTGCAGTTTATTTCTCTAATTATTTTTTCTTTTTTATATTAATACCATAAAACGACCATTCAAAGCTTTAGATCAATAAATAAACTAATTGAACATTACATGAGACCACCGAAGAAAAGTATGAATTATGAAACAGTTTGCTGTATCACTATTGCTACAAAAAATCGTCAAGGTATTCAAGATGGATAACAAAGCACCATGTTTTCCACACTTTGGTTTTTACTATTTTAGGAAATATATTTTCCTTCTATTTTATAACATATTTCCGGAAAATTGATAATATAAGAAAACCCCAAATAACATTTAATTTACATCTCTTTCATTATTTTTATGTAATTCTACATGCGTTTGCTAGCAATTATAGCAAATTGTTGACTTGCAAGTGCCATTGTTAGTCCAAAAAACATTGAAGAATGTGAAACCTGGCGATTGGCGAATACTGAGGGTACAGCACAAATACGATTTTTTTAAATCAACTGTCCCATAGCATGGAGAGCTCTCATAGGGCAGCGCCCCTTTATTGAATGTTAAATTTTCTGGTCATTGTCTTCTGCCTGCATCAGATAAACACGTCTTCGCACAAATTCGGGGTCGTTTGTAAATATCGAGGTTTGTCTTCCAGCTATTCCTATAAATACTTCGTTTAGAGTGGGAGGAGACAACGCTCCGTCCGCTACCCTGGAAAGGACAACTATGTCAAATTGACATCAATCCACTCTATTTCAGATCACAAGCGATAAACAGTTTCTATGTGTCTTACAGAATTATGGGTTTTCTGATCAAACTAAAACATCGCAATGAAAATCTTGAGCACACCTTGCTTTTAACAGTTCTAGGATGACGATAAGGTCTTCCATACAATGATGTGGTCGTCGATTTGAACATAACCTATCACTAATGATGCTCAGAACTCCTTCAGGAATTTGTTGAAATCTCATGCTTCTCGTTATATACCGCGGAATCGTTCCGCTTGGCTGCTCAGGTGAAATTTAAGTATATTTTAATTGCTTTTGGAAGTCCCTTCTCTGTTGCTAAGGCTGTAACCGTATTTAACAAACTAAGGGATTTGGGAATAATATGATGGTAATACTCTGTGGCACTAGCTGGTATGTTTACGGAGTCGCAGTTTATTCTATGGTCTACTTGTCCTAGTAGGTACTTGGAGATGGCTGATGTTTGCGTGTTTGTAAATCTTGTGTGATTCTGATGTTCTGTTATTCTACATTGGATGCTCTTTGGCATTTTTCCTTTGTTTATAGCTTGGGCGAAGCATCTTTGTTAAAAGGGATCCAATTGTTTAATCATTTTCATTATATTATAGTGCTCCTCGATGTTTTCCTTTCCAAGATCTTTCTTATTCTTTCGGTTACTCCGGCTATGTAGGGCAGGCGATCATAATTAGTAAGCTTAGGTTTTCTAATATTTTGGCATGACTTCCTAAGATCCCCTAGACTGTAACCGATATATTGTATGGCCTGAACTGTTTTTCGTGGTTTGTTTCACTAACACGTCCAGGAAAATCAGGCGTTTATTTTTTTCAGTTTCCACAGTGAATCTTATTCTGGCATGGTGGTTGGTTAAGTATTACTATATAACAAGTGTCATTGACGTAACGGAACCAGTATTTAGATTTGGAATTGCTGAACAGAATGGCTTCCCTTTACAAGGCTTCCATGGTAATGATTGAGAATAATGGAGATGCCTTAGCGGCTTCTTCGTTCTGCTCATAGTAAGTTTCTTTCCTTCAGCAATCAAGTTTTGTTGTAAGACATTTACCGCATCGTCTTCTGGTATCTTGGTGAACAGAGATTCTACATCGAAACTCACCAACATGTTCTGGTCCGTTGCTTCCAAGCCAACATTTCTGCGAAATTCTTAGAATTCTTCTCGTAGGATTATATTCTGCCTGTGTATGGTTGTATGGTTCTGGGGCCCTTCTTTAGTGACGTTTTCTTAGTCAGCTTGTAGGACTCTAATGTCCGAATTGTTGCGGATTTCCTTCGGAACTTGTGTTTCGGCTCGGGCGATAGTCCTCATTCGTGGCTTGGTACATTTTAGTATCCGACCGACCTTTGTCTCAAT
This sequence comes from Agriotes lineatus, assembly GCA_940337035.1. Taxonomy (NCBI): domain Eukaryota; kingdom Metazoa; phylum Arthropoda; class Insecta; order Coleoptera; family Elateridae; genus Agriotes; species Agriotes lineatus. The sequence continues at coordinate 49,275,129 of OW679199.1, forward strand.
CCTTCGGCTTTCTCAACTTGCGAATAGCACTCTCAGTTTCAGCGATGACTTCTTCAGTAGACATGCGGAATAGAGTGGCGACAAAATTCAATTCTTTTGCCAAAATTGGGACACAAGGTGCAGAAGAGGGTTGGTTTGACAATTTTATGACAGTTTTCTTGATATCCAGGCCTGATACAGCTGTTATGATAGATTGAAGCTTCTGGAACTTCTCTTCCTGTTTTTGGTCGTCCTGCTCATGTGGTGTTCTGAGTGAGAGTAAGTGATATGATCCACTGTGTTTCAAAGTTTTAAGATGGATGCGTATAACAAGCACATGCGTATTTTTCATGTTATACTTCTAAATTTATTTTATGACCCAAACAGTAATGGTTAATTATTTTTTAAATTTGATTATTTGTTATAAGTTTAATTTCAGTTTATAACAAACCTTCCAAGTAAAACTTTCGCTTTGATGATCTTATCATGCAACTTAAGCTTAAAAGTAAATTTCTTTATATTCAAACGAATAACACCGTGACCCGGTTTTATGTAAAATCCACTGTTTCCGTGGATATAAAATTACCTAACCACTGAAAGTTGATACAGACTCCGAGCTGCTGCTTTATTGAAAAATCTATGAACGCACGTGAACTGTGAAATATTTACATATTCGCTCATTCCGTCACACAGCAAGTAACTTTTATACCCTTCTGTCAAACTATTCAGCTGTCGAATTTATCTATATTTCGAAGCTACACATGTAAAATACTGCCCTTAAACGTACTTAACAGATACCAACCATCAGTATAAAACCACCCTAAAGGTTATATTTTGCTATTCAAATTATATTGTATGTCAATCTCTTAGATTGTATGTAGCAGAATTGATTCAAAACTAGCATGTCCAGTAATATATAGAAAGCAATTTCATAAACATAAACCAAACGATTTTACAGATAACCTGAAAAACAATTCTTTCTTCCTGTGATAGCAGCCCCCTTTCGTTGTAAACGGACATCACTTGTCAAGCACCAGAACAATTACTGGTGCTACAGTATATCACTCTAATTCTTAATCAACGATTTTATTCTTGTTATATTCTTATTTTGCTGTGTTAATGGAATTATCGCAGCAGATAATAATTTGACCTTTTTCAAGTTTTGAAAATTAAAACGAAATCTCATTTGATCGAATGTAGATATTAACAGTTGCATTTCGAGCTAGTATTATAGGATGTTATTAAATTAAAAATGCTTAAATTAAAGTTAAATTATCATTATTGAAAATTTAAATAACTAAATAAGTATAGCCATAACTGCACCAATTGCAATTTATCTACGAATTAATATTAAGACTATAGAACTTATTTTTGAGCGTTTCTTCATTATGTTATTATGTTATCGTTCATATTTAACAAGTTTGATAAAATATTAATAACTCATATACAATTTCCTCAGCACAACTTCATCAAATTGATTTTTAAATGCCTCTTGTCGGTCTGAAGTTGGATTTTGAGGGGTTTATAAATCTAGAGAAAATTTAAAATTAAGGGCTTTCATTAATTCAGATTAAATCTGATAACCGTTGCGCGAATCCTGCCTTTTGTCAAAGGAACTCATAGCGAATTGAAAATATAGGTACTGCCAAGGAAACGATCAACTTCGAGTCTTCAGTTATTTCTAGATGTAAAAAAAGGTGGACCTTATAAAAACAATAGGGATTGTGAGTCTATTTTTATTAAGATTGAATTGTTTAGAATGGCAATACACTATTCTTCTTCGTCGGTTCCTCTTTTTCAGAGGAGTCGGACCACTGGTGTTAATATCTTCTCCATCGTTCTCTATTATAGTATACACCGAAATAATTATGAATTACCTAAGGATGTCACAAAAAAAACGATGATACATCACAAGTTGGTAAAAGATTCTAAATTTCACACCATGTAGGAGTATGGCCTGAGACTCGACGGGTTAAGGCCGCCGATTATTTCTTCGATGACTGCCTGCCTGCTGCCTTACTTTCCTACTTCCACTTTCGGTGCCCAATTGCTACTGAGTGGCCTGTCCGCTATATGCCAGACATGGTTGCTTTTATTTATGTTAGTCTTTATTCCCAATCTTTCAATCACTATTTCATTTGTTAACTATTTGCCATAATTTAAGGTTGAATGGCCTGGAATTAGTATGTCATCTGCCTATACAAGAGATCAATGCTGGGTATATGTTTCAAAACCCATTTTTACCCACGACCTTGGCCTTTTATGTTCTTGGATTGTCTATTTCATTACTGTTTTAAATAGCAGTGGGCAAACAAGTCACCAGCTTTTAGTCTTGTCTCAATTTTAAAGATTCTTGATTCTGACCTTTGACACAATCTTCTCTTCGTTTCTTCATGTTCTCTCCCCTAATATGGTCTTGCGTTTGTTTTTGTGATGAAAATGTTGCTTGTTTTTCTATTGATTTTCTTATATTTCCCCCCTTAATCTCTCTTAGAGAATTCTATAATATATTATCTGTATTACAGATACCCCACGCACTACCCTATAGTTGTCGTATTCATTGTGGGTACTTTTTTGCAGATAGACTTTGTGATGATTTTGTGTTAGTTTTCAGATATCTTGTTACTTTTGCAAGCTTGTTGATATAACTCTTTTATCCATTTTGTTGTTTACTCTCCGCCATCTTTCTCGGGTGTTATATTATATCAGTCTGCTTTATAGCTTCTTCTGTTTATTCCATCTCTGTGACTTTTACTTCTTCCTCTTGTGTCTTTTTACCATAACCATGCTTATGCGCTAGTCTTGAGTTTGTCTTTGTGATAAAAATGCTGCCTGTTCTTCTATTTATCGTTTCTACTTAGAATTCCTACTGTCATTCTTGAATATGGTATCTATATTATAGATGTCAAACAGACTAACCCATAGTTGTGGTACTTGTGTGTTTCCGTTTTTATAAAGGGTCATTATGCTGTTTTGAATAATTCTTCGGACATATTGTTACCTTTCCAAGTTTGTTGGTATAATTCCTTTATCTTGTTGTTGTTCTTTCTTTGCCATATTTCTCGGGTTTTATTTTACCCCAGTCTGCTCTATAGCTTCATCTGTTTATTCTATCTCTGTTACTTTTGCTTCTTCCTCTTGTATCTCTTTACTATAACGATGTGTATGACGTTATATTATAGTCCTGAGTTTGTATTTGTGATCAAAATGCTGCCTGTTCTTCTATTTATTTTTCGTCTACTCTATCCATTGACAGTCCTTTCAGCATTCTTGAATATCGTGTCAATATTATAGATGTCAAACCGATTATCCCATAATTCTTGTACTCATGTGTGTTTCCTTTTTCTTAAATGGGCATTATGCTATTTTGGATGAGCCTTTGTATATGTTGTTGCCTTTCCATGTTTATTGATATAATTCCTTTATCCACTTTGTTTTTCTCTCTCCACCATATTTCTACGGTGTTGTTTTACCTCAGTCGGATTTAGAGCTTCTTCGGGTTACTCTATCTCAGTAACTTTTTCTTCTTCCTCTTGTACCTCTTTACCATAACAATGTATATGGCATTATAATATAGTCTTGAGTTTGTCTTTGTGATCAAAATTCTGCCTATTCTTATATTTATTTTTCTTCTACTCCCTACCTTGGAAATTATTCTAGCATTCTTAAATATGGTGTCCATATTACAGATACCAAACACATTACCTCACAGTTGTCGTAGGCGTTTATGTCTTCTTTTTCATAAAGGGGCATTATGCTGTTTTAGATGAGCCTTCGGATATCTTGTTACCTTTCCACGCTTGTTGATTTAATTCCTTTATCCATTTTGTTATGCTGTTTCCGCTAAATTTCTCGAGTGTTATTTTATTTCAGTCTGAATTATAACTTCTTCTGTTTCTTCTATAGCAGTGACTTTTTCTTCTTCCTCTTGTACCTGTTTACCATAACAATGCATATGACGTTATTATATAGTCTTTCTGATCAAAATGCTGCTTGTTCTGCTATTTACTTTTCTTCTACTCCCTACCTTGGAAGTCCTTCTAACATTCTTGAATATGGTGTCTATATTCTAGATTCAAAACACATTACCCCATAGTTGTGGTACTCATGTGTGTTTCCTTTTTTGTAAAGGGGCATTATTTAGTTTTGGATGAGTCTTCGGATGTGTTGCTACCTTTCGAAGTTTGTTGATATAATTCCTTTATGGGGTGTTATTTTATCTCACTCTGTTTTATAGCTGCTTCTGTTTATTGTATCTCTGTGACTTTTTCTTCTTCATCTGGTGTCTCTTTACGACAACCATGCGTATGCCGTTCTATTATAGTCTTGAATATGTCATTGTGATCCAAATGCTGCCTGTTCTTCTAGTAATTTTTCTTCTAATCCCTCCCTTGGAACTCCTTCTAGCATTCTTAAATATGGTGTCTATATTATAGATATAAAACACATTATCCAATAGTTGTAGTACTCATTTGCGTTTCATTTTTCGTAAAGGGACATTTTGCTACTTGGAATATCGGATATCTTGTTACCTAACCAAACTTGTTGATTTAATTCCCTTATCCATTTTGTTGTTGTCTCATCGTAATATTTCTCAGGTATTATTTATAGCTGCGTCTATTTATTCTATCTTAGTGAATTTTTCTTCTTCATCTTGTCTCTTTACCATAACCATGTTTCCGAAGTTATATAGTCTCGAGTTTATCTTTGTGGCCAAAATTCCGCCTGTTCCATTAACTTTTCTACTACTTTTTCCCTGAAATTTACAATTCTTGAATACGTTACCTGTATTATAAATTTCAAACACGTTGCCCAATAGTTGTTGTATACAGTTATCTTTTTGGTAGATAAGATTATGATGATTTTGGGTCAGTGTTTAGGTATCGTGTTACATTTCCAAGGTGGTTGACATATTTCTTTTATCCATACTCTTGTTTCCTCGCTACTACATTTTGTATGTTGTTTCAACTCTGTGTGCTTCATAGCTTCGTCTACTTATTCCACCTCACTGACTCTTACTTCCTCCTATTATATCTTTTTATCATAACCATGCTTATGACGTTAAAAGAGGTATTTTTTGTAATCGAAATGCTTCCATTAATTTTGCTTCTACTTTCTTTCTTTACCTTTCTTTTAGAATGTTGATATATGTTGTCTATATCATGGAAGTCAAGCACACTAGCCTATAATTATCTTATTTATTTGTATTTCATTTTTTTGTAGAGAGGCATTATGATGATTTTGTGTCTACTCTGGGTATCTTGTTACCTGTCCACGCTTGTTGACATATTTCCTCTATCCATGTTCTTGTTCTCACACCGTCATATTTCTTGGGTATTATTTCATCTCTATCTGCTTTCTAGCTTCTTCTGTTTATTCTATCTAAGTGGTCTTCGTTCTTCCTCTTATGTCTCTTTACCATAACCATGCTTAAGATGCCGTATAATCTTGGATTTGTTTTTGTGGTCAAATTGGGCCGGTTCTTCTATTTATTTTTCATTTACCCCCTCCCTTTGAAACTCTTCTAGAATTCTTGAATACGTTGTCTGTATTACAGACGTCGAACACATTACCCCATACCCTCATTTTTCGTAGAAAGGCATTATGATGTTTAGGGTATCTTGTTACCTTCCGAGCTTGTTGACTTATTTCGTTTATCCATACTTGTGTTCTTTTTCCGTCATATTTCTCGGGTGTTATTTCATCTCTTTCTCTTGCGTGTCTTACGATAGCCATGCTTATGATGTTTTATAGTTTTAGGTTTGTCGTTGCGGTCAAAATGTTGCTTGTTCTTCCAATTTTAATTCTACTTCTCCCCTTAGCTTTCCTTCTAGAATTCTTAAATATGTTGTCTATGTTATAGACGTAAGACTTTCCAGATTTGTTGACATACTTCCTTTATTCATACCCTTGTTTCCTCTCCGCCATATTTCTCCTGTGCTTTTCCATCTCTGCTGCTTTATAGTGTATTCCACCTATTCTATCTCAAAGTTTTTTTTTCTTTCTATTGAGCAACCGTTCCTCTTTTTCTCTTTTTCTCGTGTTGGTTTCGTTAAATTCCTGTACAATTTCCTTACAGTCCACAGTTTTCTCTAACGAACGTGATTTCTAACCAGAGGTCTCATCCATTGCTAGTATTAAATTTCGTTGCTAGATCTCTTCTAAATTCCTTTCACAAAGCTTGTAATACATTTGTCTCATTACTTTTTTCTCGCTTCTTCATTCCACCCATTTATTATTCTTTACTCTTTTTCATGCTTTTCAGTGCTGCATATTTGAGCCCTTTATGTGCTAATATTTTTATTCTTTAGAACCTGGCATCTATACTAGGCGGTCCATGGTCGGCTCTGTTTTCTTATGTTGGGAGTTACTATTTTATATTATGAGTTGATTTCTTATGCAAAATTTTATTATCCGCATTTTTCTTATGATTCATGGTCAATCTATTTTTGGTTTTCTGTTCATGCACTTAGATTCTTACTTAGTAAATATGCAAAAAAATCTGTGTTTTAAAAATGGTTCGCTCAAGCGTTAGCCCAATTTTATCAGTTTTTATTACAAAGAACAACATTCGATGAATCGTTCTCGTAACTGTGGTAGTTCTAAGTATTAGTGGTATAAAGTAAACTTATTGGTCTGAATAGAAATATGAACTTTAAATGGAAAACCCTGAGAGTAAAATTTATAAATATAATTTACTTAGAATGCCATTATTTAAAGTTAAGCTTTTTAATTTGCGACTACAATAAAAGTAACCCTTTTTTAACGAATAGTCCTTTCATCGGGTTCATTCGAAGTTAGTTCCAAATTAGTATTCATAATCAAGTTTTTCCGTGCCAAGGCTGCCTCATACATAATTTTTCGGCAATAATGGCAAATGTGTGTAGGCCTGAAATTTAAATGCTGCGAAACAGGGTAGGCTTTCGCCGAATATAAATGTTACGGCAAGCCCTGTAGCTGGGGGTAATGTTGGTGAAGTAATCCGATGTTTTTGCATGGGAGCGCGGGAGCGGTTTGTTTTTAGCTACTGCAGGTATGAATCGAAGTTATGAAGACGTCAAGCACTTCGGAAGTTTTATTGCGAGCCCGACTTGCATAACAAGGTAAGAAAAACCTAACGAGCTGACGCCGACTTGTAGAATGCCCCTCGAATTTGATTTATGTGATGTAATATTGTCAGATTGGCAATTAATGCGGCGAGATTGCGTAGCAGGATCCAATAAGGCGTAGGCAATAAAAAATGTGAATAAGCAAGGTAATCTGTGTGCGTAGTGATAAATGATAACTAGTCCAGTAAGTTTTGACAAAAACCGGGAGTCCTTGGAAAATCTTCCCATTCTCTGAATTTTCATTAAGGTAAGAGTAATATTCATCAGATATTTCCACGGTTCTAACAAAATTGATTATAAATATCTAAATATTGATAGATATTTATTTACTTAGCCGCCGTTCTACGATCAAACTAGTTAATTGAAAAGTAACAGCATTCGTTCTTTGGTATAGATTTAAAAGTATTCTAGAATAATTAATAATAATAATAATAATAATAATAATAATAATGTTTTTTCTTCTTGTATAAAATTGTAGCCGAAGAAACATTAAATGGAATGAAACAGAAATTCATAAAGAACTTAAGAAAATTGTTTGTGTGGAAAACACATTTATGGAAGTGGTAACGAAATGTGTTTACTCAGAAAATGAATCATTGTAAATCATGGTGTTAATGGTGCTTGATTTGAAGAACTGCTGGTGGACTAATGAAAACTGTGCCGTATCTTCACTACTAATTTCTTTTCTAGCAACAGGAAGAAAATACAAAACGACAAAGGGAAAGAAAAAATGCGCTACTAGAACCTTTTGCCAACTAAAAGCATATAATACACAAAAAGAAAAATATATGAAGAATGTGTGTTTTTATTTAAAAAAAACTTGCAAGATGCAAACTATACATATATACTTCAGTAGAAGCCAGGTAGCGCAGTTGGGTAGGCACTAGGCTTGCATTAAATAAGTTCTCGGTTCGAATCCCGGGGCGGCCGGATTTTTTCCGCAGCCTTGGCGATTGGAATCGGGCTCGGTGAGACCATTCACAGCTGGCCCCAAATTAACTGTGCTCTACCACAGACGTAAGAGATAGAGTCAACATTTCATCAAGACACACGCCTCACACAATGGTTGCTGCACAAGCACAACAAGTGCTCTCCAACTTTGTAACCCAAATCCGGGGCAAGTTGAGCATTGTACCGACAGACGCAAGCGTATAAACCACTAGCCTCTGCAATGCAAGGCAAAATGAGGTTACCAACAATACATACATATAGAATTCAATAATCTAAATCGAACCATTGAATCAGATAATGGAATGGAATGGAATCGTAGATAAGTCAGTCTAAGGTCAAATCGAAAAAAAGTGGAATTGGCAGTTACTTCACATAGAGAGATTTCTTAAAGGTTAGAAAATCATTCATAAAATCAACTAATGACATTTTTGTTCTGGAAGGCCCAACCACATTACTCACACTTCATGGTTCGTATTCAATTTGTATCCTATCTTGAAATTTTGATGAACCTAAGTCAGTTTGACTAAAATTTTGTTATACTGTTATATATTTTGTTTTGTATTTGTTTCAATCAAGTTACTATTATTATTACTATAATTAACGCAATCGCGTTCTTTCTTAAATTACTTATTTAAAGGTTCAGAACACCATAACTCAAGGTAAATACAAGGTTCCACTACGAACAAGCAGCGTTTTGCCGTTGTTGCGTTTAGGGTTAGAAGATTTTTCAATTTGGTTTTCAAACGTTGATGATAAAATGCCACAAGTGATTATTCTATAAAATACGCTACAACAACCTCAATTCAACAATTAATAACTATGATTAAGAAGATTATAGTAGTTGTAGAGAGGTAGTACGTAGTGAGGCTCCCTTTCTCAGTCTGAACTGGGATGGATTGCCTCATTTTTACAGTTGGCTATCACTATTTTAATGCTGTAAGAATAAACTCTGGATTCCAAAAATCAATCTCATACTCAAACTAGCAAGATACTATTTTAAGAGAAGTAGAAGATTGCCGACCAATAGAATTATGTACGACATAGAATAGAGTCGTAAATACTGCCATTGATGAAAATACATTAAACTGGAGATCTCACGTACACGTAAGTGTAGAATACTCTTGCTTACTCACGATAAATTGGGCTAAAAGGTTCCAGTAGACGCATGATGTAATGAAACCTATGCAGTGGTGCCGATACAAGCTATAGGGTTGGTTTATTTATTTATTTATTTATTTAATTAGCACTCTGTCATGATGTTGTATGACCGCCGGGACCAACTTTTTCCGTGATAGCCGTACCACGAGGCGCCGAGAGATGCAGCCGTGGAACTCCCATCCAAGTTCTGACCAGAGACAGCGTTGCTTAACTCTGCTGATCGAACGTGGACGCTTGTTCAAGCTACACCACTCGGGACCAATTAAACTCTATAGAAGTGAGAAAAATCGGACGAAGAAGGAAGCTTGGGCCACTTGTCATGTCTTAAAATGATTCAGAATTAATATATATTCCAGAACGCCCTAATTATCGTATTCTTACTACAGTAGGCTACAATCTAATATAAGGAATACTTAAAATCGTAGGAATATGTTTCTCTAAAATGAATATTTAGGAGGATCTTTTTCGAGTCATTTCATGTAACGTAAAATTTACTTACTCTGGCAATTATTTATTTATCCGGCTGTATCATGAGACGCAACAAAAGTGTTGTCAGTTTTTAAAATGATCGATGTCGCAACAAATTAGCAGTTCTTTAAGTTTCAGAACTTTATTTAAGAACTTACTGTAAATATGTATTAATGTAAATGATTTTTGCTACTACCTAGGCTCAAATTTGAATTGTAGATGGGATTAATGAGTTCTTAGTACAGAAAAGTTATCAAGTCAAGAAAGTTTGGCATACGCTATAAGCATACGAAAGCATGCTATCTGTGTCATTGTATACAGAGAAGTTTTATAAGCAAGCTTTAGAAACGAATGCTGTTTATTTTTCATATTAATTGTGATCGTTGAACTTTCAGGCGTTGTGAATAGATAGCTACCCTTGTAATTAGTTTGATGTACGATATAAGCATACGGACTATGTTATCTCTCTCATTGTATAAAACTTCTAGAGAAGAATACGGTTTGTTTTCATAATCATTTTGATCCACCGTCATGAAGGGGTAGATGCCCCTATAATCACAGCAGAGAGTAGGAGATTTTCCAAAGACAAATCGAGACGTAACTGGACTAAACGGCGGCCGAAATAATTTGATAGCCTGCCAGTGTATTAAGTTAATCGAACGAACCGTCCTTGTCATACGATCCGGACAGCGGAAGACGTAGGTGCGAGTGATCTGTGGCATATGACGCGGATTTGGGCAGAGTTGATTAGAGATAACCGTAACCGTTCGACGATGCGCTCGCCGATAGCTCGAAAACCTGCCCCGGGGAAATGAGATCCTATAAACCTCGAGATAAGAGGCTGCTCTCTGAACTTTTTACTGTCCAAACAATGACTAAATCTTTTATTTTATTCCTGAAGTTTCTTTTTGATGTAACTCCCTTTATCTGTAACGAGTGCCCGCTCGCCGTGCGCCGTTCGCCCGCTCATTAAGCGTTACAGTACAATTATTTTTTAAAACACACCCGGACATAATTAGCTAATTTATTCGCGTAGCGGCACGCCGGCCCTGCGCATCCTCGTTCCTGTGGTCCCGACTAATCCAGAAAGCGCCGCGACGCCTCCTCGGGCACAGTATCGCCGCGACGCTGATAACGCTAGTATCTCCCGCGCTCGCCAGGAGCGCTGCCTCCGGTGCGAAGTCCCGATTCAATTCCCTCTGACGAACTCGCGGTAAACATGGTCTAGGGCCCCACCTCCGTTGGGGGCCGTCTTCTCGCAGCCGCCCTGTTCGCATGAGGAGCCACCATGGCGATGGTCCTCTCCAGCCAGAGCCGGCTGCTGGTGGGCCTCTGCTTCTGCCTCCTGGTGCTCGCCGGCGTCCTCGCCGTGGGCTCGCTCTCCGGCTGGTTCCGGCCGCTGGGCCCCCAGGACCTGGTGCCTGCTCGTCTCCGCCAGGTAACTTCTTAGTCTGAACTTCCCCATTTTGAATTTAAATGTTCGAGTCGCTGCGCCTCTTATCCGCGTAGCATGACACGTGCCAATCATTCTAGAGTACAGATTTAATCTGTTTTGGATTCGCGTTAGGTAGAGTGACAAAGGGAAAAAGAAATGTCGAGCGCCTGTTTCCCCTAATTGCGAAATTTAAATAAATTGCTCGTTACTGTGCTGGAAACTTTTTGTTTAAGACTCGTGTCTAGTTACAAATGGTTTGCTGTGTAACTAAATCGCAAGACTGTTTTTATAGATAGCAAACAATAAAAAAAAATGTTTTTTTGGCTTACCTGAAAGCTGAAGGACGACAAATAAATATCTGATTTTATGCCATGTTTGTTAGTAGTTATGTCATTTAAGAGCAAGACGAGTTTAAGAAAAGTATTCGATTGAATGTGTACCCACGAAATAGAATTGTATAATTTTAATAGTTTAGTACATATGAAACATCATTGTTTTCAGAATATTTTTAGGATAAAGTAATGTTTAGCTCCGGGATTTCTTGAAATTTCTAGTAAAGATGGCATAGCCTAATAAAGTGTTTATTATTTTTTAGACGTGTGGAATTGTTGTAATGTTATCGCTATTCTATAAGAGCCGCGTAGAAATAGAACCAACACTTTTTTACCTCCATTAAATTCTTATTTTAGTATTTTGCGATATCCATCCAAATATATTTATTAAGCGACAAAACAAAATTAAACGTCACTTTTAGGCCACGTCCCATCCACCGCCTAAGCAATATGCAACCCAGTTTACGTACGTGTTCTCAGGGTTGTAGAAGCATTTTGAAATACGTAAATAGCCAATCAGAAGAAGGCTTAACTTAAATCGTACCGGGTTGTATTGGAGCTGCAATCCCTGCAGCACAAGCTGAATGCTTAATTGAATATCTAGTTTCCGGTTGTGCGTGTAGAAATGTGCAGGCCTCAGTGTAAACGGAGTTTTAGTGGTTGATTGTTGTAATCGTCAAAACCTTGTCATTTGAGCAAAAAATCAACGTCCTCTTTCTGACATGAGAATTGAATTGCAAGGAAGCAGCGCAGCGGTGGGAAACAATACATATTTCCACAATAGGTGTATTTGTGACTGTCAAATAAAAAAATGTATTTAAACTCTTAAAATAGAATATCATTATATCAAATACATCATGACTCAAAAACCTCTGGCTTTTGTTGTTACCGACCCTTCTAGGACGGCGATCATGCGCCGCCACTGTGTGGTCTACTTTGTGAACGCAGTAAATATTTAAAAGCGTTTAGATATTTCCAGAAATTAGCTAAGTAAATTACGCAGTTATGGTCGAACTATTGTAAGGGTTGTTAGCTTTCCTTTGTGGTAGTTCTATTCCTGTGCAAAATCTGTTGCACGCATTTACATAGCAGAATCGCTTTTAAACAGTTTCAGTTCTTCTCCTAAAATACATAATTCAATTAAGTGTAGCACTAGTAAATTATGTCGTAAAGACGAGGTTTAGCAAAAAACGAGTCAAATTGTAACAGGTATTAATATTCTGTCATCATAGCAAATTTAAAATATGCTCTGGCTGATGTACGTAGAATGTAGAATGTAGAACGACATTTTTATAATATATAAACACGTTTCTTATAACAACAGGCAGTTAGTTGTGATAAATTGATGCCATTGTGCAAAATATGCAGGAGTGTTTCTTTTCAACAATATAATTTATCAATTATTCATCTAGAGCTTAACGGGTATGACGATAATATAGACTAACTCGTTATTAAGGCATTATTAACTATTGTTATATTTAGCCTTATACTGTATTATTTCAGCTATTTTCACTCCTATTATCTATATAATATTAAATTAGATGCTGCTGAGAATCTTTATTAAGGAATATGATATAAATAGATTTGAGCAAGAATTTAATGGATTCTTAATTTTTTATTAACCTGACATTTTGAGCAGTCTCTCCGGTAATGCTTTTAAAAAATTTCAGTTTCTATAGTAGTCTCCCGATGTAATGAAAATAATTTACAGACAGCAGCGTATCCAGTCAAACGATGTTCACAACGTAAACCATGTAATCCATCAGAGCTATACCAATCAGCACAATGTAGTAAATTCAAAATTAGCTAAGTAATTACTATATCATGGTGGAATTACTGTTAGCAAAGGTTCAGTACTCGATATTGTTAGTAGTAGTAACCGTGTACGAAACTTTTTGCAAACAGTAAGTGCACATCAAACACTAGAATCTGCATAAAAATACTTGTCTCTGTAGATCTAGAAAATCCATTATTGCAATCGCAAAGAGCTAAAAAAGATAGGTAAAGTGCCTATTTCCATTACTGAATTACATAATACTAAATATGTGTACCAAAATTCAAATCGATATATTTACATTTGTGGAAATTGACATAAAAATAATAATAAAAAATCGAACTTCTCACTGGAGGGACTTTGTACTTTTAGATTTAATCGGTTTATTATAACCTAAAGAATCTATGACTAATCGGTGTCCCATTTTTTTTTGGGACACCCTATATATTAACAACAACTTAAAGTGATTTTACTTCTTATACTACAACACGAGGAAGTGTTGTACATATTGATCAATCCAAAATTGAACGATATAAGCTTTTAATATAAGTGTAAAGTGTAAGGACGCTTGGTTTCTTAAATTATTGATTTAACATTGATAAATCGTAAAAAAATTATTCACTTGTCTCAGATGTTTTACTATTGCCTCCGCTAAGACTTAAATCTGTTCTAAAGTTTTGTTATGAATTTTATTACAAAGCAAGTTATTGTTATTGTATGTCTCACCCTCTGCAACTTTCGGCAGGTTCACTGTCCAGGCTAACTCCAATTCTCGGTGATTATGTGGTCGTGAGTAAGGATTAGGAAAATGGTTCTTATAGCTACTAAGTAAAAACAACATTGGCACCAGTTGCCATAGATGTCGATAAACTCAATCTAACCAGCAGTCTAAACAAAACAACTTGCGTTAAAAGCCCCTCACGCAACCCTAATTTCTAACAAAAAGGTGGCATCCGATGATAACCACGGGTATAGAAAAATAACAGACTGCAAATAAGATCAAATGCAAATGCTCCGCAAGGATATTAATATAAATTTGAGTTGAATTAATTTTTCGCCTGCATCTAAAAATGGAAGATAGCCCTTAATTGAACAAGTTTCTTGTGAACTCCACAAAGCTAATTCATGAAACGTAATTCCCGGACGCAACGCTTATCACAAAGTCCTTTGGAAAACAAAGCGCAGTATAATACTCAAAATCAAACTTCGGCAAAACCAAATGTCGTAGCTCAATTAGGTCCATATACTACGTTAACAAAAATGGTACAAATCGGATGAATTCCAAAACACTTGAAAATACTGGCAAAGTTTAACGAGCAACAGAACCCTGAAATTTTAATATCATTCCGAAAGCGCGCATGGTTAGCGAAAGTTGTCTCTTGAATTTAGGGACGCCATGCGTTGATAAAGTGATAAAATAAAAACCTTGTCCTTGTGTTATCGCAAAACTTTCGAATATAAATTTGATTTTAATTAATTGGTCGCCTGGATCCGAAAAGGGTGGATAGCGCTTAAATAAAAGGGCGGACGCGACAATTAACACAAAAATCGTTGGACAACTAAGCGCATTGTGATACTCAAAATCAAACTTTGTCAAAAAACAAATGTCTTCGCTCAATGCAATAGGCATCCCGTACAATACCTTAACCAACAATTTTACAAGTCGAATAAATTACTATAATAAACTAATATCAGGTAGCAAATGTTGTTGACTATAAACAATGAATTATCAGTTTAACGCTTGAAAATATTAATAAAGTTTAACGAGCCAGTATTTGAACCTTGAATTCAGCGACTCCATGCGTAGATAAAGTGGTACAACAAAAACTCTGACCTTGTATTACCCCAGAGCTTAGATCCGACAGCGTGCCGTGGCCCTACACACTCTCTAGGCAGGAGCCTTCTTCAGGTCCATAAAACAGATGTAGAGCACTTAAAAGATTTGGCCCATTACATTGATTTTTTTATTAAACAACACTCCTCTATGGTCTATCACGCTTGTAAGTCTTCTCCAGAAGTAAGCTGTAGATAGTCGAACTCTGAAATAGCTATGGAAATTAGGGAAATATCTTTGGGGACCAACACCACTTTCAAATTATTTATTTTTCCATTTATCTGACAACAGATAAGTGATAGAATGAATTCGTTAAAATTTCATAAGCAATTTGTGGAAAAATATTTTTTAAGTTATGACTTCGGTAATTTTTACTTCCCTCGTCTGAAAGACGAAGGAAGTATTGTAATCACGAAAAAATTACCTTCCGAGATTTTTTCAGATGTTCACGTTTCAAGGTCCCTAGATGAAGAAAAAGAGGTTTTTTCAATTCCGCCAGTATGTCTGTCTGTCTGTTGGTAGTATAGCTCAAAAACGATTTGTCAGAGGAAGACGATATTTTGCATACATATTATATATATCTACCTCGCATGAAACCGGTAAAATTTCATACAAATATATACAGGGTGAGCACCTTAAAAAATAAAATTTTGTTTATTTTTGTTTTAATTTTGAAATAAAAAGAAGTAATAACTTTCACATAGGTCAGGCTTTACATTTGCCGAAGATAAGACTCAACCGATAAAGGATAATGTCACAAAATAGTAAAAATGTTTCAACCATTACACCGTGCTCTTCAAGAGTCGCGCGCGCCGGACTTTTCCCGAACAGACGCGGTACCGCAGATGGAATTTCGCCTTACTTATATTTTCTGCGGAGATTCGGTTAGGATCGAGCATTCTGCAGAACTGCAGATGCGGCGGGTTCAAACCTCAGAGGGATACATTTTTTTTTATTTGAAAATGTCTTTAATTTATTAGAAACGTGAAGATATTTGTACTCCTAATTTAATTTGATTTTTAAGATTCTTTAGTGCCACAATGTTGACGAGGAAAGTTCTGGGTAAAGCCTTTTACATATTGTTTAAAATAGATTTCAAGGTTTTCTATAACTAATTTGTGTAAAAATATATACCTTTCAATTTGGAAATTGTACAATCATCCAAAAACTTTAAAATTCTCAAATTCAAATAGTAGACACTTTCGCCAACTTTCAGAATTTCGAATATCGTCGTGGACATTATCTGGTAAAATAGTAAGACAGCTGCACCTAGTTACATTATTTTTTAACGTGTTTATTTAAGATACTGAGAATTAAAGAACAGAACAAAATCCAAACTTATACTGCGCCTCGTTCCACGTAGCCTTCCTCCAATATTAATAGTCCTTACGTTGCTTGTTATATTTTTCTCACTATTGGCAGCAAGTAAAATAATAAAAACGAATTTAACACATGCTAGTTGGAACTATGAATACAATTTTGATTTAATTGTTTCCACTTCTTAAATTAGCAGGTAGTTTCTGTGCTATCGAATAGTAAAAATAAGGAAAACAATACAACGTTAAATCTGAATTAAAATTACTATTTTCCTAGGGCCTTATAAAATTTCCTAGTTAATTGTGTCCGAATAAATGTTATGGGCCATTGGTAGTAGGAAAAATTTGCATAGGGATTTAGTCAAAACTCGCAAGTGGAAGTTGTGTCACTAAAGATTTTGAAAACTTGAAGGAAACTAGGAGTAAACATATCTTAACGTTCCTAATAATACTGAAACAGTAAAAGGAAACACTTGGTAATACGAATTACATCAACTATCTCTTTTGCAACAGTTACCCTGTGTCTGCTGGGTCCCATTTTTCGAACTTTTATCTATTCCTCAGTTAAAGAAAGAACAGACATTTTATTTTTTAACGCATTCACCTTGTATATATTTGACTAAAATTGTTGGGATTTTATGCTAGGTAGACATGTAATCCGCATGCAAAATATCATCTTCCTCCAGCAAATGACATTTGAGTTATATCAGCAACAGACAGACGGAATTGAGAAAACCTTTTTTTTGTCATATTGGCAGGTTGAAACTTGAAGATCCGAGAAAATATCGGAAGGTGTATTTTTCGCCAATACAATACTTTCTTCGTCTTTTAGACGAGAGACGTACAAATTATTAATAATAAAATATTAATAATAAATAGTTGTTCGCAGTTATAATAATAATAATAAATAATGTTTGGACTTGAGTATTATGTCGAAAACCACTAAATTCAAGCTAATTATTGTATTTACTTCATCACATTTGATCAGTCAAAACAATATTGGTTTCTACTAACAAAAAGCTGTCCCATAATTCATCTCCTACCAAACTTTTATGTGTTTTTCGATTTTCCTCTTGTTAGGAAATTTTGCTAATTTAGAAATAAACATGGCAATGTCAGCAGCAGTTCCTATATATAAAAGTATGTTGTGCCTTTGTTTCTGCATGTATGTGTGCCTGCGTTTCTATATCATCTTTTTATCGGCACCGATCGATCCTGTCGTTAGGGTGTCATTTATAACGCAGCGACAAGCAAGATCGCTAGGTGGGCGTGTGTAGGCTAGCGATTAAAGCGTCTGACTAGCAATCGGATTCCGCAGGTTCGTACCTCACCTACTACGAGTTTGTTTTTGCAAAATAACGTAATTCCTATTACTAAGTGTTTCTGTTTACTGTTTCAGTACTATTAGTGCCATTAAGATGAAAGACGTTAAAACATTTTTTTCTGTAACTTTTTTATTTACAATTCAATTTTGTAAATGCAAAAACTATTTTAATTAGAGTAAGGCTACCTATGTGGTGAGCTCAAAAGCTAGTTATCATTAAACACAAGCCTTTTAATACCAATTAAACTATATACTTCCCTCAAGATTCCAAACAACTCATAGCCCTCTACAAATTACATTTAATTGCTCGAAAACACCTGATAACGCCATCGTGGAAGCAATTTAAACATGTAATATCCATGTCCTTAAGAATCTTTCGTGCTCGCGACCCTCACGGCATTATTCGCGCTGTTTGGGGGTTATTCGCGATGACGCCAAATCGAAAGGGTCCAGGAGTGAAGTACAAATAAGATTAAACTGTGTCGGGCCGTAATTCTGTTAGGCCGCGTTTCTTGCACTCTAAAAGTTTTGCTGCATGAATGGGTATTTTGCGTTTGCTAACGATAATTGCATTTCGCATCGAAAGCTAGGACTTTCGACCCGAAAAAGGCCACAATTAATCTCTTTAGAATCGGCGAGTGCTTGTGGCTGCGCGGGAAAAAGCAAAGGAAAAACGCATGTCGATTCCCGAAAACTTTTTTCCACAAAAAATCTGATACAGGGCCGTGCAACATATTGCTAAATGTTCGCGCCTGATAGCTGCAGCCTTCGGAACGACATCATTTAATTCTAATTTATGAGTTTGGAATTTTCAGTTTATTTCATGTTACATATATTTTACGTGTGGATTATAAAGTTTGCTTTAGGTTTTGTTTGCATTTGTTATTGCAGCATTTTTCAGACTATGTTAACGGCTTGTGCGATATTTTCCTTCCTTAATTCGTTGTTGTTTGTTTTAATATTTTGTAAAAATACTGAACTTTAGAGTATTTACAGTTGTAAAGAAAAATTCTTAAATCTCTACATATATTCTTATATAATTCAAAATTGATATACAAGTTTTAGTACAGGTATAATAATCCGAGATTCGCTGGCATCAATCGTTCGTGCACGAATTTCTGCCTCGCAAACGCCATCTCCAACAACTTTGTGATTAAACTGGACAATATACAACAATGCCATTAAACTTCGAAACTTCGCGCTATCTCTATCGTCTGCTTTTAACAATAAGGACTTCTCTCGGGTTATCGTTTGCACACATTCTTATATATTTGTTTTTGAAAACAGTAGTTGATATAGGAATTCTCTATTTTCTAGAAACTTTTTTTTTAGAAATCCTTCGGGGAAATGAATAAATTTGATATTTATATTTCTCTTGGAAAAGGAACAAACATAGTAGACGTCTTACTAAATTAACTTTGGGCCCCCATTTTCGAAAACGAATACTTCAGATTGCTTCTCTTACCCTAGGACGTATATGTGAGTCAGAAGCTCGGTTTAATAGGGACTCGCTTGACTAGATCTAAGCCCGGGTTTCTAAGTTTTTAGTAGCCCCGTGGTTGTGTTTAATTTTGCAACACTGTTTCTCCATACCCTGTTTGTTTACCTAGCTAGCTCAATTTGCAGTAAAAGACTTCTTACTTCTATTCCAGTCGTAGTTACGAATAAATCAATGCAACAAAGCTTCGACTCGTATCACTACAAATATATGCTCCAAACTTCCTTAAATAAAAACCAATCTGTTCAGAATCAATGTAACACACGTATATAGCGGCTTTTAAATACACACATTAAACAATAAAAAAATCCTTCCTAAACACAACGGTATGAACTCCGAATCTATAATCTATGTGCATTAGCAGGTTTCCACATGCATTTATGTTTAAATAACATGAAAGCTAAAATAACTGTTTTTCATACTCAAATATTATGCTGCACTGGAATTCGTTGCTTCGAGATGATGCCTAGAACTCCAGCTTCACGAAAAATTTGCAGCTCGTCGTGTTGCACGGTGCAACCTGACACACACGCTGTGAGATTTTACTTGACGTCACTAGTTAAACCAATGGCTTTAGACGCGTCCAAAACCGTTTCCTGGGTTGAGACTCAATGTGATGCAATATAAAGCAATATGATGCAAGCCGCCATTTTCGCAGCTTTCAAAAGACAAAGAATGCCAATCTTTAATAATTGCATGTTAATCAAAAAATTAGAAACACGATAAGAAGTAAAACTATTAAATTTGTTATTATTACTTTGTAGTTTTAAAAATAACTGAACAGCGATACTTTAAGTTGGTAGCAGTTTGATAAAAAAAATCAAGAGTCGAGCTTCTTGTTTCAGTCAGGTACCCAACTAAACGGAAGCTCTTTTCCGTCTCTGTTCAAGTTCGAGTTTGAGTCGACCTATTCTATGACTTTTGAGCTCAGGCTCTACGTATTTCTAATGGGGCACACTTTTGGGGTTCTTCTGTATTCTCAAAAAATCGTTCTTAATCGGGTTCAACGTGTATGTGAGAGATTTGCTTTACTTTGACTAGTAAAACTAGCATCTCACGGTATTTAAGGAGCAACTAACCTTTTGGCGACATGGTGTTTTAGATATAGAACCAGTTTTTCCCCTTTCCCATTGTTTCCCGTGTTAATGGATGTATTTATTTTAGGCATTCAAATTACCTTTAAATACTGTAACGCTGTCTTTGGTGGCTTTCAACTGATCTATCTTGCGTTGTAAAATAGTAAACGGGTGTTATGATTTTGTATAAGAGTATACCATCTTATGCATGTTAGTGTGGTGATAATTGTTAAACTTTTAGGCTCAGTTTTTGCATCTCTTTTTTTTATTACGATTATTCGTTGAAACTTTTCCACGTAAACGAATATGAGGGTTTTGATGTGCTAATTGGTAGCTTTGAATATGAGATTATGCCTATCTTAATTGAGGAATCTATGCTTCTCTTAATCGCTTCCGAGCCTAGTTGAATCTATAAATCGTTTTATGCTTACCATAAACCCCCGGGGTATTAAATCCTTTATAATTTTTATTGATTGTGTAGTCAAATATTTGGTATTACGTATATTATGTAATTAGTATTATCGAGTTATAGAAATTGATAGTTTAGACAACGTCTCTTTGTTTTATTTTTCATTTTTACATTACACCCTCTGCATCCTTGCTACAGGCTTCGATAATCTCAAACTACAGTAAATGTCTACGAATATTTTATTGTTGTTATTAGTTTCTAGCTTCTGGTTTAGCAAAGTTTTTATTACTACTTCCATGTCAGACTTTTAATTGACATCTTTACCATTGCATGTTATTGTTCTGTATTTTATAAATAAAATACTAACTTTAGGTACAGTAAGTGTTAACATTATTAAACTCGAAAGCCGAATCAGTTTCCGCGCATTTTGCAAAAAATATTGTTTTCTAAAGGTACTTTGCAGTAGTACTCTCCTATTAAATAGTAAATGTACTTTTTAGTTAACATACAATAGTTACATGTTTAAAAAGTTTGGGTGGGGAGTGGTAAAGTGCTGAATTTGAATTAACAAGCCCTCGGTTCAAATCCGTAAATTTTTAATTTCAAAAATAGGTAACTGTAAAACTGGTATAGCATGAAAAAGAAAAAGTACTTCATATGGCCTCTTATTTCGGAGTTCCCGCTTGTGGGGTGGTGTTTCTGATGTTCTAATTTCTTCTTGAGGACCTGCTTTTTGAGGTTACTTTCAAAATGTGGTAATTGCTGCAACAATTCCGACTGATACCAGGAGTAGTTTGGTTGAAATTTTATTTAGAACAGTTTGCGATAGAACGTGACGTGGTTGTGCGTTATCCACTAAACTGGCGTTTTTGGTTGTGGTATGCAGGTACTTTTGGCAGTGATTAAGCTAGTCCATGGTGTTTTTTGTGCCGATATGTTTAGTAGTAGCACCATGTACACTATAATTTAATTTAAACGTAGTACGATTTTATATCTGCCTCGGAGGTTAAGTTCGGCTATCGCTGCGACGTGGACATTCATCCATTCGATTTGGTTGTATAAACCTCGTCAACTATGTTTGGATGTTTAAATTAAGAGTGATTCCTGCAATGAGGATAATATATTATATAGAAAAATTAGGTCGCTGATGGGCTAACCTAATTTCTACACTGGTACCCAAACAGTTTAGGAACTTAATTTAATAGCGAATTGCTTTTACGAATGTTGGTATAATTTTTGATTTAGTGCAGGGAGAATATACATGTAGGATCCGTATAGGTAGCAATTGTAGTAGTTGTTTCCGTACAATTGAATTAAGTAGGGAATTACATTTGAGGCTGCCAATAAAGTATTTAGATAATTAACTAAGCAAGATATTATACTTGAGGCTTCCATTAAAATAAGGTTTGAATATTCACTAATGAGTGGTGTGGGATGTTTCTGTAATATCAATAGTTGCATATACTTTATACATCTGTTATTGTCCAAATTTTATTGGCTGTTTCTACATGATATTCGTCACGCTTTGGGTTTTATTTGATTTTTAGCTTCGTTTGAATTACTTAGAGGTTTTTCGTCTCAAGCATCGAAGGATCAACGTGCCAGGTAGAACAACTTGGCTCTCATTTATTTATTTATTCACTTATTAAGGTAAGTCGAACCCGAACCATTCCCCCGAGTTTAATCGGTGGCATGTTACCGTTTAGTATCTGTCAAAAATCAAACACGAGACTTTACAAAAAAAAATTTGTTCGCCTTGAATCAAGGACTAAAGCTCTAAAACTACAAAAATTAAAAAAAACTACACTTAAGATGCCAACAGTATTCTACGATCTCACCGTAATCTTTGCTTTTGGAATTTACTTTTATTTGCATCAAAATTTGTTTAACAAGTATTTGTTTTATATTTTTTTGTGGTTGTATGGCATATTCAATTTTTGTTTTAGTATTAGAAAGTAGAAGAAGTGGAAATTGTTCTAACTACAATATGTCAGAACAACGCAAACGTGTATAAAATATGAATTCAAATCAAAAATACAGAAAAACTTTATGTCAAAAATTATTGTAAAATTAATTATACTAAACATTATAAAGATAACACAAACAGCTAAACTTTGAGGTCTGGAGATCGCCCTGTGATGTATAACTCAAAAATGTTTCAATTTACTTTTTTTTAATTTGCTAAATTTAGAAAGATAAACAGTAGTCAAGATCTATTCAATAAGAAACCATTCTTAATTAGACTTCAAGTTTTATTCACCTGCCGCCAATAATAATTTGTTTCATTGCTCTCTTTGAATTTTTCATGGCTTTTCAGTATTGTGACAGTTCCCTCTGTTACCGTTTTTATTGCTCATTTCTATACATTATTAATTAATTACCTTCTAACATCGTCCCGTCTGATTAGTCATTGGCCTTTGATGGTATCTCCATCGAAGTTAATGAATTTCCGTTGACTGATATTTTACGGTTTTGTAGTACAGCTATCGAGTTTCGTCGGAAATTTACATTTTTATTAGGGGTGGTTTTGATTTAGATTGCTAAGGGCGGCTGAAATTAATACAGTAAATGAACAGTTGGATTATATATTTGACTACTTGTATTTTTGCATTAGTGTGTATTTTTTCTGACTGGTAATGCGTTTAATACTAAACCATTTTTTTTATTTAGTAGTTGATTAGTTAAAATTTTAGGTTTTGTTAAAGTTAGAATAAATTTCTGTTTTCATATCAAGCATAATTTTCATATTGATTCACAGTGATTAAAATATGTCAATATATGTATGGAGTATAACTCAACGAGGATATTACTACACTAATAAGAAGCCACATTTCTTTGAGAAAAACTGCCCCCAGCAACGTTCCTTTTTCTGCTACATTAATCGGCAAACCACTCAGAACATCTTAGCCACTTGTTAGCTTGGGTCGCACTAAATACTTAATCAGAGCCCACGAGCGAGTCTAATTAATAAAACTACTGTCTGGCAAAGGGTTTGATCAAATTCAAAACAGCTTAAAAGCTTACGGTTTGCATGGGTACGAAAATGACTGCGCGGTCTAAGCCGAAAAGTAATGTTAGTACGGCAATTTGCGAAAGCCTTAAGCAAGCAGATTAATCGGGTAAAAATCCTTGGCGTATCGAGAGGACGAACGCAGAGCTACATTCTGCGTGGGCGGAACATCGGCAGCAGTAGTCGTTTACGTACCCGCAACTGGAACACAAAGCTTGAAATTAGACGTACAAATTAGCTAATGACTAAATTCGTTAGTATCCTTCGACGAGTCCGTGCATATATTGATAAACGAAGTGGTCGGGATTACAAAGTTGTAAATAAATAACAGCTTCGCGTGTGGCTACTGTTAGAATAATATTTATTATAGTTGTTAGTTGAAACTTGGGCTGTTGCGTTTTGATTTCTATTGATGATACCGCATTGCTTAATATCGAGCGATAAAATCCAATACTTTGACATTTTTCAACACAAGAGATTTGAAGATATAGAACGAGTCCGCTAGACTAGATTTATTATTTGAAGTCATGCTAAGAGGTATAGTCCATTGTGTTGTACCAAACTGATTTTTTTATTAACCAATAAATACTTCTTTGTTGTCCTGGCATCTGATCCTGCATGTGCTTTTAGTAGGAAAATACAACTTTTTAGAAAATAATATGTATTAAGAACTGGATATATTAAATATCATTAACTGTTTGAAAGGAATTATTTATTCAGGGTGCCCCTAAAAATCGATGGATTAAAAAATGGTTTTATACCTAATACGTAAAATCAATGAAGCTGCGTCCGTCACCTCACATCGTCATCGATCAGGCTTACTTTCTTCAGCGCCATCTAACGGCTATGACACAAAATTTACTGCTACAGGTTACTACCTGTAACTTCTTTTGATAGTACTAAATATGTGATTTAATGTTACCAAATCGTACTAGTTATTCATTTTAATAGTCCATAAAGTCCATAAAGACTGAAGAATTTGTCTAGGATGGGTGCTACAGAGGAAATATTGGAAAAGTAGGCGACCCGCCAGCCTAGACGACAGGCTTAAAGTGATAGAGAAAAATAGACCAAGGGTGATAGAAAACGAAATACTGAGGATAGTCAATATCTCCTTGAGGTTGAAACAGTTGAGAATGTGCTAACTTAGTTAATTAATATTGTCTTATTGTAGAAAGCTGTGCATTTGCTCCACAATTCTATTTCATATTAGAAAAAATCGCACCATGTGAGACTGCATCGTATGTTTTTGTTTTACTTTTTTTTATGTAGAAATTTCCTTTTTTTCGTAGATTTAGGATGTGATCCATTAGAAATTATATTTAGACATCACTATAAACTATCAATTAAAGACGTGGAGCAGTGTCATGGTACCAATACCAACTATGTGTTCACATTTTCACACAACCCTATCTGACTTCTCATTATATTTTCTAATATTAATTGCTAATTGTATGCAAATTGAAGAGCAAATTCACTTTAAAAATATTCCAGTTCCAGAATGACACATACGTTCATCATTCTTCCACGTCTTTTCGTTTCCCATAAAATCTATAACGCTGTAGAAGTCGAAGACAGAGATTTTGCATGCAGCCACTAAGCAAGGACGTTGAAACTGGTCAACTACTAGTTCGTCTATGTGTAACTGTAGGCCTTTGTTTGGTGTAACACCTCGTCGTTTCGGACTACCCCTATACTCATGGTGAATCCCACACAAGTCGTTATAGCGATATTGATGCATAATGTACAGATTCATTTAGCAAGCTTATGACAAACTTTTATAGATGGAAATTGAGGGGATTCTACTAAAAAGATTCGTTTTATTTTAGTTAACAGATTAGAAGACTAATAATTGGTTGCAACTGTATTTAGTAAAATAGATGACATAAAAACACGTAATTTGACCTTTCTTGCTAAAATTGACTCTTGCTACTTCGTCCGCCGGAATCGCCACTCCAGGAGCACTTTTGATCTTGTAGTCGGGCCGCCGCAGCTCACGAGTATTTTGAAACTTGTTCCCGTTGCGAATAAAAACAACCAAAGGCAGTTTAATATCTGAGACAAGCTATTTTCGCGTTTAGTTCTGCGTGGGTGGGGTAATTCCCAAAGCTTCTCCGTTATTCTGCTCTTTCTTTGTTTTCTATTATCTTTCTTTGTACATTTCTTTCGTTTGCTACGTAGTTGTTCTTTCGCAATTCAACTTTCTAGATAGCTGAATGCATCGGCAGTTTCTACGATTGTCTAAGTATGGTTCTTTCAAAATATTTCACATGGCGACACGCCTCGCGCATGCCTGTTGTGAAATTCCTGGATTCGCCGATTTACGTCCGCCGCCAGTGAAGACTGCTCGACGCGGACTTTATAATCCTTCTTTCTGCTTCCGAATAAATGTTATTGTTGACGGGCGACTATTCGTCGCTTACTAATTCTAGCTACCGTGGAAATCTTTCGATTTTATGTAACATTATCAATTATTGTAGTAGTAATGGCCTGATAATATTCGGCGAACACAACTCAGATGAACGTCAGAACTTGGCTGCTAAAGTTATTAATTTTTATATGCAATCCTTACATACGCCTCGTCGATAGCAATTTGCGAAAGATATTAATCCGTAGTTTTGCTAGAGCGTTAATCACAATCGTTTATTTAGGAGCTCGAATATTTTCGCCCGATCGATTCTGTAAGGCATCAGACAGATCAAATTTGTATGTGTAGGGTTCTGTGTGCTGTTCGTGCACATCTTTTAGCATTAGCTGATATGTTAATCATTCTTTATTTTGGGTTTGTTTTACATACACGAACCTAGCGGAAATTTTAACTCTTTGGTCAATACGTTTTTGACCTGATATGGTACTGATATTGTTCGCCTTTCCCAAACGTTGTTGTAAATAAACGAATTATGATTGTTTGTTATTAGTCGATGATGTTTCTTCGTTGGGTGTCCGTTATCTCTTTCGTTATCCATTTCGCATAGCTTACTGGCTCCTCGTGGTTCTACGGTGTCCGCTGCCATAAGTTATTGAACCCAGCGCCCTTATTGATTGACTCATCATTGATTGTATTAACTGGTGAATTAATTATATAATTTTTGATGCTGAGAATCTCTCACAGCCATTTGGTTTGAGCTCTTTGTTTGGAACAATTAATATTAAGATGTTACCATCGGTGATTTTTATAAAAGTTACTCTTTACTCAATATTAATGTAACAAATTTTTGCAGCTTACGCGTAAGGTTCTTAAAAATGTTTTGTCGTAAAGATAGTAGATTACCCCCTCCCCCATGGAAAATCTTTTTTTTAACTATCGCTATTGGAATTTTGAAGAGTATTTGAAATCGAAATCAAGAATATTATTTTTTACTGATGCATAAAGTGTCCATTAACTATGAACGCACGAAAATGATTCAAAGCAATAGTAGCTCAATTTGCATGTTCAACTTGTTGAATTTCTATTTTCGTATCATATAAAATGCGGGAAATTCGGTGCGACCATGTAAAAGCAACGTCCAGCTTCCTAATTGTTATAATTTGTAAAGCAGGGTTGTGCAAGTTGCTATAAATAAACTGTAATTAAAAACTAGACCAATATTAAATAAGTCGATTGACTAAATAATTAACAGAACCCTTTATAAATTGAAAGATCAGCTTTATAGTTACGACATAAAAAACTACATAACCTTTCAACACTATAACCTTCTCTATGGTATTAAATAAATTTTTCTAGCCAAATTTATTACTCTTTCAATGTTATTCATAACAAATCATTTGATATATCAAAAACTGGCTGTTGTTATTTGTGTATACACACATATTTTATCAGATCTTGGATGAAGCGAATTCGGCTTTAATATAAACTTCTGGGGAATTAAATTCCACCGTATTTAAATGTCATAATACTATTAACAATTTTATACTACTATGGGTTGAACGAAAAATCCTTAAATGTCATAATACTATTAACAATTTTATACTACTATGGGTTGAACGAAAAATCCTTCTATTTCCTGCGCACAAAAATGGGATATTCGATACACAAGTATGGGAAGCGGAGTGAAGAAGATGCCTCGCCGTTTATTACCGCAAGATACTGAACAACTTCACAAATTCTGAGGAAAATGAGGCCACGTTTTCGTGGTGCTAATATTTCAATTTCCGGTGGCAGATATAATTTTATATCCCGTTCCTTAACATCTGCAACAGCGACACTTACTTATATTTTTTGTGCGATATTCGATGTTAATTTAAAATTTATATTATTTGCAAATTAAACTGGGAGATACGAAGCACATAAGTGATTTGGAAAATCATGCTTTGTAGCAGTTTTCGCCAGTTTTCGCAAATGCGTTCTAATTTATATTTCAGTCGTTGGTGCCTTTAACGGCTTTAATTTCTTTTTGCGCAATTGATGCAAAAATTACTCTTTTTAGTTGTAAAAAAGTCCAACTGAGATGTAACTTCACAAAAAGTCGTTCCATTCTTCTCCATGCTTTTCACCATTTTTAAAATTAGTTTCATGTCTGACGTTAGCTGGATAAAATGAAATATTTCAGTATTTAACAATACTGCTGGCATGCTTGGAGATGTAAGCTATAAAATTAATGTACTAAATTTCTAACAACAACAAGGCGAAGACTACCCTGAATATTAGATTATTTATGTTATACTAAATTCGTTTCTTGGTATAAACAGGCCGATGCTAAATTTCAGCTCCAAAAAATACAACCGAAAGTGTTTTCGTACAAAACATCAGCATCTTTGTACCGTCGGTTATTTCGTTAATAGTCGTTTTACATTAAACCTCGCTTGCCTGGCTTCATAGAGCACTGCATCGTATAAGGCTCGCTTAAAAACCCTCATCGTGCTTCCCGGTAAAGAGCTTTGATTTCGACAAGCAACTGTAATATTCTTTTAATCTAATCTTTTGGATTTAGCTGATTGCCTTTCGCTCTTAGCTTTCGAATGTATGAAATGTGTTAAAGTTAAGATCTGTTAGTGTGGATAAGTGTTTCGCATTGAAAATTTCAATATCTGAAAATATCTAAATCGCACCTCTAAGGCTGAGTGCTGTGTAAATGTAGAAGTGGCAATAACGCTCGTTTTTTATTGTATTACACAGAAATATATATTGTTTTTATATAACCGACTTAGCTTTGTGTTGTATTTATTAATTTAAATATTATTAATTGATTAATTACTCTCATCTCGTGGGTTGGGTTTCTACCGCCTACCTATTTGTTATATGAATATGTAAATGTATTTTATAATATACTGGCTTAATTGCCTAAATTGTTATGGTTTCATTAAATGGCCTCGTTTTTAAGCTTAGTATTTATCCAATAGAATGTCTGTGTACGGCATTTTTGACGTTATGGAAAATTTCTTCATACCAACTTTTATAGTTACCTTATAGTTCTCATGCGGTAGAGATTTAGTAGGCTTGTTTTCTAACAATTACATCAGCTATAACTTAGAGATTCCTGGCTTATGTGATTTAACGTACGCAAACAAAACACTCGCCAAGGACGCCACAAACATTTTACAACTCATTTTAAGGAAAAAGTACTCCTGACGTTGGAATCCTGTCTGCAGACGAATATTTAGGCCTGTATCGGCCCACCAAAAATCATTTCGATATCTGAACCCCCTGCTTATGGTTACCCTGCTTTGAAAGCCTCCTAAAAACTTATTCATGGGATGCGTGCAGGATGATCTCTGCACTTCCGCCGATATGACTCCTTGGCTCACAACTAGGGCTCCGTCATGATGCACGACGGTGACTGCTGTCCTTGGGCTTTTATGCCTTCCGCTTCTTACACTGGACTTTCCACTAATTACCGATAAAGCATCCAGAACCAGACACTCACATTTAGACACCTTTAGCATCTGCAGAAGAGCTAAGAATAATTGCAAACCCCTGCAGCCTATCCACGACACTGGACTAATATCAAACACTTTATTAAATTGTAATAATCGGTAGTTATTTTAGCTTTTTAGCTAGGGTTTTGCGGGAAGCCAGCCACACACTTTGTTGTGCGCCACTTGATCTGACATCGTTTCTTCCTGCTTTTTAAATTTTATGTCAAGGTTAATGTTATATTACTACAGTTCCAAAATTAAAATTATGACATTTATATGGAATATATTAATATATTTGAAGTGCTTGAATTATTTTAATTCCTATCATAACCGTATAATTAGCCTAAATTGTGTTAATTGCACTATATTGTGTTCCAGCTCGTATAAAAATTTATTTTATAATTATGTACAATGTTACCTAGAACACCGACTTTTACCTAAAATCTAGTTTTTGGTAAACGTCTCCGCCATTTATTAAAATTTAAGAATCTAGGATGCTGGGAATAACTATTTTTGAATAAATAGTGTTATCACAGACCTATAGAAAATATAATTTTAACATAAAATTATAATCTTATATAAAAACATACTTTACAATTATGCCATTAATATCAGAATAAGTTTTGTACTAAAAGATACACCGCGCCTTCGCCATTTTTTTAGAAATCTAACAGCTTCCGTTGCTGACAATAAGGTTGATAGTTGTTTTAAATAAATATTGTTGCCATAAGCTTCGATGAAAGTATATTATCTACAGTAAATTTTCAACTCTGTATAAAGGCACTGGAGTTATCCTCTCCAGTATAGATATAAGTTTTGCGTTAGAATCTGTACGAAATCTCCACCATTTGTAAGAAGTTTAAAAACCTTCGAATCTAGCAGTAACATTCCTAAATGTTTTTGAATGGTGTTATCATAGGTTTCTAGAAATTGAATTTGTTACAACAAAGTTACTACCGTGTATAAAAACACTTCATAATTATTACGGTTAATTATAAGGGTAAGTTTAATGTTTGAGGCTGAACGGACACCTCCACTATTTGTCAGAAGTTTATAAACCTTCGAAGCTGGCATTAACGTTCGTAGATTTTTTAAAATAATGTTATTATCGTCTTCTAAATTTTCTTAGAAATAAGTTTTCAATATTGTATAGAATCATAATTTATAACGGCGATCCAATTACAATAGCAAGTTTTGTAAATGTTCGTAAATGTTTTTGAAACAATAGTGTTATATGCGGCTTTTAAAAAACTTTTTTAGAATAAAGTCTCAGCCCTGGATAAAAGCATATCTTATAACGACCGTAATTATTTTTAAAAGCAGGTTTAGCATTGGTTGCTACACAGCGCCTCCACCATTTGTCAAAAAAACTTTAGATTTTGGCACTAACTTTTCTAGATTATTTTAAAAAGGTAGTATTATCCTATGCTTTTAGAAAATGCTTTTCTTTAATAAAAGTTTTGGTTTTGAATAAAAGTACACTTTACACGATGCCTTCACCATTTCTAAAAAAATCGTAAAAGCTTTTGAGAAAATAGTGTTATCGTGAGCTATCAGATTTTTTTTAAATTAAAGCTTTGATCTTGTGTAAAAACACACCTTATAGCGACCCTCCCAATTATAAGAAACAATGTGTATTAGAGGTCGCACGGCGTATTCATCATTTGTCAAAAGCCCGCGACGTTGACAATAACGCCCGTTGACGCTTCTCAAAAAATAGTGTTATCATGGGTTCTAAAAATGTTTTTTAAATTAGAGTTTCGACCTTGTATAAAAGGACATTTCATAACGACGCTCCTAGTTATTAAAACCATATTGATATTAGAGGCTACACGACGCCTTCACCATTTTTTAGAAGCTTTTGAAAAAAATAGTGTTATCGTGGGATTTTAGAAAATGTTTCTTTTATATTATAAAGTTTCGACCTCGTATAACAGCACACTTTGTAACGACGTTAATAATTATAGGAGACAAGCCGCACGGCGTCTCCACCATTTGTCAAAATCCCGCGACGTTGACAATAACGCCCGTTGATGCTTTTAAAAAAATAGTGTTATCATGGGCTCTAAAAATGTTTTTTAAGTTAGAGTTCCAACCTTGTATAAAAGGACATTTCATAACGACGCTCCTAATTATTAAAACAATATTGTTATTAGAGGCTACACGACGCATTCACCATTTGGCAAAAAAAGTTTTGATGTTGGCAATAACGGTCGTAGACGCTTTTGAAAAAAATAGTGTTATTGTGGGATTTTAGAAAATTTTTCTTTTTTATAATAAAGTTTCGACCTCGTATAACAGCACACTTGTAACGACGTTAATAATTATAGGAGATAATTTGTATTACAGGCCGCACGGCGTCTCCACCATGTGTCAAAAGCCAGCGACGTTGACAATAACGCCCGTTAATGCTTTTCAAAAAATAGTGTTATTATGGGCTTTAGAAAATGTTTTTTTAATTAGATTTTCGACTTTGTATAAAAGAGGCACTTTATAACGACCCTCCCGTATTAGAAGCTACACGACGCCATCACCATTTTGAAAAAAAATCGATATTGGTAATAACGTTCGTAGAAGCTTTTGAAAAAATAGTGTTATCGTGGGCTTTTATAAAATGTTTCTTATTAAAGTTTCGACCTTGTATAGAAGCATACTTTCTAACGGCGCTTATAACTTATAAGAGACAATTTATATTAGAGGTTGCACGACGCCTCCACCATTTGTCAAAAACCCCGCGAGGTTAACAATAACGACCGTTGATGCTTTTGTAGAAATAGTCATGAGCTTTAGAGAATGTTTTTTTAATTCGAGTTTGAATTTTGTATAAAAGAACACTATAACAACGCTCTTAATTATAAAAACAATATTGATATTAGAGGCTACACGACGCCTTCACCATTTGGCAAAAAAACGTTTCGATATTGGCAATAACGTTCGTAGAAGCTTTTGAAAAAATAATGTTATCGCGGGTCGAAATTACTTTTTTAAATTTAAAGTTTCGATCTTGTATAGAAGTATACTTTATAAAAACGCGGATAATTATAAGAAAAATTGGTATTAGAGGCTGCTGCACGGCTCCTCCACTAATTGTCAGCAACCCGCGTAGTTTACAATAGCATTTCCAAAAAAATAGTGTTATCACGGGCTTTAGAAAATGTGTCTTAATTAGAATTTTGACTTGGTATAAAAGGACACTTTATACAGGTGCTCCTAATTATAGCAGCAGTGTTTGTGTTAAAGGCGTTATGGCAACTTAACCATTCGTCAAAAAAATCAAGAGGTTGCCAATAACGTTCGCAGAGGCCTTTTGCAAAATTGTGTTATATTGATTTTCAGTTTTATTTAAATTAAAGTTTCAACTTTACATAAGAGCACACTTTGCAACACCGCTATTAATTGTGAAAGCAAAATTTGTATTAGAAACTGCACCACCTCAATTTGTAAAAAAAGTTTGCGAGGTTGGCAATATCATTGGTAGAGGCTTTTGAGAAAATAGCTTTATCTTGGTTTTTAGATTTTTTTTGTTAGTTTCGACCTTGTATAGAAGCACACTTTTTAACGACGCTTCTAATTATAAGGGAAAACTGGTATCCGAGGCTACACGGCACCTCCATCATTTGTCAAAAGAACTTTTGATGTCGGAATATCATTCGTAAATGTTTTTCAGTAAATAGTGTTATTGTCGGCATCTAGAGTTTTTTTAAATATAAATTTTCAACGTTGTATGAAAGCATACTTTATAACGACGCCTCTAATCAATTATAATAGCAAATATATTAAATACTGCCTCATCCATTTGTCAAAAAACTGTCTATATTGGAAATGACATTCGTACTCGCTTTTGAAAAAATAGTATTATCATGGACTTAAAAATATGTTTTTGTTAATCAAAGTTTCAACCTTGTATAGAAGCACATGTTATAACGACGCTTCTAATTATAAGGGCAAAATTGATAATAGAGGCTGGATGGCATCTCACTATTTGTCAAAAAGACTTTCGAAGCTGGAAAAACTTTCGCAGATGCTTTTCTGTAAATAGTGTTATAGACGCCATCAATTATAATAGCAAATGTATTAGTGGCTACAAGGCGCCTCCACCATTTGTTAAAAAACCTTTCGATATTGGAAATAACGTTCGTAGATGCTTTTGAAAATAGTGTTGTCATGGACTTAAACTGTTTTTAAAGTTGTGACCTAGTATAAAAGCATACTTTATAACGACGCTCCTGAATGCAAGAGTAAAATATGTATTAGAGGCTGCACGGCACCTCCACCATTTGTCAAAAAAGAAAACTTTCGACGTTGGCAATAACGTTGGTAGAGGCTTTTAAAAAAATAGTGTTAAAAGACACTTTATACCAACTATCCTAATTATACGTCAGAACAAAACAGGAGTTTTACACAACGTCCTCACTCTTTGTCAAAAAACCTTCGATTGTGGCAATAACGTTCGCTGCCAGGCTGCACGGTGCCTACATCATTTACCAGAAAAATTCACGAGGTTGGCAATAATGTTCATAGATGCTTTTGAAAAAATAGTGTTTACTTTACAACGACTCTCTTCATTTAAATTATAATAGCAAGTTTTGTATTAGAGGCTCCGATTTGTCAAAAAAGCTTTTGATGTTGGTAGTAACATTCGTGGATGTTTTTGAAAAAAATGTGGTATTACAGGCCTCTAGAAAATGTTTCCTTAAAATAGGGCTTCAGCCTTTATTAAAACGTACTCTACAATGACACACCTAATTTAAGTTATAATAAAGTTTTGTACTATAGGCTGCACGTGACTTCGACCATTTGTCAACAAACTTGGCAATAAGGTTCGTAGGGGCTTTTGAAAGAATAATGTTATTATGGGCTTCCATAAAATGTGATTTTTAATAGTTTCAACTTTGCATAAAAACATACTTACATTGACTCTCCTAACTATAAGAGCAAGTTTTGTTTATAGGCGCCTCCAGCTATTGAGAGAAACTTTAAATCCTTCGATGCTGGCAATAACATTTGTAGATATTTTCCAATAAATAGTGTTATTAATAGCTACTCTAAAATATGTTTTAGTAACGTTTCAAACTTATACAGAAGTATACTTTGTAACGACGCTCCTAATTATAAGAGAACGTTTGTATTATAGGCTGCACGGCGCCTCCACCATTTGGCAAAAAACCTATGTTGGCAATAGATTCTTTTTGAAAAAATAGCGTTATAATCATTTTCTGGAAAAGTTTTTTTAAAATAAAGTGTCAACCTTGTATAAAACCGTGCTTTACAAGT
This sequence comes from Agriotes lineatus, assembly GCA_940337035.1. NCBI lineage: Eukaryota > Metazoa > Arthropoda > Insecta > Coleoptera > Elateridae > Agriotes > Agriotes lineatus. Next base: position 49,309,932 of record OW679199.1, read on the forward strand.
ATTGTGTTAGAAGCTACCCGGCGCCTCCGCAATTTATCAGCCGTTTTCGAACCTATTGGACCTGCCGTTCGTAAAACTTAAAAAAATATTATTATAGAGCCGTAAAAATTATAACCTTGTATAAAAGTGTATATATAATAATGCTCTTAATTATAAGATTAAATTTTGTGTTAGGGGCTGCACGGCATTTCGGCCATTTATCAAAACTATTAGAATCTTCAGTGTGGTCAATAACGTTCGTAGATGTTTTTGAGTAACTGATGTTATTATCGGCTTTCAAAAAACATTTTTTTAAACAAAGTTTGTTGCATGCAGCCTTTAGTTTAATACTTGTTTTATAATTACTATTACTTTTTGCGCAAGGGTTAAAAGCTTTCTATATTGATAACAAAATTTGTGAATGTTTGCTAGAAAATACTGTTATGGTAAACTTGGCCAATTTTTTTAAGAAAATTTATTGTAGGGGGATATAAGTATATATAATGATAGTCTTGCCTTTAATATGAGTTTTGTATAAAATCTAGTTATTTCGCGTCTCTACGATTTGTCTGATTTGCTTCTATACTGACAATCGATCGTGGACACTTTCCAGTTTTTAAATGAAAGTGTATTATAGACTTGTATAAAGTCATGTTTAATAAAAAACACTCGTGCCTATAATAATGGGTTTTGTGTAGATGTTATTAGTAGAACTGCTTCTTCGCCGTTTGTCACAAGTATATAAAAGTCTTCAATACCAATAACAAAATTTCTGGATGTTTCTGAGTTATTTAAAACAAAGTTTGTGGCCTTACTTAAATACATATTTTATAATTGCAACCTCACAGGTTAAGGTGAGTTTTGTAGCTGCCACGCTATTTATTATAAATTGAAAACTGCAAGTTGCTTGTTCGTAAACGTGTTTTGAATCAATAATGTTATTGTAAGTTTACAGAAATATATATTTTTCAGTTTATTGCAGTCTCATATAATTACATATCCTGCTTACAAGGATGAGTTGTATGTCAATATTTGGTTGACGCCTCCACCATTTATCAGAACTTCAATAGTTCTGGATATTGGTTATTGCAGCTTAAAAGGAAATGTTTTTTAATCAATATTTGTAGCACGATTGTATAAATACATAATTTATAAATTAAGTTTTTATCTATTGACGTGAGTTTTGTGTAGATCTTATTGCAATTTGTCAAAATTCTACGGTGCTGGCAATAACGTTCGTGGATATTTCTGAGTAAATAATATTATCCGAGGCACACAGAAAAATAAAATATGTTCTTAAAAAATATATTACCCGTATGTAGTGCTATGGTATTGTACCCGGAGACTATTCTGTCCAATTGATCATTTTATGTTTCAAGAATTAAATAAAAATAACAAGATTGGTTATGGTTTAATAGTTAAAATGTTAATACTGGAGAAAATGAAAGTTGTTTAATAAAATGGCACATCGAATATCAATATAAAAGTTAAATGGGAGCAGGTTTTAATATGAAAAACTAGTAACCAAAAATGTATGTTAATAATTTATTTTATCTACTCCAGTGGGATAAGTAATTCATTACGTCACTCATTTGACACTATTTCAGTTAGGTAATGAAGCTCATTACACAACTCAGTTATGTAATGGTTTCATTAGGCAACTGAGTTGTGTAATGACTTCATTACCTAACTGAAATAGTGTCAAATGAATGTCATAATGACATTTGCCTACTGAAATATTTTTGAAAATGACAGATCTGACATTTCTCTTAATGCACTTTTCTCAATTTTAGGCAGTCGTAGATAAAATTTTGTACAATACATGTGTGATAATGCATCATTAATATACTTGTGTGCTTACATAACTCGTGCTATGCACTCGTTTGTAACTTACACACACGTATATTAATGATGCTGTTATCCTACTTGTATAGTAAATAACTATTACATCAGTACAAGACTGTGTCACATTTAATAAGGATGATTATGCTAACGTTATGTAGTTTGCCCAAGATTGCTGTAGAATAACCTTAAAAGTAATACTAAATAATGCTAAAATTAATATTGAATTTCAAGTTGTTTAAAAAGGCTAAGATTAATCACATTACGCATGATGATAGTTAACGAGAATGAGAGCACAATTTAAGGAACATCTGCACAGGAATCACATGAATAATGCCTAAATGTAAATATGAAACAAGATAAAAAGTACCTGAAAGCAAGATTAAAAACGTGAACTGAAAACATAATTAAAATATGTTAAAGGTGAACAAGCGTCAAAGTTGCTGAATTTTAAAAAATAAATAGATACTAGTATTAACTGAATATAAAACAAATGTCAGTTATTAGGTAATGAAAGTCAAAAAAAAAACTAAACGTTGCTGTCGGATTTCATATATTAACTTGATAAAACCCACTAATGCAGTTAAATGGTAACTCAATTAAGGGTTTTGAAGGTAATATCAGGAAATATAAAGTGAACCATGTTACGATAAAGAAGCTGACCTGCGATTAATTAGATAAGATAATCAGTGGTAGTAAAAAATCGCAGATGAACCTCCTTAAAGTACGCACTACACGGAAGCTCTAAAAAGTTTCACTTACCGCGCAGGCCAAACTACCTCAATTTCGGCGGCCTTGGATCGTAGATCCTTATCAACTGTACCACCCTGGAAATGCTTCAAAGACAAAAAAATAAATGGACTCCAGAAACCAAATGGTTTCGAATAATATTACTAACTACAAGTGACTAGCATTTATTTATTAACGCTAAATAGTCTTGCAGTCTATAATGGTAGTGCAATATTAAATAATTAGAATAATTTGGTCATAGAGAATGTAATAATGCTAGAAATGTGCAAATTAATTGAAGGTTGCGACACGCACCAAGATCAAGAACCCCTTTCAGGTTATTAAATTAATTGTAACCATAAATAATTCGAGCGATATGCACATCGCTGGCATTTAAAAAACCTTTCTGTTCAGGCTATTGAAGGCAGAAAACGTGATTGCTCCTTTTACAAAAGTTTGATTACACATGTAAATTGCAGCTTTCAATATTAATTGTAATTAAGTATACGCATTTAAACTTCAAAAATTAAAACTGATTGAACGTATGCGTCTAAACTTTACATGTTAGTAATAACGGAAAGTATAAATTTAAACTTTAAATACTGATAGTTATGGAATGTACGAATTTAAATTTCAAGTATCGAAGTAAATTTAATATAATATTAATCCCGGAATAGCCAGTCCGAATCAGCTTGAAAGCAGCTAGACCATCCACTTTTAATGCGGTATTCACCACAAAAGTAACACTAACCTCGAACCTCCAACGCCCATAAATTGCTGACAGGCAAATGCTGGCCGGGGGTTACTATACCCAGTGGTTACAAGCACCTTAGATGCGCCCGTAACTCCCAAATTGCAGAAGCTAGGTAGGACATTAGCCGGTGTTGAAAATTAAGTTAGGTGAAACTGTCAATTAAGAGCTAAAGAAACATAATTAATACAAGAATAGCAAGCAGAAAATCTCAATCATACCTGAATCAAAACCATCAGCCCTTCAAAAATTAATCGTCGTAGCTTAATAAAGCACGAACGGGACCTTTTAGAAACAAGTTGCTTCGTAGAGGTGCAGGAAAAGAATCCTAGCGCATTCGGCCACTAGCGTCCTCGCGATAAACACTTGGAAGTTTTTGGGTTTTCCAGAATCGGTACGAAATGAGCGAACTAATAAATTGAAATAATTCGAAATACAATAATTTATAATTCAAATAAAAGGGCTAGGCCTGAAATAATGTGATAAATGGCGAAACAATTAAGCGGAGCCAAAAAATTGTTTCAACCATAAGTAATAAAGGCGTTTTGTTGTTGTGCGCAGCAGAGGTAATTGGAGAAGATCGTCTGGAAATGCATGCTGCCGCTGGGCTGTATACGACGTTCGCTGGTTCCAGCATCGGTGGAAGTAGCTTTACGAAGAAGGAATAATCCGTGCGGCTGAAAATAGTGCGATTTCAGTCATCTAAGGTCAGAAGGTAATCTTGATTCTGTAGTTGCGGTTCTTGGTTTCCAGCCTGCCATCCTGGCGGTGGAGTTGGAAGTAGCCCCTGGGAAAGAGGACATCTGAGGCGTTGTAGTTGCAGTTCGAGGATTGCTTGCCTTGCACTCATAGTATTCAGGGAAAAGCACTGAGCTTATGTGTTCGCGTTGATGTGAACAAATACACAGCTACCTGAGATAAGCATTCTTTTATCATAATTAACAAATACACAGAAATAAGACTTACCTAATTAAATAGATTGTAATTGGTTGTTATTCAGTAGGTATTAAGTGGAAGTGAAGTTATTTCAAAGCATAAATACGGCTCCACTTATAATAATGCGAGGATGGCATTTATATAAGTTCGTATTAGATGTAATGGAATTTTAATAAAATTAAACTGTTAAAACTCAGCCCTGATTTGAGTTGTTCATGTTCTACCGAGCTAGGGAATTGATATAAAGATTTTATGGTTAAACTAAAGCGCAAGATATTCAATTAAATTTATACCTAATATCTAAATAAACAATTTTTGAGTGTCTACAAAAATACAAATTAATATTAAAAATTAATAATACGTCCATTCACTGCAGTACATATCCTTGATACATCATTTTCAGACGATTTGTCTTTGTTCTAAAAATACGTTTTTTTAAGATAAGTTCTAATTACGTTCTTACTTACGAGGGAACATTTTGTGTTAGTGGTTGAACGGCGCCTCCACCATTTCTCAGAAGTTTAAAAGCCTTCAGTGCAGCAATGGATGTTCTTGAGTAACTAATATTTTTGCACGATAGAACGATTTTACTTAATTATCGCGTTTGTTGCCAAATCAGTTATGTTTACCGTTCTAGAGCGGTAAGTAAAAATTCGATGTTAGTAGGTTAGGTTTTCCGTCAGTTTTGACACAGACTGACGCAAAACCTAAGCTGCTTAGCTCGAATTTGACATAGACTTACAGTGTCACCAACATATTATTCTGTGGCATAATGTCAAATTTTACTGACATTTGAAGAAAAATACATTCCTATCGTGCAAAAAACGAACGTTAAGGAATTACCGATCTCAGACAATAATTAGAGTCGTCGCTTCGCTCTTCCTCCAAACAATTGTCTTCGATCGGTAAAATGTCCTTACCGTTCTTAATACTTAATATACTATATCGTAAAGGGCCACAAAATATATGTTTCTTGTAGTCTGTAGCCTTATGTAAGAACGTGCCGTATAATAATGCCCTTTGTCAGAAGGTTTCGTGTTTAGACAGTGGTTTTTATATTTTCAAGTATGATGTTATCATGGTTTCCATAAAAAAATAATTAAGTACAATTTGTTGTAGCCATGTATAAATACATATGTTGTAATTACGTTCTTGAATGTAAGCGCGAGTTTTGTGTAAATGTATTGATTGGGCGCCTCCGCCATTTATCAGAAGTTTAAGAGTCCTCGATTTTAGTAATAACGCTTTTGGAGGTTCTCGAGTAAATAATGCTATCGAGGGTTTCCAGAGGAGCATATTTTTCCAAATAAAGTGTGTTGTGGCCACATATAAATATATGTTTTATTACTACGATTTTGCTTCTAAAGCTTTAAATTCTAGCGATTCGACTGCACCTTCGCCATTTGTCGTAATTTTAATTTTCCTCAAAGCTGATAAAGCATACACGAATGAAATTTCTATTTTCTGTTGTCATTAACTAAGGCGTAATCAATAAAAATAAGTTGAAAAGTTTCAGTATCTAATATTAAATTTAAACTGATACATTGTATGTATAAAACATCTTTCATATCCTAGCAGAATACGAGTATAATCACCAGGCTAGCTTATTGATTACGACTGCATTCAGTGCGGCCAAAACTAAATTTGCGGTGGGTAGGAAAACCAAATCCGGTGATTTGCTCAACGGCAGATATGTCAAAGCTGCGACGTGACATTCTTTTGATAATCCGTGAATATCTGATCCCCACGAAATCGGCGCTTTGTTGCTAACTACGGCGGCCTGCACATCTACAAAAGCCATCTACAACAGTCTGGTCTCCAAAGACCAGTTGATTAATCTCGTCCTTGGACATCCAGTGTTTACTGAAACAGATAAAATCGTGCGGCTCTCGGCTCACATTCAAATGTGTGTTTGGTCGACTGAAAAACATCCTAGGTCGGAATTGCGGCACGTTTGCTTTTAATTTCGCGGCGAGCATGGCTGCTGTTTTGAACTGTTGGCAGCTTTTTGAGAAAGTTGCGAAAATTAGCGCGGGCGCTTAGGCCGCGGCTGGAAACAAACGACGGCTGTTAGGTTTTTAATGAACAATTGTGCAGCGAATGGCTGGCCATTATATGGCCTAATGTGGACTGCAAATTTTGGAAGCAATTTCCGCTAGAAATATTTATAAAATGTCAGATCGTCCTTGCTATATCATAGCTGCGAGATAATTTTTCAAATGAATTTCCACATACGGGGTTGTTTCAAAGAGTTTCCGAAATGTATTTATCCAAATGCGTTTTAAACCAATCTCACCCTAAATAAAAATTGCTTCTGCATACACGCACATTTACTAAAGCAGTTTTTCATGCTTTAAGGAAGTCATGGTACGTAGGCTCTATCTAATTGCATTAATGCCATCGGTTGTCTCCAGTAGTTGAATTTGTAGTAAAATAACTAAACACACAGAAGTTTGGAGAATACTGTGACTTGAATACAAATCCTCTAGTGTTGCTGAGCGATCATTTCCCGATGGTATAGTACATTATTGTAGTGCAGAATGCCCTTACTCAATTTTTGTGGTCCTTTATTTTAATGCCCCAATAAAGCATTGATGCTAGATCGAAGCGGCTCTCACATTTTCGACTGTATGTCTTAATATAACGATATTTTAACATTCATTAGAGGCCAGGCCTTCGTAAGCTCGAGCCTCAAGCAGGATGACCCCTGCGATAACCCGCGCGTGTCGAGTTTCTGATTACAATTTTCGCACGTACGCGGACTTCATCGAGTTCAGATGAAGCAAAGCCTAGTCCAGGGAGCATATTCGAAACGCTTTGTGTACTTGTGTACAATTCTCACAGAAGAGACGTTGCACGGTGGGGTTTTCGTAAAATAATTACTGATAAATTGTAGCACATCTTGAAATAATATTTCTCAAACACGTATACATATATGTATCTCAAACAGTGAAGATTTATAGCCAAATTATATATTTAAACGAAAAATGAAAGGGATATAGTCGGATAACTTCATTATATTTTATTAGCCTGTAAAGTTTGGTATTTTTTTTTCAGATTGGGACTGATTTGAGTTGCGAATCGAAAATTGAACTTCCTAATATACCTAGGTAACCTTCATTATACTATCTGTAATCTGAAAGAAGTTATTTTAATCGGAGCTGTGTTATAATATTTATCGATTTTACTTTTATATCTGGACAACTTCTCGATGGTATCTTCTGGTTTGTAGCAGCTTAAATACATTTGCATGTCGTTTCTGCATTTCATTCTTTACGTGGTGACGTAGCAAACAGAAATTGTTTCTAGTGCAAAGTTTATTCACAATGCCTCTACTGACTGTAATTCAAAAGTACTCCTACTGAAGTCAGACATTTGCAAACGTGTCCGTTGCTTACAATTTAGTAACATTTTAGCTCAAGTTATGGTCACAAGCAAGAGCACACCACAGAAAGAAGAATAATTTAATTCACTATACTGTCTGACATGCTGTTTCTCTTTTATGTAATTGTTACGAATACACTAATGAAAGAGTGTTTCATTGGTATGATTTAATTTTGATATATTTTTTGTTCCAAATTGTTTTTAATAGAAAATATATTAGCTGACATCCTTGAATTACTAACATAAAATATATTTTCACTTGCAGCCGCCCGAAGGCTGCATTAAGAAGAGGTACTTAAATGACAATAGTTATAAAAAATGGAAAAATACTAACTGTAGTACTACATACAAAGTGTGCAATAGTGTGATATATTTTTTGTTGTGTTCAAACCACAACATAATCAGATAGCGACATCTTGGTAAATCTGTTGTAGTTTCTATTATCAACAAAAACTTACTCTGTTTTCCTAGAATGCCTGGAGGATTTAAAGTTTTAAAGAGGTCTGGGAAAATTCAAATATTCCCTTACGTTAACTATTGGGTTAACGCCCTACAAAACCGTGCTTTCTGCTTCATCTATGAAGCTTCATTATTTATACTGGATAAATACCGTAATGAACTGTAAATGAAAACTGCTTCGGAAAACCGTTTTCATTATTGGTAAAAATACAGCCAACAGCTCAGCGTTGCGATGAGGATAAATAGGGGAAGTGCAGAGCAAAATCGCTAGATATTTTAAGCTTCTTCGGTAATAATAAATGTTCCCAGAATGGGTTTATAATTGCTACTCATTTTACAATGCTTATTAGATTGTTTAGTACCGGTGAATTTTGACTTTCACTAGATGTGCATTGCGGTGGATAAAAATGTAAAAAAATAGAGAAAAGAAGATGTGGTTTGTTAGGATCTAAACCATCTTCAACTCATAAAAAAAGTTACACATGTTAAGTTTTTATAGAATTATTAAGTAATGTGAACTTAATTTCCGATTCTCACTTTTGGAAATGTTGAAGTCTTAACTTTGCAAATTTCGCAAATAATTTTCAGTAGTCTGGTACAGACTTAGTTTCTTTGTGAATTGCTGCACCCGTCTGATTAAATCAGGATTTTTTAGTATTTGGAAGTAAAACCACCTGTGTCGACCAAAATCTCAGGCATGAAACGGTTAGCGCTCGATATTTACGTGCTCTGACGTTTGGTCGTATTCATTTTATACTGTTTTCAAGTAACCTCGATGCTCTTCGCAATAACTTTGAGGGGCACTTAATAACTTTCGAATACTGAAAGAGCCGTACATTGGTCGTCTGTGGAGGTTATTTCTTGCATATTTTAAATTCATTCTACTTTCAACCATGAGTTGTTTACTAATTTTACTTGCTTTGTGCATTTTTTGTAACTATACAACGTTTCCTATTTGTCAATTTGTCTGATACGTGCGCTTTACCCAGCAATTGTGCAAAGAGCTTGTTTTGTATACGATAAACAGTACCATATCTATAACTGCGTCTATTCGGTGAGGCCTCGTCATACGACGGAACTCGCGTATTATTTTAGTTTTACTTCTCCAATTGCTTGCTAGAGCCACTATTTAATCTGTGGTACTCTATCTAGTAGTTTTTCGTGAATTTATATAATAATTAATTGAATTCGTTCCTATACATGATTTGTTCTTTTATTCGAAGCTGTAGATATCTTTCTTTTTGTTTTCTTGAGATTAAAATTGTGGAAGTAATTTACTTTTATTTAGATTTTTGGTTAGATTCTACCCCCTATTCTCTACCAGTAGCGTCGGCCTCTAATAGTGCTTGAGGTTTTGTATTAGATTTTTGGTGCCCTTATTTTTTTGTCATATCTAAGACTGCTGTTTAAAGTTAGGCTTAATCGTATGAACGTTATAAATGTATAACATAAAATTATATAATACTTCTCCAACTATTCCAGAAAGGCATTTTTAAATTTTGAATTTATATTGTTAGCTGTAATTAAAAGCATATGTTGGAAAAGTATCTATTTTTTTATCCTAATGTACAAACTTTCAATATAATTTAAAAGCTAATATAAAAGTGTTTGTCTAGTTCTACAAAATTATAACCAAATAATTAAACGTCGTAACACAGCAGAAAAATCATACGTTAGAAATTATTTATTAAGAGAACTGGTGAATTCAATTTAATTCTAGTTGTGTCTTTCTCGATTTGAATTTTCTTCTCGGTTAGTTTTAAAATATTATTATTATTAAATAGACATATAAAAAACAGCAAACTAACCAGTATAATTCAAATAATCCTATTTGAGTTAAAATATAGTAACAAAACAATTTTATTATTTGTTAGCGTTTCATGTTACCGTAACCGAGAGAAGAAAAGAATACAAGCTTGAGTAAACAGCTTCGAGCTGTTTGGGAACAACCCCTTCGCTTTCTACAACATTAAAAACACTGTTTTGGGCCGTAATAATTTTCAATCCAAATTTATGCTCGGTTTGTTTCATGTTCAAAACAAAATGTTTGCACTGTCTTATAAGATTAAGCCGCAGTATCAATGCGTATCGCTAATTTGTATCTCATTAACTTCAGATAATGAGAGCGATGCAGATAAGTTATTAAAACCCTCGGCATCTTTGATTAGAAAATATACAATTTCGCAAGCTGAAATTACACATTCAAAGCTCGCAGGTAATGAACAAAAAATTCTTGCTTACTTATTAATTTATATTTCAGAAACTCATTTGCTCCTTGAGCCGCGCTTCATTAAATCGAAGAGCTGCGCGGAGAAAATCGCAAAAAACGGTCTGGGCGTTTGCATTATTACCAGTAACAAAATAAGATTCGAAATTTTATATATTACTTCGGTTTCGGTTTCGTTTACCGACAGATTTAGACTCAAAACAGATACTCCATTTGGTAGGGTAAACAATCACCCAATTTAAGCAACCAAAGCCTTCTTGCGTAACGCAATGCGAGAGTATACGAGTATAAACAAATAAAAACCTCCAGGTACATAAATATTTTCATTATATACAATTTTATTTCGGGCGCAACAGGAGCAGTGCCGGGTTATTTATGTTGTAATTCGTCGGTGCGGTTCAAAATCTCCCAGCAGTAATAATTCCGATTCCATTCGGCGGATTTGAATATCGAGCACTCGTATAATCCAGATTTAATTAGTCTGCGAGTATACACCTCAGGTATATTGGACTTGATAGACGTTAACTTTAAGACCGTTTGCTGCCGGTAATTGGGCAGCGATTAACGTAGAGGTTTAAGCAGTTCTTGATTTTTCTTGCCTTTTCTTGTTTTGGATTCTAGAAGCAGCCGCTGTCGAATTCGACATATTTAGGGGTATGTGCGCCTGCAAACTAATTTTAAAATTAAAGTAGGTATTAAACTTAAAGCTGTCATTAAATTGGGGCATAAATTAAATATTATCACTACTATTTTAAATGATTATTTTTGGAACAAATGTAAGACTCCGATTATTTATTTAAAACCAATCAATTTCACAGATTGCAGAAAAGTGTGTATTTAAAACTGAAGACGACCTCAAGCTTAAACTATTAAAACTGCCACCCTAATGAATTCCTTCCAGAAATAAAACCGCTCCGACGTTTTAAATTACTTATGAGGTTAAGTTTCGAATTCAAAGATTAATTCCATGAGTGGGAATTTTTTATTCATAAACTTATTCTGAAACTAATTGAAGGAAATTAGTTTTGGGCAAAACTGTCATTGGTTTAAAGTCTGCCAAAGCAATACATTCGAAAGGTAAGGTTTTCCAGAAGTTTCTACAATTTTAAACTTTAAATTGAAAAATAATCATTCAACATCCAAAAAACCTTTAAAACTAAACCCTTAAATAAACATGTTAATGTAAAAATGTATTTCGAAATTGAATAACAAAATTCGAGACATTGTACCTGCTATATTGTAAAATTTAGCAGCAGTAACATAAAATTTCAGCTTAGTACAAGTTGCGTTGGTAGATAAACTTCCAGCAATTTTTGGCTTTGTGTGACTTACACCCTGCGAATCCCATGGGAGGTTTTTGTAATAATTATGTGTGTTGGTAGGCTGCGGACCTGGCAAGCCACCCATAATTTGGCCACGTATCGATCACGATATAATGCATCACAACCACAGCTCTTCAGAGGGTCACATGCCGCCGAGACCAAGTTTGCCTATATATCCTTCCTGGAGTGCTAAGTATGTGTACCAACTAACATACGTCTGCATTAAACAGATTTCTAGAACAAATTGAGAATATGATAGGTTATTTGTGAACGATCAATACCAATATTTCTTACAAAGTAGAAAACGTGTACTATTTCTATTGCTGGCTGCAGTAGATAAACTAATACTGAAGGTGATAGAGAGAAACTCAGTAACAACTCTAATGTATAAACCAAAGTAGGTAGGCTATAGTTTATATACGACGCAAAACGTATACAGTACGTTCTCGGATTAAGTTACAAAGAAGGGATAACTATCTGTGATTTCTCAAAAATTTGGGTTTAAGTACATAATTAATTATTAAATATACTAGCAATAGCAATTTACTTTAACGCCTTTGTTTGCAAATTTAGAAAGGAAATGTTAAAAATGTGTAATGGGGGAGGTTTGTAGCTCCGCCTATTGGGTACCAAATTGTAGTTAGGTAGTTCTGGCCTTTATAGTTTTATAAATACATTGTACCCTCTCTTATTGCTGACTATCTCAATAGCAATGAGATCTCTCTTACTTGTTTTACCGTAGTCCTGTCTAAGGATAGCATGTTGAAATAAACCCAGCAATTGACCTGGACTCGTACTAAGCTGAAAGATTAGCTCCAACAATTTACTGAAATCAAAAGCCAATTTATTTGGACGAAAATCAACAACAAATAGCTATTATTTCCTGTTAAAGACAGCGCTAACTACCGATCACTTAATATGTGCCCAAAAAGCTGTTTCTACTACGCATTTGTATTAATAATAATTGAATCGCCCAGTCGACAGCTGATGATACAGCTACTTCCACGGCGCCCCATGGCGCACCATGGATCACTCGATTCTGACATAAAATTACCCTCCTGCAATTGCGACTAACGTAAACACCACTTACGAACTACCTGTACTTGGGCTCTCGCAGCTCGATCGGGCGATGCTTCCAATATTGCTTCACTCGGTAGCACGACCGCTTACTTTGCTGGCTTGCTGGATATAAAATCGTAAAATGCAGGTAATCGGCAGAGATTTCAAAGCCTCCTTTCTCTAAAACCGATGCTCGCTCCGCCAAAACTGAGCGCTTCCGGCGTGTGCGCCCGCATTAGAGCGGAGTACGCCCGGATATCAACTACTAACACATTTGAACAATTTAAAAATTTTACTCACGTTGTTAAAATCAATTAATCGACTCTATATTGAAATGTGATTCTAAACACACTCAGGTGAACCAGGTCAAGTTCCCGTGTCAGTTCAGCAAAAAATCAATTTAATTCAATGCTTTAGTACTGCTGAAGATACATACAGTTCACTAATTACACAAATTCGAGAAAAATACCAAAGAAGAAGTGTTTGTTTATTTTATAAATTTATTAAATAATAGAAATTATATTTGTAAATCGGTACAGTTATTTAAAGATGTAGCAAAACTTTCTTAGCAAACGAATTGGTCAATTACCTTTATTTTATGCAAATTTAACACGATGGAAGACCGCTCGCTATTCTGCGTCTGCGTTTGGCTAACGTCCGAGTTTTGTGAAAATAGATGGGGAGAAAAGGTTCAATTTTCTGGCCACCATGAAGATCAAAGTTGTGGAGCCAATTGAAGCCAATGGTTTATAGTGAACCACAAATAACCGTTAAGACTTAGACTTCGAACTTTTTTGATTTTCCTACAATTTTTAATCAAAATATATCTAACATTTCTCAACTTTGTTAACTATATTACTACTATAATTAACTGCGGTAGCTAACTTAAAAATTACATGGGTTTTAGGAGCTTGAAAACAAGCTAGATATTTTATTTCCCTTTCAAACCCAATTCATGGACATACACCTTATGTCCTTACTGTCATTGCTTTTCCGTCCTCAATTACTGATTTTGTAGATAGCTTAAGAGTTCCCGCTCCTTGTACTCCTAGCCATATATCCTAATTAAATGAATTTTTAATGACACGGTAATACACAAAATACTCTTTTTTTAGTGGGAGTTTCCTGAGGGAGAACATTTTCTGATTTGTAATAGTCACTGAGCAATAATAATTACCGTTCCATGTAGTGAGTATTGGCCTGCTGGCTTCTTGTGATATCTTAGTTATTCGTTAACTGAATACTTCACAAGACTACACTTCCAAGAACTAATTAGAAAACTTTTTTAACGCTCTTGAACTACTAAGATGTCAAAACCAGACTGTTGACTTACTACAGAAAAATGTGTAGATGAAAAAGGGTAGATCGCTTCTCAATGTAGTTAATTGGGTATATCATTTTCAGTAAAACTAGGCATCATGGCATAGTTTCTCTTATTCAAGTTGTGAATTCCAGCTAAATATCTAAGACAAATTGTAAAATTCAACTAAATTAAGACCACTTTTAACCATCAAGGTTTGGCAAGCTTGTCACCGTCTAATTTGTGTAAACGTATGAAAAAAGAAACTCTTGCTACCTTCTGCTCTGCATATTCAATAGTTTTTACATCATGACTTTATTTATGCCTTAAAACAATTACCAAACTTTGTTTTGCATTGTATCAACATGTATATTTCCACTCCGAATGCACTTTGGAAAGTTGTACCGTATCATTGATAAACAAATTACGTTGAATCCACAGATCCTAAAAGTTGTAAATGTGGTTTTCCGAGCTGTATTAAGCCCAGGGGAGCCTGTAACCCCCAGAAAACGTGTCCCCAGGTGTGGGATAGAGGTACGCTCTGTGGATATACACGGTAGGAGGAAACTAAAATACCTACCATGGACCAAAAACCTCTGCAGTGAGTAGAATCGCTACTCCTAATATCCCAGATACTCATTCAAAATTCCAGAGATATGAACTATTACATTTATGTCTGGCTTATCAATTACATCAAACCCTTTGGTAAAGTTTAATGCGAAATGCTGATGTCAGTGCTGAAACATATAAGATTGGGCAATAAATACTGTATAATTATAGTTAATATGTATTGGAACCAAGCCGTTGTAAAAATCGAACACATTACCCCAGAAGAGATCAAAATCCAAAGAAGTGTACTCCAAGGAGCATGGAGTGGTCTTAAAGAAGGAATTAGAATAAACAGTGAGATAATAAATAGCCAATAGTTTATAACAGAAGTTGATACATCACATCAAATCTGAGAGGGAGCAATATTGTATGAACCTAAATATATAAAAATGAAATATATCGCTATATCTAGGGTGCCTCGATGCCAATTTGACGTATTTTTCCTTTACCAGGGTACGGACAGATCGTTGTCCCCACTCACTCTAAAGTAGTTTAGAGTGAGAAGGGACAACGACCAGGATACGGACAGATCGTTATCCCCTCTTAATCTAAATTACTTTAGAGTGAGAGGGGACAATGATTTGCCCGTAGCCTGTTATAGGACAAATATGTCAAATTGACATCAAGGCACCCTAGCTATATCCACCTGGGATCGTAGGCCTCGAGAATCAGTCCACTGAACGAGTCTAAAAATACACGTACCTTAGGACAACTGTAAATAATAACTAATATCTCATGAGGAGAAACAATTGGCAATGTTTACTCCATCTTATTCTATAAGAAAGAATAGACGAAAAGAGAGGACCAAGTGGAAGAAGACAATCCTGGCTTAGAAACCTTTGTGACTGCGTTGGTCTTACATCTAGACAACTATTTCACCAATCAGTGCACAAAATCAAAATAGGCATATGAATCCCCAACACTTAAGAATGAAATTACTATTTGTAACAAAATAAATAGTGCACGAGGTTTGCTACAATGAAAAATGGGCGCGGGTCCTTTCTCTAAAAGCTCAGGCGATTTCGTATAGAATTCAATTCGGTAGTGACGTAAAATATGATTATTATTATGTGTTAGGCGTCACCGAGTTGTTTACTTTAGCCTGAAGCTGTTTGCGATGCTTCCATTTCAGTAGAAGTCGCCGGTTTCGCGTTCAACGCAAAACCACCCCTTTCAACGATCTAAAACCAGCGGCGTGCACTCGAAATTATACGCTGCGGAAAATGAATATAACAAAGGTACGTTAAGAATAAAAATATATTAATATTTTATACTTTAAGCTTTATCCTGTCATTAAAATGTCTAGAACTATGGCATTTATACTTTGCGATATCAGCATATATACTTTGAAAGCAGAAAAAGGTTCGATAAAACGACAAAAATATTAGGAAACAGGTTATGAAAAATGTGAGTTAGAATTATAGACATTGTTCTTCTTATAACGACTATAACCTTAGTCAATAATCACAGGTAAGCATAGCATTATTTTTTAATATGTCAGTTTGAAATATGTTGATGTGTTTCAACATGTAGTTTATTTATAATCTATTTTGTATTTAGTACTACTACGTTTACATAACGATTGCATTATCGAGAGTACTTTTAACCTTACTTTCTGTGTCCAACACGCACGACAAGCAATTTCGATTGAATTTGGTTTTATTAATTGGATTGTTATTATTGTTATTTGTTATTTTCTTGTTCGGCAGCTCGTAACATACCAATGCAAAACCAATTATAGATTTCAGTTTCCTTGTTTTAGCAACGATACCATGCATTTAAGTAGAATTTAAAATGATAAAATAGCAACGAAAAAACAATTTATTTAATTTCACACTCCTGCTGTACATATTATCATTTAATATCAATTAGAATTATTACTACCAGGTAATTATTATAATTTTTTATTATGTTTATGATATTGGCCATAATGGAATAATGTTGCTAAGTTAGAAAGCTAACAATATAAATGTATTAGTTGTAAGTAATTTTAATAACATAAGGTGACTAGATTAATACACTAAGTATAAGGTACCGCCATTAGGGATTTTTTTATATCTGTCTTTGTCCCATAATTTTCTCAAACTGCGAATAACAAAACACAATCTAAAAATATTTTGTCGTAACTTTGACTAATACTACTGTTAATTGCTAATAAGTGACTTAAGTTAAGATATTTTCAACGTTACAGCAGTGCCACCACACCAAAGAAAAATCCCCAAAACCTATTGTCTTCCTTATTGTACTTAGGAAATTTGCATTTGTTATTTTTATCTTACGATTTTCTCACGCGGGAAATGGAATGGCGGTACCTCACACTTAGTGTGTTGATCTAGTGACCTTACAATAATCACTTCGTGTGCGCCATCTATCGAAAGAAGTAAAAGAAACGGGCACTAGCCTTTTAACTGCGATACTTGTTTTATGAGTTTCAATCAAATGAGTAAAGAAAGTTGCTTTTATAAGTGCGTACCGATATTTTGGAACTCGAAATTTGCGTGAAAAGGACTTCAGAATTTACAACTGTCAAATTGACCATTCAGAATTTCAATAAAACAGTTTAAAAAATCTGCAAAGGACTCAAAACTTCCCTCATAAGTGGATGTTACATTACTGGTGGTCGAATTCCAACGTTTATCAGGGTATTGCAAGGGAACGAGCTCTCCCTGCATGCGCTACGGAGCACTTCTTGAGTCCGTGCGTCGCGGCTGTATCGGTTGGGTTCAATTTTAGGCAAGGGTAAAGCCTGAACAATGTGCAAATGGTTACTTTTATCTGTATCTCAGTTAAAGCAAAAATAAAAATATTATCAGTGATGGGACTCATAATTCGTTGCTCTTTTTTGTCTCATACAACACTTATTCTGCATCTGTTGAGTCCCATCTTTGACAAGAATAATGCCTACGCCATGTACAAATTATTACTTCTATCTATTTCTAAGTTAAACGAAAAATAAGCAACATTTAATTTTTTCAACGTGTTCACCCTGTATATATTTGTCTGAAATTGTATCGGCTTTATGCCAAGTAGGTGTGTATTCAAAATATTGTCTTCCTCCAACAAATAGTTTTTTAATTATACCGCCAACAGACAGACAGATAGACGGATAAACGGAATTGAGAAAACTTGTTTTTTCGTCATCTAAACACCCTGCAACTTGAAGATCTTAAGAAATCTCGGAAGGTGATTTTTTCGTGATTACAATACTTTCTTCGTCTTTTAAACAAGGGAAGTAAAAATAGTACTTTCTTTACTAGGTTTTGCTAGAAAAGACGACTTTCGTTATCCCTAAAATTAGCTTTTGTACAAAATAAGGTTTTTAACACACAATTGTAACTCCAGAAAATAAACATTCAGCAATTAGCTATTTTTTAATCATTGGGTTGTTCATTATCAGCTGGGAGAGTCAATGTGTGATAAAATAGATAACACATTTGCTAAGAAACTATAATATTCAGGATAAACGCAATTTTCTCTTATTATCCTTGACTTCTCATAAACTGATCATGAGAATTAAAAGTACAATAGAATTATGTAATTACAGCATTTATATAGTACTTTTTCTTACAGTTATTTAAATTACGTGTAAGCAAGCACCAACAAGGAAGGTTTGTGCATTTTCAGTAAAATACCAAGAACACATATAATAAATAAAAAATTGAAATATGAACCAACATTTGCCCATTTAAGCGAAAATTTACCCTTTTACCAAAATCAAAATCAAACCGAAATTATTAATACTTTAAGTGCTCCAATTTCACCTTTATCTGCTTGAAATATTAACATCCCGCCAATCTCAAACGAGCAATTTCTCTCGGTAAATTAAGCAATTGATTGCAGTACTGCATGATTTTAAGGACCTTGTGGTTCAAGCTCACGTATTTCAAAAGCTCGCTACTACAAACTGCTCTTTTCTTACAGGGTTTCTTATGAAAGCGTGTTAATAGGCGGAAAATTAAAATTGTTCCGTAGAAACTGTTTATGACATGTCTATCTAAGTTAGAAAGCGAAACCAGCCTCTGAAGCTCGTAGACGCCTGACCTTTAAGTTTTGAATTTTCAAATTTTACTAATGAGTAACCACGGCCCAACCTGAAACCGAACTTTAATCTGGGCAAACTCAATAAATAATTCATTGGCAAAATCCATTACTTATTGCAAATCTGCTCAGAACTTTTTAAATCCCACGCGTCCAAACGCGATTTCTATTAAGAGATTATGCACGCACCCTTCGTATTCCACTTCGCGATATCTCATATATCATAACGAGGGTTTAGATAGCATTTATGACCACACTTGTTGGCTTTTTCTTATCAAGTTTCGAGAATCTCCTTAAATTTGATATGCTAAACAAGGCAAGGAAATCTGAAGAAACACTTTGTTGGCGGAAGTTTCGGTTGCAGCACCGGAAGTTTGACTTAATTACGTTGCTGCATTGGTATATGGTGCACTGTCATAACCGTTTTGTGTTTTAGCTGCATTTAGTTTGCTTCCTGAGAAATATATCTGTGAGTGTGTATAATATTAACAGAATATTAAAAATATTCGGAGAGAAATTTTGCTTCAGTGCTTTCTCAATTTTTTACTTAAAATTTTTGTAACGTCTTCGTCATGATGTATATTACAAGTGTTCAGGCAATTTAGAGTAAAACTATATAAAAACACCGTAAAAAAGATGGCGAAATAAAAAAGTAAAAACTTTTCTTCAGAAAATTAATCTATAACTGTTTCTAATGTCCATGTCATTATAGCGGTAAAGTTATATTTTAATGTGTCAATTGGGTTAAGAAATTTTCATTTTATCTTGAGGTGATAATTTTCTTGAGAGCGATAATTTTCCATGAAATTTAAAAATAAGAGTTTCAGCTAGACTATTTGCAATGTTACCATTACAATAAAAGGTCATTGGAAAAAATGTAAATAATTACTACTAATTAATTATATCGCTATTAGTTGAAATTCCTTACTTCAAAATTCATTTTGTACCATACGTTAGTCGACTTGATATGGAGGTTTTAAAGTAAAAGTTAAATTGCTGCCCAGGACATTGCCACTTTACTCAGTTTCTTATTGTATAGATATTGAAGCTGCTGCTGGCCAGGGTGAAGATGTTGACTTCCGTTGCATTTAAAAATAATAATACTTGTTGGAAGACAACAACTATTTAATATGATTATACACATACTTATGTGCGCCGAGGATGATACACAAATACACATATACAGTACGCGATTAAACAAATATTTGTGCTAACATTAAAACCTGCCCTGGTATTTTTTGACGAGACGCGAACTTCCAAATGTGCTAGATGACTTGCAAACACGGAATTCCGAATGAAGTAAACGGAATAAACGACACCGAATAGAATACCGGAGTAGAATGTTTCGCTACTTTCCTGTCTGTGCTTATATAGCTTCTCGTTAATTCCATCAGTGCAGAATGTACCCGCTTCTGGTTGCTATTTGAAACTCTCGCTTTTTTTTAAATATAGTTAGGCATTATGCCCATTTTCTAAAGAGAATGTTTGCTTTATTTCCATTTTGCTCCAGCCAGAAGTTTTATTATTCGTCTCCTTTCCTGCAGGCGGTCAATGGGTTTTCTTGATCCTCAAGCAGCTGTCTATCCTGTCACAAAAGGGTTTAGCGTCGACCTGCAGTTTATTCGCGGCATTAGGTCGCCCAGATTTGGATTTTAAATTGCGTCCTTTTGAATTGCAACTACGGGTGCAAATCGTTACTCGCGATACTAATTATCAACTTTATAACGGATAGTAGCGTTACGTCCAACATTAGATACCCGCTGATTTAGACTAGATAACTCGTCGATATAGTTTTCACGTTTAGGACTTCATGTGATACTTTGTATTCCCCTTTGCGTTGTAATTTATGAACGCTGCACGTGGCCGTGTGTTGGCTACAATGTTATAATTCAAGCAGCCGTCTGTACTGTCCCAAAAGGGTTTAGTGTCGAAGTGCAGTTTCTTCGCAAACAGCATTCGATCGCCGAGATTTCAGTTTTAAATTGCGTCCTTTCGTATTGCAACTGCGGATGCAGTTTGTCACTTGCGATACTAATTATCCACTTTATGACGGATAGCAGCGTTACATTCAAAATTAGTCACCCACTGATTTCAACTGGACAACTCGTCCATCTAAATTTTTCACTTTTATGATTTCCCGGGTTGCTTTGTATTCTCTCTTTCGTGTTAATTTACGGACGCCACACGTGGCCGTGCGTTGGCTACAATGTTATAATTCAAACAGCCGTCTCTACTGTCCCAAAAGGGTTTAGCGTCGACCTGCAGTTTATTCGCAAACAGCATTAGGTCGCCGAGATTTCAGTTTTGTATTGCAACTGCGAATGCATTTTGTCACTTGCGATACTAATTATCCACTTTATGACGGATACCAGCGTTACGTCCAAAATTAGTCACCCACTGATTTAAACTGGACAACTCGTCGATCTAAAGTTTTCACTTTTATGACTTCCTGTGCTGCTTTGTATTTCCTTTTGCGTGGTAATTTACGGACGCTACACGTGGCTGTGTGTTCGCTACAATGTTATAATTTCCACGGCTAGTGCGAGGCAGATTCAGCGCAATCCCTGGAACCTGACTCCGTGTTTTAGGTTTTGTTAAATTATTTTTCTTTTTCTAACTTAGTGTCTGCCAGAAAATCCACCAACGAAATTTAAACAAATGTAATTAAGAGAAAAACAGCACTTTCCTAAGAGCGATTACGAAAACCATCATGAAGAAGAAATTGAAGATACAGATAATAGAAAAACAACAGATTTTTTTACTTACAATTTTGAAAACTGTAGCGAGGAAGAAGAAGACAGCAACTTCGATATGGAAGTACGTAGACAACTGAAAGAATAAATCAAACAGTAAGTTTAACACTTCATAGGTCCTATAGAAGTTGATATAGATATACTGTTTCGCTTGCAAATTATTTTCTACTGATGTTTCATTGGGGGCAGATTGATTTTGTGTTTGGTCTCATTTAACACAGCGCAGCGCATAAAAATGCACCACCGATCTTCAATACCTTTACGAGCTATAAACAAATTGCCCCAATCAGTGTAAAATTTCAGCACTGCAACACTTTTATAATTGGAAACTGCACGTTGGAAAAAAGTTTTTCAAATAATAATTTCAGGTATTTTATATTTAACCCATATTTAATTTTGCTTTTCGATGAACTTCCGATACTTCATATACACCACGCATTGTTAATTTTTTTAGCGTAATTAAATTAGTGATCATTTAAATAGAACACTCATAAAAGACACCATTAACTAATTCCGCTCAGTTCAAAATGAGTTAATAAGTGTAATGGCAAATAAAATACAAACGGTAACACTATCGATGCAATAAAGAAAACCAAATATTATTCTATATTATTGGATTGTATCTCACATGTGAGCTATCAAGGGCAACTATCGGTTATATTCCGTTATGTCAATATAACAGACGATGATGTTCAAATAAATGAACATTTTATCAGATCTGTAGTAGTCCAAGATACAATAGGAAAAGCAATCAATATTATTTTGGGCAATTTGGGGTTTAGTTTATCTGATTGCCGTAGCCAAGGATAGGTTAACGGCGCCAATATGAGGTGAATCAGGGACTACAAGTAAATATATTATGTGCGGTTTATGTACCATGCGGAAGCCACAATTTGTGTTTTACAAAAAATATATGTACGATTTGCATCAATGCAAATATCACGCTCAGATGTTTAAAACAAGGCATATTCAAAATCTTACTGATAAACCATTATCGGAAGCTAAATAAAAATTCCATTTTAATAATGTAAATGCTGTTCATTTGCAACAGTTTCGAAATGCTTTGAACGAAAGTGCCAACAATATTTACGACTTTAAATTTAAAGTTGGGGGGCTTATCATTTTGTACGAAATATTATCAAAAGACAATAGCGCTAGCAGGGTTTTGGAGAACCAACAAATGTATTTAAATGATATACACAGGGGGTTAAAAAAGCAGTTTTGGATAGGATTAAGGGAGTACGATTATTAGAAATAACAAATTGTAAAAAATGTAACGAATATAATTTGGAGATTAAAATATTAAAAATAAACCCTATTTTATTAATAAAACTGTTTGGATAATAAAAGGGGAATCATAAAATTTGTATGGTGAAGTATATAAGAAAATGTAAACTTATAAGAATAAAAGATATAAAACTAAAGATGAATACAGTATATAGTTAAAACTAATAGCAAGCAGAATTTATCTACAAATATGAATAACTGGAGAAGAATACAAAGTCAAGTTTATTGGAAAATTACATTTAACATCCGACATTAATTGAATTGGATTACGTCAAGCTGTTCAGTGGCATGGGAGAGTTCCAGAGGAGGACCATCAGTTAAGAGGGCACGTTCCAGGAAGTTGGCAGAGGCAGTAAAGGAAGTAGGTGTTTGAAGATTTGGTCTGTTGGCTGCATGCTGTGGGAAGGTTCGAGTTGCTGATTCTGGACAGATGGAGACGTCTTGTCTGTAAGAGGGGCCTTTTCAATGCGAGAAAGTGCGTGAGAGGTTGAATCAGTAAGCAGAGAGGAGCAGGTTGGTTTGCATCCTGTACGGTTTGGAGACCAATTGAAAGGTAATTACTAGAAAAAGGCAATAAAAGACTATAAAAGTGAATTCGTTATCAAAGAATTACTCACTGTGTTTATAATATTGTTGAGCACTAGTTAAATAAACTGGTATTTGTCATTTGAATTTCAAATCTGTTTTGACATTTGGTTGACAAATTATTTTGACTTTTGGAATGATATTAAATAAATTAGAACTTCAATTTTCAGAACTAAGCAATCTAGATAAAGGAATTATAATTATTGATATTCAGAACAAATAGGGCAATTTAAATTTGACAACAATAAAAATATAATTCAAAGACATATTAATATAACTATACCTGAAGGTACATAGCAATATATAGATTTTGCCATAAACCATTTAAAAGAACTGATTGTTTTTTTTAATACAGAAACAAGGGTTTACAAATGCCTTTATTGCAATAAAAGAAATTGCAAAAGATATTAACGTGACAACAGATATTAAGTCTTCATGTAAACGTAAAAAAGGTATTTTTTGAATACGAAGGACAGGATGAGTCGTCAACCAGGAGAAAGGAAGAAAATTACGTGTCGATAATTTGATGAAGATAATGGATACTGAATTTGTAATGTCTAAAAATTTATTGCAATTCGATGACAATTATCAAATGGTTTTGGTTTTTTCATACATCAAGAAAACCGCGAATTTGAACGAGCAATATTTATTCAAATTGCTTGGGTGTCTATACAATAAAATATAGTGTTTAAAATAATTTTGCAGAACTTTAAATCTGGTAATAATAATGTAATGCAGTTAATAGAGAACCTGTAACAGATAAAGGAGAGTAGCTCAACCGGGGCACATAGGGGGAAGATGGATGCATCGGCTAGAAAATTTAACTTGTGTTCAATCTCCATGCTCAGGTAATAAGATGAGCGAAATATATGAACACTTTACTTTCTTGGTGCTGCAATTCACGTGGCCGACGGACGTCAGAGAGACACGGAGTACAGAGTGTTGTGGGGTATATGGGTTTAGGCATGATGTGGCAGACTCAGGAAAAGCTGGGGAGTCTGGACGATCATCACAACTTGTCAAACAATTCGGCAGATGTTGGTGGATTACCCAACTTAGAGAATTGAAGTCAGGAAATCTAGTACTGGGTGAGATTGTCGTTTCTTAGTCGGCGTAGCCACTTATAATGAAAAAAAAACAGTCAAGAAGGACAGCTAGTATAACCCTTAAAACAGCAGAATTATACTTAGTTACAAAACTTCCTGGGTCTTTAAATCTAGTAACAATAATATAGAACAGGTAACAGATAACAGGTAACAGAAACAGGAGGGAAGATCAATCCGGGCTCATAGAGGGAAGATGGATGCATGAGCTGGGAAATTTAGCTTATATTGAATATTCATGCTGCGGTATTAAGATGATCGAATTAAATGGGCACTTAACTTTCTTCGTGCTGCAATTCACGTAGCCGATGCACGGAATGCAAAGTGATGTGAGGATATATTGGCTCAGGAATGAGATGGCAGGCTCATGAGAAGCTCTGGAGTCTCGAAGATCGTCACAACGTTGCAGACAATTCGGCAGACGTTGGTGAATCATCCAACTCGGAAGATTAAAGTCAGGAGCTCAGGTACTGGCAGTTATTGAAGTTTTTTACTCGCCGTCGCCACTTGGTATAGCAAAAAATCTAGGAAAGAAAACGAACATAACCCTGTATAATAATAGCAGAATTACACTTAGTTACACAATCTCCGGGATCTTTTAAACTTTCAATCCAGTAACAATAATGTAAAACGAGTAACACAAAAAAGGGAATAGAAGGGAAGATCTGTCAGGGCTCATAGGGAGAATATGGATGTACCGGTCGGGAAATTTAACTTATATGAATTTCTATACTGATGTGCTAAGATAAAGAAATTAAATTAACACTTAACTTCCATTGCGCTGCAATTCACATGGCTGATGGACGTCAAAGAGTCAGAGAGGAACGGATAGCAGAGATATGGGGGTGTACTGGCTCAGGAGAAGTTGAGGAGTCTGGAAGATCGTCACAGCGTGTCAGAAAATTAACTCGGGGTTGAAGCCTCTATACTGAGGTATTAAGAGGGGCGAATTGAATGAACGCCTAACTTTCATGGTGCTAAAATTCGCGTGCCCGATGAACGTCAGAGAGACACCGAATTCAGGGTGATGTGAGAATATAATGGATCCAGATTGAAGCTACAGTCTGAGGAGAAACTCAGGAGTCGAAAATCCAACTCAAAAGATAGAAGTCAGGAGCTCTGGCACTGGCGGAGGTTGAAGTTTCTTAGTAGGAGTCACCACTTATATTGATACTTGGTAGTATTCACTATATCAATTGATTATATTGTACGATTAGTGCACGATAGAAAAGCCCGTGTATGTTGTGGGACGAATTTTGATGATTGTTTTTATTTAAAAATGCGATTTTCACATATTTCACAAAATATAACGTTACTCCCCGCGCCCACACTCCCACCCCCAAAACAAAAAATGTAGGAAGGAAGCTAGTATAACCCTCTATAATGCAGCAGAATTATACTTAGTTACACAACCTCCTGTCTAGTACAATAATATAAAACGAGTAAAACAGAAAGGGTAACAAGAACAGAAGGGAAGATCTGTTGGGGTTCATAGGGAGAATATGGATGTACCGGTCGGGAAATTTAACTTATGTGAATTCCCATGCTGATGTGCTAAGATGAAGAAATTAAATGAACACTTAACTTCCATAGCGCTGCAATTCACATGGCTGATGGACGTCAAAGAGTCAGAGAGGAACGGATAGCAGAGATATGGGGGTGTACTGGCTCAGGAAAAGCTGAGGAGTCTGGAAGATCGTCACAGCGTGTCAGACAATTACCCAACTGGGAGGTTGAAGTCAGGAACCTAGTACTGGCGGATATTGAAGTTTATTAGTCCGAGCCACTACTTACAATGATACTTGGTAGTATTAACTATATTAATTGATAATATCGTACGATTAGTGCGGGATAGAAAAACACGTGTATGTTGTGAGACGAATTTTAATTATTATTTTTATTTACACATTGCGACGTTCATATATTTTGCAAAAGATAACGTGATCACAATATTACATTGATAATTTTCTAATTTCGAGATTCCTAACCATCGGGTTTTTAATATTTTCTAAATAAAATAAACTAAATTACAACGAATTTTAAACTATTTCGGAGACTTTGAGTGCCATTGTCATTATGTAACAAACTACTTTCGGTATTGGACCTCAATAATGACACGGCCCAATCCCGGAAGTCGTTTGTTACATGAAACTTTAATGCTTATTATTTAAAATACCGCTCGATCGAAACAAAAACCGAATTAGAGTAGGCCAGATTATTGAAGTCACCTACACATCCAAGTGCTTTACGTTAGATAGCTCCAGTGGCGTACTGGCTAATATTCATGTACACTTCTAACAGGTCAGTAATCAATCTACTGAATCCGAATCAATATTACGGTCTGTCTAATTAATTTTTTGCGATTACATGTCCACATTACACATTTTTTTCACTTTTTATAATAGTATGTTCCACGATTTTTATTGATATGGGCGTGACACTGAAAGGTAAAATATGGTAAAGCTTATTTATGTCTGTATTTATATTACATATAAAAGTATGCACTCTATAACTTCTTTGAAAGAACATCTCGTTTAGACCTTCAACAGATGCGTGATTTTAGTGGTAGGACTAATAGAATTACAATTGTTCCCTCCTCATCTATTTTCAGTTAGCGTTCGGCCTTTTATTGATCTATCTGCCAGTAGGTTATTCAAGAAAAGAAGTGAAACTTTCAGAAATTGAAGACAATATAACGTACCAAATTCTCTCTCTTTGATGAAATTTATTTCTGCTTCTAAGCGTTGGTTATTCCTTAGCAACGATACACAGCACGTCATACAAAGACACTTTCTTAATCGCTTACAAAAATTCCTAAATAAACAAAATTAATTCAAGTCGTCACAATTTTACCAATCCTTTTTGATTGTGAGGATTTTTAAATTTATTTTTTAAATATTTGGTAAAAACTTTAAAAATTTAAATGTGTTTATTATACCCAATTTAATTTTCGGCACTCTCTTGGTTTACACATCACCCGCATTAAAAAGTAATCAACTTCTTGCTGTAACACCGACGCTCAACACAGTGAGATTTCTAAATTATTTGATTCCCCAAATTTATTTATTTTATTTCAATTATAGAAAAAAACCTATATGCCTAAAGAATAAATATAATATGAGCAGTAGAAACCAAGAAATATTTGTATATAAATTTAATAAATTACGGGAATCCATGCAAGTATATGGCGATAACGGGATGAGCAAATAAATAGATAAATTTTGTAGTATTTGTCACACGGTCGTGAGTAAGAATTAGAAAAAATGGCTCTCGTAGCTACTAAATGAAAATAACATGCGCTAGATTTCATGACAATGATAACTTCACACTAACCAGCAGATTAAACAAACTTCATTTACCGTTGAAAGCCTCTGTTTCATACCAGTCTATTTAAAAAAGCAAAAAGGTAGGTACATCGCTTAAAAAATACCAGAAGTATATTTAAATACCAAAGCTTTAATAAAAACAACAGCGCGAATAGAAATTCACACAGATGGCATTATACAAGTAAGATAACAACGGTTAATACAAAATATATATTAAAAGCATTAAAAACAACCCCAGCTGAAAAGGTTACTTCAAAAATGACATTACACAAATAACACTAAGTTTTCATCCTATTTTTCGCTCTTAAATTAATCTGCAGAAGCTATGCTTATCACAAAAACCCTTGTATAACGAACTTCATTCATAACTACACAAAATTAACGTCTTGCCAAAAAACATATGTATTCGATCAACGCCATGGACGCTATCCGAACCAGAAACCGGTTTACCATACCACCAGTCCAGTCCGCATGTGCATTCAAGAAAATACGCATAATGATCGAACTGCTAAACAATAAATGTTGCTTGGTTATACACAAATCGTGAATAAAACAAAATTTATAAACAACGGTACTTACAATCAATTTTGAATGTTTCACTAGATATCAATTTTAAACTATTAAGTTGTCAAAGAAACAAGGTTGCAAACACTAAATGAGTAGTACAGATTTTAAATGGAATACATTTTTAAATCTCATTAAACTTCTGCCATCCCTAAAACTGAACAAAAGCACTAGGTTTCTTTTTTGAATTTTTGAACAGCAAACGGTTTGGATGTAGCACGCATGAACATTTCCTATTTTTATCTATGGAGTACAGCTACGGCATGTGGAGATATGGACATGTGGACAGTAAAACAACGAAAACCTAACCTTGCGTTATCCAAGATCTTGCAGGTTGGACAACGGTGCCGCGGCCTTAGATACTCTCTAGACAAGTGGCTTCTCCAGACCTATGCGAAATATTCAGAGATTGCCCAACTAGCGGATTAATCAAATAACCGCATAGATCTGGAAACGTATTATTCGCCTGTCAAGCCACGTAAAATAAAAAATTCTAACACATACCTGTAGGTGACAATCGGCCAGTAGAGAAAAAACGAGGTAACTACGGAAAATACGCAGGCAGCCCAGGAAAAATGAGAATTCGCTGTCAGATTTCCTTAAATACTCCATACTATATGTACTAATACATTGAAGAGAAAATACTACCATTTCTGCCGACAATTGTTAACATTCTGGAAAAATCCGAAAGAAGCTTGCGCCATCAAATTAGGCGCGCATAGGTAACATTCTCCACATACAGGCGCTTAAAAAGATTAATTCTAATTATTGCTATGTTTGGAATAAAAATGCATCAAGAAACCGATTTACTAAAGCGCTAAAAAGCTCTCTCGGAACGGAAAAAAATCAATTTCTGCCATTCTATTTCGAAAATTATATATTTCTAACGTAGGACTCCAAAAAGTAGTTGTTACATATCGTTACATATCCTTTGACATCATTTTTAGGTAACATTATAGATTATACTATTTTACTTCGACACGAAGTGTACGAAGTATTGAAATTCCCTCATATCGAAAACCACTCTGAGTCAAATATCTCTAAAATTCGAGCCAACCGACTAATGAACCCACTATATCAAATCTCCGTCTCGGCGGTGCGGATCTTTTGGTGAAGATCCCAGCCCACTAGATCAATCCCCCGTATTGGGGGGTGTCTAAACGTGCTGTGCGGGGGATGTATGTTCGTATGTGTACACGATTCCGGTCGCCCGGAACCTTCCTGAAGTCTTGGATCGTTTTCATACGATAGGTCCTCCGAAAATGAAGGCAACATCAACTTTTGAGCTATGGTCGTCGGCAAAAAAAATTTTTTTTTGTTTTTTTTTTTAATAAATAACTGGTTCATAGCATTTCATTGTATTAGCGAAACGGAGTGATGCTGAGTATCGAAGTATTCTTGGAAAGCACGGAAGGGCGCTTTTCTTGGGTGGGGGGTACCGTATATTTTTTATTAAATTTAGGTGGTGTTTCCATAGCTAAAGTACTATTTTGGTATTATCTTTTTAATGTTGTAGGTTTATAAGCCAATACGTTGGAAAATAGTACTGGGCATAAAAATCTGCTTCTGAACAGTTTCAAAACTATATGTTAAGCTCGTAGGAAAATTCAAACTTCAGGCTGTTTGAAGTTTTATCCAATTGTCAGTTAATCAAGCAGTATTATATTTCATTATGTTGTTATGTTTTAAGTTACTATAAGTGTATATTATCTATATCACTACTCAATACTGGGTTTGCTTTCGAATAAAAACCTTTATCTTTCAAAATAAGAACATATCTAGTTCTTATAAATCTGAAATGTGTATTTTGAAAAGTACCACACTTTGTTTAAAAACAAGGCAAGGAGGTGGCTGCCGTTTGCTTCAATTCGATCAATTCGTGGAGTGACAATTGTGGACCTTCCTCTCTGAAAATGGTTGGAAGATATTTATACTTACATAAGAATGCATATAAATAATCTACCTTGCAAATTACTACTTATCGTTGGTGTAAGTACACTCCTTTGCCTGTAATAGCAGCAATAGCCTTGTTATATATCTAGCACCACTTGAGGTGCCAAATTTCTAATATATCACCCTCTTACGGGGTTATTACAATTAATATCAAATTAAATATACCCTTTTACTAACTATTAAAAAGAAGCACTATCATGTATAGCTCAATTATGTACTTACCTTACTTCTTAATACAATAAATAGGATTTGACGTATCTCATAAATCAATTTGATATTTAGAATTATGTTATGTGATTGTAGTTTTTTAAAGCTTCGACTAGTCAGTTTACAAGCAATGGGATTCAGGACTCCCAGCTGAATGAGTAAATTTTCAACTAAGAACTTTCTCTTGTAGTTTAAGACTGAATTACTTTTAAAATATATTAATTATTTGACTTTGTGAATCAAATACACGTTTCAGGTACTTCATAAAATTAAATTCATACTTTCAGTTTGTTAGTAACACATTGAAGTTTGATCTGACATTACA
Source organism: Agriotes lineatus (assembly GCA_940337035.1). Classification (NCBI taxonomy): domain Eukaryota; kingdom Metazoa; phylum Arthropoda; class Insecta; order Coleoptera; family Elateridae; genus Agriotes; species Agriotes lineatus. The sequence continues at coordinate 49,340,670 of OW679199.1, forward strand.
AAAATAAATAGATATAATTAGTTGAATCAAATGTTAAATATCCAAACTTGATTTAAATGAATATTCTAAAAAATAACCCAATACCAAAATGTACATTTTAAATTATAATGATCGAAGAACGTCGAGTACTCAATCACTATTAAATTTAGAAAATTAATTGTTCTAAATTAATTTCTAAATATATTTACAATTATTTTAATGATTTGCCGCACCAAACTTGCTATATATGACTTCTTAATATTTCATAAGAAACCTTCTGATTGTCTGTCTTGTACCTAAATGTGTTATCTCAGCTCCTAACTGGATAAATTGTAGTCAGCAAACACCTCCCTGGGCTGTTCCCGACCAAAACAAAGCTCGATGTAGTTTTTTGAAATCTCTATTATGTGTATAGACAGTTGAACAGCATACCACAATAATCACTTTCACCTTTATACTGGTTTTGTAGTAAAATACCACGTTAAATGGAATCAAACAATCTTGAATTTTATATTTGAATATTTGTGACTTATAGTCAAATCTGATCGTAGAGAATACTATATTGCTACTACGTATCAAATCATTAATTATTATTCTTCACAATTGATGAGAATTTAACCCTTAACGTGACTATTTATCGTATATTATCAATTCAAGATATTTTTTACTACTTGATATAAACAACCCTGTGGTTGCCCTTTACAACACCACCAGTTAAAAACATACAACTGTTACATCACATATATACATTAGATATCTGGATATTATTTTAATTAAATGCATCATTCATACGGTATGCCATACGAAATTCTTCGACGCTTTACTAAAGACTAGTTCAACTAAAACACTGCATTACGTTAAAATCATTTTAAAAACTGTCGTTGCCACAAATTCTACTCTCAAACAGTATCAGCTTGCTGTGCATGCAAACGCGTACTATTTGAAAAACACGTAAAAAATTCACAAAAGGTGTTCTACGTCCTGAGCAAAAGCATGTTGTAAAAACTGTAAACATTGTTAAGCGTGTCGCAAACCTTTTTGTAGATAGACACATCAACGTGAGAAAAATTGCAGAATGATCATAAAAGCGTTCGTAAACATGCATTGATGTACAATGCTATAAATATGAAGTAAATAGCTTCTTAGACCAATCGGTTGCTGGTAGTTAAATTAGGGTCATTAGCTATTCAGAACCAGAAGCAAAAAAAGCAGTTTACGTCGCGATTGACCGCTACAAGAAATATAAACCACAAGTTGCAGCTGATGAAGTAATGATAACGGTTTTCTTTAATCACCAAAGAGTAGTCGTATTGGATTTCAATCAATATCAAAAACACTGATACGATTGACAACTATCATCTAAAAAAACCACCAAGGATACCGACCAACGGTGTAAAGATAACATGTCTCTATGTTACTGCAATTTTTGGACTTATCATCTAGTGATACAACCATTCCAGTTGTCTGTCTTAAAGCTCTATCACCAATTTTATCTTTAACACTTCTCTGGATATTTTGTTTCTGATTCTATTTTTCCTCGTCTTTCCCTCTATTTCTCTTAGAGGTCTCATTTGAGCAGCATTTATTTGGTTTCTATTTCTTTCTGTGAGCGTCACGATGCACTGCCATATATTAGTGCTAGAGTCAGTAGCTTTTTTTACTACTTTTATTTTTATTTTCTTTACCACTTGTATTTCGAAATAATAGCACTTTATGAAAAATAACAATCACTTATTTATTTAAGAAAAACTAATTAACCAAGACACATAGACAGTGAGTGTTTTTTTATCATTTTGAACTCACACACAACGTAAAAAGATTAATAAGTTGCATCGAACATAAGGAAAAAAACACTAATAAGTTGTCTCCATAGAGCAACCTTATTTATTGTTGCAACAACCAACTGTTAGTGTTCGATTTGAACTTAATCTTTTTATGCGCAAAGCTGATATTTTCAGCATGAAAAACTCTCACTGTATATACATACATGTAGCAAGATATACAAATACACATTAAAACGCTAACTAACGAGTTCGACACGAACCAGACGATACGCAGGCACTATGTGCCGAATATTGTAAACCGAGCGCTGGTGACTTAACTGAATAAGGATGAACCGGGTGTTGAACGTGAATACCTTGCTGGCACTTTCAAGTCCGTTTATATAGCTTTCCCAGTTGCGTAAGTAGAGGGTTGTTTATGACTTGCGGGCCCCTCGCTTTATAGTTTCGCCATTATGCACCATTTCTAAGCCATGGCATCGGAAAATGTTATGTTATTGTTCGGACGGCTTGCGCGACCCGAGTGTTTTATTTGTTACCCAGTTCGTGGATGGCGTACTGTTGCCGAGGTCTGAGTTTTTTAATTGCATGCCTTTTACACTAAAGTCGCGAATGTAATTTGTCACTGGCGACGCTAACCGCTCATTTTGCGACACTAGTCTTAGTTGCACGTGCGCGTAGTGTAACGTCTAAAATTAGTTCCTTCCAGCTTTAAGATGCACAGCATTTTGAACTAGTTTTCATCTTTATGATCGCCTGCGCTGCTTTTGCTGGCAGTTCGCTGGCTGATTTATGGACGGTACACGTGATGCTGTTTCCACTGCTGTGTCTTTCCTACTTTGGCAATTTCGTATGTGCCTTGGTGTAACATAGAAGGCTTTTGAGTATTCCTGAAGTTGTAATAAATTTACGTTTTGTCCAAATTACCTCTAAAATTCATTCTTGCGTTCTTAACTGCCGCGTTTGCTTCATTTTTCTTTGCCTTTTATTTTTCATTGTCTTGTCACTTTTTCGCAATTATTTTATTGTATCAAATAAATAAAAACGATTGTCGATAATTGCAAACCACTGGAACTATTTACTTGCTGTGTGCTTCTTCACAGGATAGAATTGTGCGATTTCTTAAAGTTGTTTATATACCTGTAACCGGTAACAACCTATACATTTTTCTAGGGCAAAGTATCGAAGTTGTTGCAACAGTAGGGATAAAAACGCTTTTATCTTTTATACGTCCTAACGCATTCATTTGAACCAACAAAGTACGAGTACATCTGAGTTGATTTAACAGTATGAGAAAGTACATTTTTGTTAATGTTGTGTACAAATCACGTCCACTACATTTAACCATGCGGACACTTTTTATGACAGGCAGAAATTACGAGCCCAAATGGGCACCATAAAAACTTATCCAATAAAATAGGCTTGTGTTAATTTGCAGGAAAAATCGGCGCGGAGGTGAGTGTGTGCGCCGTAAATGGCGCTTTTTACGGCCTTGCAGGGCCGTCTTTAAACAGCTTTAATGCGAGGCCGAGCAACAACTTTAACGCAATTGTGGGGCGCCCGTGCACTGGAGCAATCGGGGCGGAGTAAGCGCCAGCACAAACAGATTTCCATGCTTTGCCTAATCTCCGAATTCTGGCCTTAATTTAATTGCTCGGACGTGGTGTAGTTAAAATTGGGTCTTAATAGGGGGCTGACAGCTTGAGTATGGCCCCGGGCTCCGGGATTCGGGAAGGAGCTGAACATTTTTCGGCCCTCGGACTCGGAAGCTGGTCGAATTAACGTTCTTGCTTCGATTTTTATTACTGCTCTAATCATGACCATTAAAACTGGCGCGCTGAAATGTGCAAAGTTTAGTCGTAACAGTGTTCGTATTGCACAAGACTTTTTTAATTTATCTGGGGCCGAAAGGCGAGTCCGCTACTATTTAAAAAATTCTTAAGTTTGGTATCTGTTTCTATATTGTCCAGCAAAAGGGGGAAATCGTAAATATTGAAAAGTAGCATATAGTGCGGCTGTGTCTACGTTTGTATCAGATTTAGTACAATTAGCTAAGATGGGAAGAACAGGTCATGTCATAGATATACTTTATTTTTACATATCTTACCCACGTAACTGCAAGAATCGATTTGAATAATATCCTGAAAAGTTATTATTACTCTTTAATTCAAAGTCGTAAGGTCAACATTTGAATTTCAGTTTATGTCTCCTATCGTAACTTACTTATAATCAAGGCGCGAGACCAGGTGGCGCACGTCGTCAGTGACGTAAGTGATAATAATCTAACCTACCAATTTAGAAAAGTATTACTGTTGTCGATAAATACTATGAGAAATTTTGAAAAATATATCCTTTTGCACTTTATGTTTATTTATAATTTACTTGTATTGACCAGGGGTAAATTCACAGTCAATTTCTTATTTAAGGCCGATTCTACAATGCACGTATATACCTAGTTTGGTGGTTTGCACCAATGGAACTATTATGTTGTTTATTACTGTGGAATTAAGTTCAGTAAGATAGAACCGTTTGTGGAAAACAATAACATTCTTTATATTACTTCAGAACACACGAACAAAATAGGTACAACATATACAAACTCGTCAATATTAATTTAAAATACAAATACGAATTGTGAGTAGCCTGGTTTTCGATACTGAATTATTTATTAATAACAGACCTTGGAAACTAACCTCGGTCCTCGACTTTGCTCGAAAATGATCTGATGTTACGTAAAAGTCATCTATAAAACTAAGCTACTTGCGTTTCTATATGTTGCGCTTGAATGCAAGGGATTTTCCCTATTCTTTTGAGTACAATAGGATTGTCCAGCTAAGCTCCCTTTAATTTATTGTCGCATAAGAGATTGAAATAACTTCCGTCGAAAAGGGCTTTCGCTTTTCGAGCGTTTACGACTGTATTGTCGACTAGGGTTGACTTTTCCTTTTCACCTGGTCTATTGTTAGTTGGCACAAAAGGGTTTGTTGGCCGATATCCCTGCGTTTACGACATAGCCCCGGCTGTGCTAGAAATTGCATCGTGACGTATAGACAAGTTAGTTTGATTGTTCAACTCGACGACACAAATCACATTTGGCATTACACATGTTTCTTATTTCACGCGTACAATTGATACTTTCTGTAAACTGTCACATCGCGAACTCCATTTTTACTCGCTGATTTAGCACTGCACTTTAAGTCACATTTTAGTTTATGGCCTTCTCTTGCACGAAAGACGTTTTCAGGTCATTCATCACCGCTACGCTACAGTATAATAATCTATCCGAGGTATAATTCTCATAGTGTCCTTTGTTAAAGCAATCGTGTCTAGGGTATGTATTCCCCGGATAATTTTATCCTTGGTAATGTTTTTACATTCACTGTCACTACGTTTACATAGCGGTCGATTTACCCAGTTTGTATTTTTAACTGCACTTTCTGTGTTTGATTGGTATATCAGGAGATTTATCTGTTATTAGTTGTTTCACTCTATCCGCATTTGTTGTTATTTTTTGTTAAGTTCATCGTATATAAAGGGTTGACTTTACTACTCAATTGTTTAAATCGTTGTTACGAAAGTGTACATAGCCATTTTTTTGCGTGATGCTTGTAATTATTCCCGTACCTTTCTTCTTCATTTTACCTTTTAAGTATAGTAACCATGATGGTTTTGAAACTCGAAATTTTTGCGTAAATGCCTTTTCCGTGTATTCTGATTCAGTAAAAGTGGTTTTCGAAGTGATGTTTGTCAGTCTACCAGTGCAGTGTTGAATCCAGGGGGTGAAGGGGGGACATACCCCCCCCCCCCGGGAAGTACAGATTCCCTCCCGGGACATTACCACATGATATTCAGATTTTTTAATATGTAAAAGAATGGGTGGATTGGGCCGAAATAAATAACGCCATTTAAATTTGCTTTGTTTCTGTAAATTATGTAATCACTATGTATCTTTGTATTTTAATTCAAGAGAAAACTTTTTTATACAAGCCAATATTTCGGAAAACTTTATTTCTTTCTCAATGCAAACTACAATAAAGTTTAGAGTTGTAGAAAATTACAGCAAAAACAATGTGCTATAGTTACGAAAAGTGAGGTTAGTACTTTATAATTGGCAACAAGGAACATAAGAAGGCATATCTTCTTGTCTACATCAGATCAAAGGTTAAAAACAATATTCAAATAGTTCGATTATATCACAGTTAATCAATTAGAAACCTATTTTTTAAAAATTGCATATTTATGTATCATGAGGAAAACTTAGAAATCATACAACAAGTAATATAATTTACAACAAGAATGTACTAGATTGTAAACGATAATACTAACATTGCATAGCAACTGCTATTATTTTATAACTAGTTTAACTAATCAGTGACAACACCACTAATTTTGACCTGTTTATTAAACTGCCAATACCTGGTAGGTACAATATTAGAGAGAAAATTCATAAACGATCAAAATATTTATATGACATACTAATAGAATGAGACCATTCACAGTTGAGCACCAAATTAACTATGCTCTACTCACAGACCTAAGAGATAGAGTAACAAGGTTAACACATCACCAAGACATACCTCACACAATGGTTGCTGCGCAAGCACCAAAGACACGCTCTAACTCTGTATCCCGAATCCGGGGCAAGTTGAGCATTGTACCGTCAGATACTAGCGTACGAAGTACCAGCCTGTACACCGCAAGGTAAAATGAGATTATCGATAATACATAAATACTAATAGAATTTAATTTTAACAGTTCTTGCTGAAAATATGTACGTGTTCTTCTCTGTGCTATTGTACAATTATTATTCATATTGCGTGAATTTTCAATAGTAATATCTCATGTGCAACTGGAAAAAATACACAACGTTTCGGGAGTTTTTTCTACTGCCGTCTTCAGGTGTTCCTGGTTAGTCCTGAGAAGGACTGATATTGTACGTTTTTCAACGTAAATTTGTGCCTGCTTTGTATAGGGCGCTAATTTATCATTCTGAATAACTTTCATTAATAAAATTTTGCCGTATCATGAATAAAAAGAGTAGTTTACCTGAAAATAAAATAGTTTTCACTTTCCTGACAGAGCCAACTGGTTTTTCATAAATTTTTAGTCCACCTCACCTCTTGTAACGTCAATTCTGGGACACGCTGTATAGTTTTAGACATGTACTAATATATAAAAGTGTCTTATCGGTAAACTTTATGTTACAAATGCGTTCACAGATAAAGTTATTTTAACTAAATGTCAACTGTCAAAATATTTACCAAAAGTTAAGTTATTAGAAATTCACTATACTTATCTCTAATACATAACGTTGTAGCTATAGCTCTTAATCATGTAGAACTGTCAAACACGATCAAATAAATATGTGCGTACAGGAACCTACAGCGACGACCAAATCGAACACAAATCCCAGCAATGGCAGATCGAACCGAATGCCAATGTATTCCAATCACATCAAATGACTCACGAAGAAATATTACGTCTATTGTATTAGACTGCCATAAAAAGCCTCTGTATTTGACTGCCATAAAAACTGTAGAGAAATATATGTTATAGAATCTTAACCAAACTGTGGAACTTTCCTTACCCTTAGGATATCATTTGAGCTATATTGTAATAGTAAACATTATATGCCTTGCAGGAGAATCTCTAATGACTCAATGTACATAACACCACCGGTTTTTAGTCAAATTTGCTAAAAAATAGTGTTTGTTTACAAATGTTTACCTTTGTTATTTTTCAAATCACATCTTTCTTGTTTCACTATGGAAACGCAATAAGTTGCCAACCTCATTAAAATCCACTAACATACGTAAATATTAACCAGAACAATTGTCAAACAAACAAGCTCAAAATGTACTCGGTTTATATCCAAATTTGCTAAAAAATGTGGCTTTGTTATTTTTCAATTAACATCTCTCTTTTTTACTATGGAAACGAAATAAGTTGCCAACTTTGTTAAAATCCCCTAACATACGTAAATTATAACCGGAATAATTGTCAAACAAGTGGGTTCAAAATATACTTTTTATCTATATTGGTTGCATAATGAGAAGGCGCAGAATTTCTATTATCTCATTTTGAAACGTAACAGTTTGAAGCATGGTCAAAATTATTTGTGCATAATCTGGCGTTAGAAACAAATTTTGACAGCAAACAAAATCACTTAGCAATGCTAGCAAGTAACTAGCATTAAAAAATAAGTTACGTTAATTTAAAAAAAGTAAATGCTCATTAGATGATATATTAGTGATTAAGAATTATTACATGAGCAGTGTCTGTTAAATTAAAAAAATATATATGAGCAGGATTTCATCATTTTACAAATTAAAATTTCAGAAAATTATTAAATTTACTCGATTTTAATCTAACATGTTCCCCAGAAAAACTAATTTGAGCAATAGAAAAATAACCATGGATTTAAATGATTAAAATGAGCATTACATTGAGTAAATCGTGCGCTATCCTATGCGCATTAAACTTTTCAATCTGTGCACTAAAGTACTAAACAAAAACATTTAGATAAGTAAACAGCTTATTCAGAATTATTTTATGTTTTCAAAAAGTCTTTAATCTACCTTACTAAACATAAAAAGCATAAAAAACAATAAGTAAATTAGAAATAATATCCATTGATACACTGCTATCTCTTGCTATTACATGGTCTTATTGTGAAACAAAAAATTGTTAAAGAATATTGTATCAAAGTTTATTATAGAAAAAACTAATTTCAAAAAGTAAATGTAAAATTTGAAACGACATATAAATTATGACTTCGGTAATTTAATTTGTAACAGTGAGTGTATGCTTTCTGAACGTCAGTTTATCATTGATCTGTTTGTTGTTGCTGCTGTCGTTGTTTTGGTGTTTTTCAGGTTCGTATTAATGTTACTGCCCCTTGCATAGAGTTTATTGTTCAACGTATTAGATGTCACTTTCAAAATGTGTCCAACATAATATACCACAAATATTTGTAACCAGAAATCTAGTCTCAAGGAAATTATTTCAACTATATTTATGCCCCGCTGTTGCAAAACGGCAGCAGCGTTTGCAAATCATTTAAGAAAAGTCTTCAAACCATTTCCTAAAACCTACGCTGTGAAAGAAGATAGATTTACTCATTTCTCGAACAAAATCTCGAAACAGCTATTAAACCATTCAAAGTTACAGTAGTTGAATCAAGAATAAAACCACTGAATTCAAATAAAGCTCCGGGCTACGACTTAATTACTAGAAATATATTAAAAGAAATGCCAGAAAAAAGGATAAAACTAGTAACGTACATATTCAACGCCACCTTAAGGTTATATATATTCCCAGAACAATGGAAAACCTAGGTGAGACAACGTAAGCAAAAAAAGAATGCTACTAAACAAAACATACACAAAGGATGCCACGGGAAAAATCACTGAATCCACTTTAAGAAAACGTGCATCTGACCTTGATTTTATGCTTCTGCGACGGATATTTAGGTCTTTATAGGACCATCAGCAACTCCCTCTGGGCCCCCTTATTAGCGGGTAGCCTGCTTTGCGAGCCTCCTGATGACTCGTCAATGTGATGCTCGTCGTTTGGTCCCTGCTTACGGCTCCACTCGCAGGTCCTGTGCCACAGCTAGGGCTCTGCTGTGATGCACGATGGTGGCTGCCTATCCTGGGCTTCAAGCCCTCCGCTTCTTATTATGCCTCGAACAAATCGCCAACAAGTCACCCCAAAACCAAATGCACAAGGCTAATGCTATTTTTACAGTTTTAAATTCAAATTATGACATTTATGAAATATTTTTAACATAATATTGGCAATGCTTGAATTATTTTAATTCCTAACATAATTTGATGTTAGCTTAAATTGCGGTCATTGCAATATTTATGTATCCATCTTGTATGTCAGAGAATACTTAGACTCGTATAAAACACATGAATACACACTACACAGCCATGAAATAAGGAGAGCGAGCAATATTATGATTAATTTTTTAGGCTCAAATATAGCCAAATGGGGATTAATTATTATAGCCCTAAATTCTATAACAAATTACCGGAAGTTGTCAAGATTTTCCCACGAAAATAATTCAACGAAGAGATAAAAAAACGTGTTTATTAAAACAAGCTTGTTACAGTGTACAGAAGTATCTTAATACAAACAGCTGGGGCATATAAAGTACACCTATTGAATTTATGTAAATTATGTTTAGTCGGTTTCTTAACATGACGTGTATGAACAATATGTAATTATTGAAATAACACTAATAAAAGTCCACGAATCAATAACCGATTAAAATTGTTGTAACAGTTTTATATCAACAAAACAAAAATTGTAACATGCACTGTTTTTTTGGAAAAATTGACACCTACAAGTTGGTTTTGCGTTTTATTTTCGCTATCAAATCTAAAAATGCCTCTATATCGGCAGTACTGCAAAATAAATATCGACAGATAAATCCAAAAGCGAGTAGTGCAACTCTAATAACCTTTTTGAATCTGTATTATGTGCAAAATAACATTTAAAAATAAACTAGCAGATGTTATTTAATTGCATTCCGTTCAATTTTAATAGAGATAACTAATTCAATCAGTAGTTTAGGTAAATCGAACAGCATCAGAATCCACGAAAAAATATATGGAGCAAATGCCAATCACCAAATCGTTTTGCACAAATTTTAATCTAGCTCCGAGGCTAAACGCCACTGGAAATCAACTTCAATTGCGAAACGCTTCTTGCTGATTTATTTATCAAATTTATTAAATTTGTCTTATGCGTATAAAAACGAAACCTTAATATTCTAGCTAAATGTTGATACTAAAATGGTTTGAAATTCAAAACAGTCATTTAAATCATTTTATGGAACTATTCAACGTTACACTTCTAATTCAAACAATGAGTTATTAACAAATATAAGTAATTTATGAGTTGCTTTGCATTAGGAGTTCAGTGGTGCATGATTGGATTCAGATTAATTGCTCTGTCGCCTATATAGGCCACTAGAAGTCTATAGCGGAATAATTACAAGCATTGCATTTAGTAAATTAAATTTTATGGTTCAATACAACCACAGTTTTTAATTTACACTAAAAAACTTTTAATTCTTCAAGAAGAACTTAGTCACACTTTGACCATTATTTTAAACTATCACACATGCTAGATTTATTGGTATTCCTAGTTTCTTGATAAAAATTAAAATAATTATCAAAAATTCTGTTTAACAGCTTCATCACGCTGGGTGTAGTAGACTTATAGTAGATTTAAATATTTATACTTTCCCGTAGAAATAAGAGTATTTCAAATGTATAGGAAGGCAAAGAAATCTGCAAAGGGCTTTACTCAGAACTTTCACCTCAAGTGCAAGTTATGAGTAAAAATTTTCAAAAATAAAAAAAGCTATGGGTAAAAATATTTTAACCCGTCTAATAATACTGAAACTATAAACCAAAACACATGGTAATGCGAATTACCTCAATTTTTAAATAAAAAATATTGCAGGTGGTGGGATTCAAACTCAACGCGATTTTAGTGTCTCGGAGAGAGATTTCAGCGCTTGACTCACTTTTGTAGTTGCAGCGGAATGATAATATATTGCACTGGCTACTTTATTTAAATTGTGCCTTTTAATATGCAAACTTTCAAATATTGATATGATAGTGCCTGAAACTCTTACAGGGTTGGGTTCGGTTGTCTAGTTACTTTGTTCTGAAAAAATGATTTTCAAATATTTTAAACTATTCATTCAAATCGAACGTCATTTCTAATGTCAACCAAATGTCAACAACAATTTTAAAATCTCAATGACAAGTGCCCAATCCTTAGAATCGTACATTATAATATTAACTAACACAGTAAGTTATTGTTTTTTAATAAATTTCACCTTTTAAAATGTCTTTATTTGCTTTTTAGTTGGTATTCTCAAATAAATCACCCACTTTGTATATTTTACTTCCACAATGTTCAAGACCGCAACCTATCCTTTAGCCAGAATCGACCCCTCTAAGCAGCTCCCTGCAATGCAGCTCTCACGAATAGACCACCAGTCCCAAACTTCGTCCAACACTACGAAACCCAAAATCCTTGACAGCAAGCAGCCAACAGAACAATCCCAGATATCCTCCTGTCTCTGCCACTACCTTCCGGAATGTACCCTCTCGCTTCACCGACGCCCTTCTGGATTCTCCACTCCACAACCAATAGATTGATGTAACCCCTTTCTATTTATGTTACTTGTCAAATGTATTCTTCTTAATAAAACTGTTCCAATATAACTCTTCAAGTATTCACTTGTAAATAACAATTCTTGTATTCATAAAGTTTTACCACATACCAATTATCTTCTTACTTACTTCTTAATATTTCACTTCTTTATATACCATGTAGATTTAGATATTACTCTTCTTAAATAAGCCAAGACATTTTCACAGTAAAAGAGGGTTAAACTCAATATTTTAATTAGTCAAAACAATTTTCTTACATATTTTTCAAGTAGTTATTTCTAATAATCGGAAACAAGCTTCCTAACTACTACATTTTCATTCTTTATGCCTTCTAGTCTATATTCTTATTTGATATCCACCTACTTTAATTCTACCCTTATTAGAATTTTGCATTTGTCATTGCTTCTTCAACCGTATTTTAAATATTCTCTTTATTTTCAAACCACCTATAACCTTTCAATTACTAATTTGCTTTAACTCAGATTTATTCAGGAAACTTTTTAAACATCATCGACTATTATAATGGGTTGATATGGATTGTAATAACATCCCATTTTCTTTTACAAATTTTAATTTTATGTACGAACATATAGTATAGTCGTATCATAACAATATATGACGCGCTGATTGTTTCCCATTTTTGTCTCTTTTACAACATTTGCCCTGTATCTATCCAGTCCTATTTTTGTAAAGGGTAACGCGATATTTACATTTTATATTCACATATTGATATATTTAATGGAATATCGATACAATAAATATATCTAAACATCGTTGCCATCCTTAATCCAGACCCATACACAGTTTCTGAATTCGACAGGGCTATCATTAAATTTGCCATTGTTTAATAGTAATGAAAGTGTTTCTTTCTTCTTTCCGTGTAACAAGCTGTCAACCGTTCCTTTACAGAACATCCAGCAATAACTCACTAATTTTACTTATAGCCTCGGTATGTTCTCAACTTGGACCTGGGTTTGAAAAAAACGGTTAAATAACAACGTATAAATCGATCAGATGGGTTAAAGATAGCCTCAAGTCACCACTATATAATGATACATATGAACTAATGGGCATATCGCGCAAATAGTGCAATGATATTAAATTGCTGTAAAACGAAATTTATTGATTGTGCCTATTTATACATACTGATGTTCATATCTTGTTTGAATGGTAGCATAATCACAATAGTACCAATTATAGAACACCACGCTTTTCTGGCACGAATAAGAACTTACCACAATAAGTATCGACATTTCTTAAAACCTTATAAAGGTAGAAAGATGTTGACAGCCATCGTCAAAAGCTCCTAATTTTCACATAATTCGCAGATTCTTTTCGGCATGGCAACGTTCAAGTGCAAATGTCTTTTCGCATTATTTACCAAGTAACTCGAAAGGAATAATCGACCTAGCGAGTCAACGAATTGCATTCGAAAAACACACTGAAATGATATTAGCTTTTATTATTAGCCACACTTAAACATTTATTTATGTAATAATTTATGTTTGAGCTTTTATAATTAGCCGCACACTATTGCCAAATTTCTTTTATAATGACAAATGTTCTTTGCGCTCGTAAATTATTTACTGTGATATTATATTACGTTTTCAAACTAACTCAGCTTATTTTATTTTTGATACAATTGACTCTTATATCAAGTAGGTTCAAGTATAAATTATAATTAGTTAATTTTCCGTTCAAAATTAAATTTGACATTTAAATATGGCGTGTCGGTAATACAGATCTCACTTTATCTATTCTAAATTAGACGAATTTTTCTCTAACTTCGGCGAAAACATTTTGCTGTACTTTATCAATAAGTCACAAGTGAATAATATATTTTCTTAGCTTTCTATGAATACTAACTTGCATTGCTTTTCAACAAGGTTGACCACCTTTCTGTAGATTCCTCTTCGTTCACATAGTACTCAGTATGAGCTACAGGTGGCTCCGCGATACCTGCATTGTCCTCGTTAAAGCGGCACTTCCTTCAGGCTCAACACAGCCCGATACGTCGGCAAACTCGCAGATCGAGGCGTCGAAGCGGATCCTAGCTTCTTTGGTATCCTCCGGGTCATATCTTTTAAATTGCTTAGTAGATGCACCCTTTCTTAGAAATTGCCTCTGAGTGACCACTGTGCGTCGTACGCTTTTCTTTTGTATCACAAAGGTTATATTTTCTTAATATAATTACAGTTTTAGATTTTTATTTAAATGCAGCTCTACTGCCACGCATGTATTCCCTCAATAAAACAATAAATTAGCAGTTTTACTGGCAAAGTTGTATATATTTTTCCTAATTGAGAAGTGCGGGCGTTTGATTCCCTTCTGGGAAAACAATTATGTTATGTATGTAATCTCAACGGCAACCAACTCAATTATTTCATAGACAAACATGACAAATCAAATACGTATGATTTACACACTTGCTTTATATTATACATGCAATTCACTTTATTTTGAACACTTAAATATTTGAATTGTTTATTTCACATTAAATAACAATCAATATGTACTGAGCTGGTTATCATACACATTTAACTAATAAATTTTGTAGGTTATAATTTAGTATCATTACAATACTAACAGCCATGTTGGTTCCCGTTGCGAAGAATATTAGAATCTCGGCAACTGACAATACCGGAAAATGTTTCCTAACCGCACTCGCGCCACAAAAATAAAAGTCTTTCAGTACGATAACCTGCTAAATAACTAAAAATACAAAATTTGTTGTATTTACCCTAAAATTTGTATCTCTAGTACAGGCCTATAGTACAGTTACAATGTATGCGAATTGATACCTACAAAATTTGAAACCAATCAATCAGAAAATAAATAGGAAAAATGAACGGTCGTGAACGCGAGGGCGAAATATGTAAAAATATAATTTTTAAGGACTAGCACTAATAGTGATGTGGGTCGGGTAAATACCCAATGGGTAGGGTATTTATAAATGGGTATTTACCTGGGTATTTACCTCTGCTTCGGGTAAATACCTTGAGTATTTATCAAATTTGTAATATTTAGAAGGCTAAGCTAACTTTTACATATAAGTAATAATGTTATCTTAATAAATAAACTATATATAAATGCACTGGAATATTTTATGTAAAATAACAATTTAAATGTAACACTGAATAAGCATTCATCCAGGTAAATTAATCATTTATCGGAAAAAAACTTAACATTAACTTGAAGAAATGATCAGTACTTATATTATTAACATTAATAATAATACATACTTACATATATACATATTAAGAAACAGTCTTAATAAGGCAATGAAAATCACAATATTATATAAACAACGATGTATTCCGATGGGACCATAATTGTGTATAACAGCAATGAGATAACATGAACAAAAGCACATAATACTTAAATAAGGAAGAGATAGGAACCGTACAAAAAAGTTATTTTAGTGGGAATATTTAGTTGACATATGCCATAATTAAAATGAGCGTCAAGGCTACTCAAATATTTGTTTCCATGTTCATCTCTTTCTTATTCAAGCATTAAATTCTGTTTTTATTCATGTTATCTCATTGTCGTTATATAAAGGTTGCCTAAAATTATACGGAACATGGCAATTCCATGAGTTGGAAAAGGTTTGAAATACTGTTTCCCATAAGAGCAACCAAAGTAATTATTGCATTTTCTGTTTCGGTTACTCTTATGGCAAATAGTATTTGAACCTTCTCCAACTCATGGAATTGCCATGTTCCGTACAATTTAGGCAACCTGTATAGTTATGGCCCCATCGGTATTTTGGGCAGTAACTGTTCCCAGTTCAGCTCTTGTTTTTATTCTACATTTTTATAAAATTCGAATAGAGCACCTTCACTTACCAATAAATTATACTGGTGAGATTAGCTTAATAATATTTGTAAATGAGGCTATAAATACCCGTTTAAATACCCATTTTGGGTATTTACCCGGGTAAATACCCCGGGTATTTACCCCTAAAAATAAATATCCGGGTAATTTACAACACTAAGCACTAATAACTTCTTGTCTTCTACAACAGTCAATTAAATTCATAGGTTTAAAATACCCAATTTCAATCTTTAATCGATATAAAACTTTTTGTTCTTCGTAGCTATTCCTGGATTTAAATTACGATGAAAAACTGAAATCGGAAGAATTAATTATTATTACCAATAAGTTAAAATCTCGATAAGATAAACAAAACGCATACGAATTTTTTTGTTAAACAAATTATTAAATTTCTTTTTACTTCAAGATCTTATATAAACAACTATTACAACTGTTGCTATTTAAAATCGCACTATTATTACAAAAACCTGATATTATTTAGTATCGTATATTAAAAAACTGCAACAGTTAAACCAATAACAGAAGTTGGATTAAATAAGTTTTATCAGGTCAAGTAAACTGGGATTTTGTTACAAACAACGTTTCGGATCTTGATGTAAAATTTGATAAATTTACAAATTTGCTACAAGAAACATATCTAGCTTCCTTCAAAAGAAAAACGATGAATATACTGGATACACCAAATTCTGTAAATTGGTTTACTGACAAGTTAAAGACAAAGATATTTAAACGATGTGAAAAAAATGCTTAATAATCATCCAGATATCCTACAAAAAACTAAATAATTCAAAAAACACATAAAAACGCAGCAATCAAAGCTGCAAAAAGATCAGAGAATGATAAATTTATCAACAATTTTTAAAATCCAAATAAGACTAGATGGATGATTATCAAAAATAATTTTAAATCAAATCAAACAGGAGATTTGTCTGAACATATACCCCTGTGGAACAGTTTGCTACCTTTTTCGCAGGTCATGCTAAAGAAGTGATTGATAATCTACAAACAATTAATACTTCACCTTACGAATGATTATAAAACAGAAAAGTCTCCACTTCCACTCCCTTAATGGCTTTTGATAGAGTTTCTGAAATTAAGGTATTGGAAGCAATTGGTAAGTTATCAAACACCAATGCTAAATACGTTTATCATAAATTCTAAATTATTATCCTTCTCACATAATTAATTAACGAATCCATCGATAAATGTCAGTACCCTAATATATTAAAAATATCTGTTGTAACTGCCATTTTTAAAAAGGGTAATCCACAGCTACCAACAAATTATACACTCATACCAATACTCCAGTTCTATCAAAAGTATACGAGACAGTTTTGAAAGAATAACTCCTAGCTCCCATTGATGGTAATCAGATAATAAATTCAAACCAATTCCGCTTTAAAAAAGCACCATCAACCGCTGATGCCTTAATCATTTACCTAAACATGATTTACAAAGCATTTGAGGAAGGAAATTATATCAAAACTACCTCATGAGACTTGACGAAGGCATTTGATTGTCTGTATTGGGAGATTCTAATTTAAAAGTTAGTACAGTATAAATTAGATCTGTCAGCCATTGTTCTCATTGAATCGTACCTTTCAAGAGGGTTTCTAGTCGTTAAACAGAATAACCACTTGTTTGATAAACAAGAAATGTCATTTGGAATTTCGCAAGGCTTAGTTTTGGGGCCTCTATTATTTGTAAGCTATATCAATGACGTATTTGACAATATCACTACAGATTGCCTTATTCTCTTTGCAGATGATATCTTTTATTTAAACATCAGCAAAGATATAAATAATTTAAATAAAAAACATGGGGTATTGCTATATATTTTTATCGCATTTCGTATGGTAATGTGCTACATTTATACATGCAAAATCGTTTAATAATGTGATACTTTGCACCATAGCAACCATTACAGCATAGCAACAACGATTCGTTTTACGTTTGGCAACACTGTAAGTCTATATCAAATTCGAGGTTAACAGGTTAGGTTTTGCGTCAGTTTTGACACACACTGACGCAAAATCTAACCTGTTAACCTCGAATATGACATAGATTTACAGTGCCCCCAACAATAATCTTCAGCACTGTCAAATGCATAACATCAACTGAAGGTACTTATTGTGCTTTAGTACTTAAAAACGAGTTCTGCTCAGCTTGGTTATGTTTTAACGTTTAATGTCACTTGTATATAAAAATCTACTATTTCACATTTCTACTTGAAATGCGATAAAATAGTATACGAAACGCGTTAGCAAAGTGGTTTTAGTGAACTCGTATGGCTATCTCTCTAACGCTCGTACTCAAACCAGCCATACTTGTTGACTAAAACTTCACTTTTCTAAACTTGTTGCGTAATATACTATTACATCATATTTCCTTAAAAATGCAATTGCCGGAAATTTAATACCTAGCACTTTTATATATTTCAAAAGAACAATAAAAGGTAATTCCGTAAATCGGACTTAGTCAACAGCCTAGCCTGCAAGTAAATAATTAATGAAGGAACATTTACACGAACATTAACCGGACGTCGCCATTTATTTCCCAATCCGGGATTTCAGTACGAAATTCCTTGTATTGTGTTTAAAAACAAAATAATTGATTGTCGGTAAAAAATAAATCTTCCTCCTTTAATAGGCTCTCAAAGGAAGCTGGACATTTATTCGATGTCAGAAACTCTGTATTATTTCAGTCCCGAGTTATTGCCAACATCAAAGGGTGCGTAAGATTAATGGAGTTAATAAGTTAAAAACGAAATAAAACGCTCGAACTCGGAGCTGAATTAATTTGCCCTTATTTAATGTTCCGATTTCGTAATCATTTTTAGCAAGTCTATCACATTATTCAAAAGAGTAAATTTAAATTTTGATGGTCAATTGAAATTAGTTTTACGGAATAAACAGCCTCGAAAAGTTCGTTTGCCAGCTGCCAGCCCCATATTTTAATTAGGTGTAATTAAACGATGAAGTCATGAGTAAATGAACGAATTAAAATTGCCCAAAACGATTTTCTTAAATTTAAAATTCATTTCAAGTGCTCGCTGAGGCGGCACCCGGCGTGTGGTTTTTCTCAGTCCATATCTAATCCAATAAAACTCCCTCATTGGGGTTAAAGCGTCAGTGACATATTGTGGGATTATGTTATGAAATTTGTGGCATTTTCATCAAAAAGCAAGATGGTTGCCGAACCCTAATGCAGAAGAATTAAGTAATCTGCAGCGTTTGGCATGACAAAGCAAATTTATAGAATTGTCGGAATTTTATTAGCCAGTCGACTTGCTTCAGATTTAAGCTCGGAATTCCGAAATCAAACTCTTGTCCCGGAATTATTGCCAGCTTCGTTCCATTAATTATTTCCATTCCAAAGTTACAGACAGCTTTAGAAAATTTAATTCTAGTCCCACCACGGTGTAGATGATGTCAAAACTTTAATAAATATAGGAAAGTGGCAACAGAATTATATTCCTTCCTTGCTCGCTAAAATTAGTATGATATCATGAAGTCACTAGTGACCCCAGATCGAAATTTTCAAAAATTGGTTCTTCAGGAAAATCTAAATAAATACTACTATAAGAATTTTCTAAAATAGTAAGTTGTAACATGTACGCCACTGGAGTCGCATGTAACCTCAAGAACATTTGCTTGCGACATGATCCAAAATTGCTGGTCTTGAGACCCCAAAATACGCTGCTTTACCTTTTCAACTTTGTTGTAGGTGTTATTTATATTTTAGTTTTTGGTACTTAGTACTTTAAAAGCTCATGCTGAAACATGATGCTGTTCACGTTACTGAACCAATCCCAATATATGTATATGTAGTGAGGTTACTTACTTAGATGTTACCTTATTTCATCACTTGACAGAAAATAGAGCATTTATTACAAAGCAATATGTAGTCCCTCGATGGAATTTTCCAATTATTCTAAATCTTTCTTCAAAAATTGTTTTTGTGTGGTCGCTTAACCAATTAGTTTCTTCTTTCTTCATTTCCTGCTATTATTACTGATGTTGTCACAATGGTGTTAATTTCATCTATGCTTCTATTGACGGATACATTTTTTTTGTAATTTATTGGAGAAAATTTGTTGATAGAAGCTGATCACTTCGTGGAATCGAGATGTTTCAATTTTTGCTAAATTATTTATTATTATTTTGACGTCTTCTATTTTAGTGTTTATTTTGACATGGCGTCTAAAGAGCCGTCGATCGATTTGTTTTTGGTAATCGAATTAGGAGATATCGATGTCTTTTTATCTTTTATTCAAGAACGTATTCATTGCGTATATATTATATTATTATATGTTTAGGTGTTGTATTAGTGTTCATCCTCTATCATTTCTTTTCTCCCAAACCAAATACTTCTTTTCTCTCTATTGTTGATTCGCGTATTTCTTCCTATTTTGGCGTTGAAGTTTCCTATAATCACACTCTATCTGCTAGCATCTTCGGCTACAACCTGCGTTACTTATTCAACTTTATCATGGGAATGTTAATATAGCGTATTGTTACAGCTCAAAATGAATTTTACGACCTTAAAGCTCTTTGGGTCGTTAGGACAGTTAGGACAGACGGTTGACCGGTTATTGCTCAGGCAAAAGGGAGGGAGGGGGGTCGGAGCAACACGACGTATTTTACAGCGAGATACTGTCACAATAGGTGTTGAATCAAAATAAGGAGGAAAAATAAACGCCACAAATTTGATTAATAGAATAGATAAAAAACTTTTCGGCCGACCCTCGTAGAAATACGAAGTCAGAGGACCGACGCTTCATTTCGACGGTTTTGTGCGGCGTTCCGGCTGCTTGGGGACCTACCCTGGTTGGCCTGATAGCCTTGCCGGTCGTCACGTTACAATCAATACATCGAAGAAAAAAGACATCACATGTACATAAACACATATACCAATCATAAATAAAAGTCCAGGGAGTTGTAACGAATGCAAATCTATTAAAATTTAAGTATGTAGGTAAACGTTTGACGAATAATTGTAAAATGGGTTTGTAATTCAATTTCACAACGATATATATGACACAAAAATTAAATTGGTCACATTGAAACAACAGTGGTGAATAAGCTGCACAAATTTTGTAGGCTATGACGCAACAATGCTGACAATTTACTCTAAAAGTAGGCCACGCACGTAGGCTCCAAACATGGCTGTTGCCACGTATACATTACGCCACTTTATTGTCAATACAAGCGCGTCACAAACGCTGAAAAAAACTAGAAAAAGGCAAATAGTTAACAATATGTGAGTGATGTCCGGCGATGTTGCTGATTTATGCAGCCGAAAAGTCTCACCGTCGAAGTCTCTGCAGATGGTTAAAGAACAGCGCCGATTGCGGGCCGACGTTATCAAACCAACTTTCAAAAGGCCGAATATTGCACGAAGGTCCTTGTAGCAACAAACATTGGCAAGAGGTCAAAACGAGACTTAATTACCGCAGTTCCCTAGATTTGGCATGTCAGAAAACCTCTCTCGTAGAAATCCGCCGAAGAGTTAATTGCACACACAGTGCTACAATACAATGGAGAAGATTGGTCAGCCAAAACACGCACCCGCCAAGGGAAGTTCAAACACACACAACCATACGGTAATAGCTTCAGACCATGAGTGTCGAGACGCGGGATAAAGAAAGTAGGGTATGGGACGCTCTGGCTTGCTTTCCCCCTCCACTCATGCAATCAATTCGCTCTAACACAATATTACAACAGCTTCTTCAAGCCAAAACACGTGACGACTGGGCTGTTGAAGGCATGTGCTGGATTTTAAACTGGTCCTAACAGTATACTTGTATAGTTTTTAAATTAAATTTATTCGTAATTGTATGCTACTCGATCAGATATTCCCACATATTTCTTGGTGTTATTAATAATACTTTTCTTTGCCATAAAGCCGATACCTCTTTTAGTTCTATTGTGATCTCCTTTATAGTATATGGTATCTATCTCCAGACGGTGGTTTCATCAGTTCACATTTTCTTCTCAGTTCGCTTATACCTAGAATGTCCCACTTTATTCTTTGCAACCCTGCTTCTAATTCGTAAAGTTTTCCATTTTTAGCGCTGATTCTACTGTTATGTGCACATATTTCAAAAGCTATTACGTTAAGGTTTCAACGGGATTTCCTCAATTGCCTGCCTCCTCCAGAATTGTTGAGAAAAGCTGATAAGTCTATATGGGATTCTAAGCTAATACTGCTACCAACATGGGGCAACTCCGTTGCAAAAACTCATATTTTCATATTATAGGGATGCTGTGGCGATAAAATACCATACTTTGGTCACTGCCTTTAAGCTGCAATGAGATCCTTTCGCAACCGATCCGATCCTGTCGATATCTTCCAAATATAAAGATATCCAACTCAGTAGTAAATAGCCCTAGTAGTTTTGTTACTAGTTTTGGTCTGTCCTGGATATTTTGTTTCTCCGGTAGCCACCATATCTATTGCGTATTCCTCAATGCGCCAACTACGAAGGCGTTCGATGGAGATTCTAGCAACCCTACACAGTTTGAAGTAAATTTGATAAATTTAATGTGCTCGCACTTTTTATTTCCCTTCTTTGGTGGTATTTGCTTGTTTTTTTTACGTTTGACATCATCCATAAATGTACAAAATGTGTTCAATTTTTTCGTTTGTACAACTTTTCCAGCAACGGTTGATCCTTTCTATTTAACCTAAACTAAACTACATGGTGGATACATTACACAACTCATCAATATTATCATAGTTTTTTTTATTCTCCTGATTCATTACAATAAGATAGCAGTGGTTGATATCTCGTGATGTAATCTTGACTTCCCCCTTCCTGTGCTCTATATACAATATGTTCTATTACTGAAGATATGCATCGACTAAAGTCAACCTGCAGGCAGTGGAAACTTCTAGTGCAGCTGTAGTTCATGGTGGCTACTCTACAAACAACCATCTATTGGCCATCAGAATCTTGATTGAAAAGGCCAATGAATATAATCTATTTCTGTATATTATATTTGCAAATCCAATTTCTATCAAACCAGGTGTCATTCAAGGAGACACGGTCAGCCTAAAACTTTTCATAACAACTTTAGAAGACGTCTTTGGGGAAATAAAATGGGAAAACGAAGAAAAGAAATTTAATGGCAGAATATTGAATAACTTGAAATTTGCAGACGACATTGTTTTAATATCCTACAACACACAAAACATAAAAGAAGTGTTTGGAGATTTAAAGAAAGGATTGGAAAAGATATGTTTAAAATGCATTACATCAAGCACAAACAAATATATAATTATCAGAGTAAAGGAAAATAATTTAGAAAAAGTAAAGAAATGTGCATACCTTGGACAAGTGATAAAAAATAAAGAAAATCAAACGGAAGACATTCACAGAAGGGTCAGATTAGGATGGGCTGCATTTGGAATACTTACTAAGAAATCGTACGATACCAATTCCGTCCGAATTACAACAGCCCTTAAAATAAACCTGTAAATATCTAAGCATACCTACCAGACAGTAGTAAAATTCCATCAAACGCTGTCGATTCGGCTACATTTGTTTTTAAGACGTCGCTTTCTATCTTGAATTTGCCTTGAATGTCTTCAGTAAATTCATACGTCTTCTCTACAATTTATTGTAGAAAATATGTCCTTTCACTTTCACTGGTGATTTGGTGAAGAGCATATCTTCGGCCAACTTTGTCGTGTTAGTTTCTCTCCAAGGCTACAGCGGTTTGTAAATATTTGTGTGGTTAAGGGGTTTTAACGAATTGTGCCTCTTATGTCAAATCGAAAGTTGCCGATTCTTGTTTGTATTAAGAAATGTCAAGTTTCCCAAGCTTAGCGTCTAAGGCCAAATGTTGCATCCACCAAAGTACAAAACGGACACGAAATTGATTTCTATAAAAGCACATCGATCGAAGCAAAGGAGTTTTATAGGCACTTAAACACAGGAAGTTAATGATAAAGCAACATCATTATTTTTATTATTGTTAGAAGAGTTATTTTGGTTCGAGGTAACTCCACGATTAAAATCTGTTCACATGCATAAATTAGAGGCCCGCGAATTACCGGAATTTTGTCTAAGAACACTGGGTCACGCATTCAACCTCTAAAGACAAGTCAGGAAGTCGTTAGCGGTCCGTTTCAGGTGGCATCTCAAAATCAAGCAATCATTTAGCAGCACATGTTTGGGTTAACAGCACTTACGGCGGTCTCCCACATTGCAGTAGATTATCTCGTGATCTTTAGGTGCACCGCCTATGATCTACATGTAATATGGATGCTTGCCTCATCGGGTGCCTGTTAACCGAATGCTAATCGGACTAGTAAACACCAACCTACATCAGTACTATTTGCAACTACGATGGCGACTACCGCATAGAGCGAATTTGCAAGGCATTTGTAAGAAAGGAGCATCCCAGGCTATCCAGATGCGCTTCCTGAATCACTGATAATTGATTATCAGGTCAACGGGTAGTGATCATCTTGTCGGATGTTCATTATTCCCAGTCACACAGTATACTATATCGCAGTACCGCATACACTCACACTCATGTTTGAACACTAACTGCCCAGTTCTGCGGAACGTAATACTATTATGTATTTCAGCTATTGATTTATTCAAAGTTTTATAATAACCAAAATACAAATAAAGAGAGAATGAATATTTACAAATACCTACAAATAAAAGGCTACCAAAGTAAATACATACTACAACAGTGTCGTTAAAACAAAATACATTTAACACAGGAATTCAATTTAATATCTTCCAATATTACATCTCCATACCATTTCAGGCCAATACATGCTTCGAATCGTTTACGTATTTCCCTTTTATCTAAATAAAACTTCCATATAAATAACTGAGCCGCATTATAGCGGCCGCGTTTCGCCGCGAACGCAAGAAAACCCCACATTCTCGACTCACACGTAAGGCAGATACAATCAGGAGATCCATCAAGTTGGCTCCATTCAGCGAATATTAGTTGTCCATAAAAATTACTTCCGTACAAAGCCACGAAGTCAAGCGTTGATAACCTTAATATTCCATCAATAAAACGCGCTGTATACTTAAATTATGGTGAATTCGATATCGCGATAAAATTGTGGGCGAAGTGCTTGTAAAACGGAAAATTGTTGTGTAAACAGAACGCTGCTTTGATGTAGTTATTTTATCGAAATTACTAGGTTGCCTACCCCAATTTCGCTCGCGGTGAGGGCACTACAGTCGCGCAACAAACGAAAGCGAAACGAGGTCGCGCGTAGGCGACAACCCACAACAAAAACTAATGTTTTCATTCATTCAATAACTTATCTTTCGTTTACTATTATCACCGGCCTTATTTTTGCGCGGCTTCTCGCCGGAAGAGCTCGCTGCCACTATTGATTGAAAATGGAATTCCTCGGATTTGCTTATCTTCGAGTCGCGTGCGTGTCGCGCGATAAATTTCCCGCAACAACTTCTAACTTTGTTTCCCGGAACGTGTCAGTCGTCAAAGGCCATCATAAAATATGTATCGCAATATAAGTTTTCTGTTTATGCGCTGTGATTTCCAAACTTGTCTCGGAGGGCTGTTATTGGGGTAATAAAGGGAAATCGCCTCCAGGGCCGGATTAAATTAGGAAAGGCCAACGGCTAACACGCTTTGTGGACTGTGCAAACTGAATATACAAACATACGGAGATACATTGATAAATGGCCGGCCTTGAATTGAAGAAGCGACACAGACGAATATTTGCCCTGGCTATTTCCAATATCTATTAGATAAGTATACAATGTTTCGTGCAATTAGTGCTTCCGAACGAATAAACATAAGTGGAGAAGGGATAAACTGCTTAAAATTCGCAGATGACATCTTCTAAATATAGAATAACTGAACCTAAGATCTAGAGTAATAATTGAGACGTTGAAGCCCCTTTGTTTGGGCAACAAATTGTAATGGTGAAGTGTGAAGCCCATCCTAAGGGGCACCAAATTGTAGTGGGCATTATTAGCGTACATACATCAAACAAGTCAAGACACTCATGCCAAATGTTGAAACCTGCCTAGAGTGCCTAGGACAGTGACTCGGGGGGGAGGGGGGGGTATTTCTAAGCTTGACTATTAGATGCCAGCACAAAGTTCTACCAATCAAAGCCCAGTTACTGGCACTACTACCAATCATATGTGATAAAGTAGTGGCGCCATCTGTTAGTATTATCGGAAAGTACCTCTCAGGAGCAGTTCGCGGTCATCCAAATCGGTATTTTGACATCAAAGGAACCGACAGTGAGTGCCCCTACTTGTTTGATTTATGTACGCTGGTATTATGGTAACCCCTTCGTTTTCAATAACAATGAAATCTCAACTCGTAGTCAGGAAAATTCTCTTCTTGTAATGAACGGTAGTTGACCTGGACTCATGTTAAACTGAAAATGTTAACTCCAAAAACATTATTAAATAGAAATCCGATTTGTTTACAGACCAATAACTTTATTTTATGTAAAAACAATGCTAACTAGTAATAGACTTAAATACTAAACTGCAAAGCGAACAGCTGTTTCTACTCCGCATTTTTACAACTGATTTCTGCCAGACACCACTGCGTTGGCGCACCAAAAAATTATATTAAATTATTTTACTAATTTTCACAATTGCTGCTGCTATCCTCGTATGGCTAAATATGTGTCACCCACCTTAAGTCTTCATTAACGAAAGCCAGTTGTGTAATACTTGGACTTGGCGCTCCTCGGCCATGCTTTCTCTATTGCGTCACTCAAGGACGTGGATGTTTCCTTTATTGGCTCCCTGATCCCAAATTGCCAAACTGCAATGTCTGCAAGACTTCGGCTTTTCCCACAAAGTTAACAGCTGCTATTTTACGCTTCTACTATTTAGTAGTTCCCCAGAACATGCTGGAACTCTCGGCTTTAACTGACGTAGAACCCAATCTCCGAAACTAAATCGCTTGATGTGCACTGGTATCCGCGAACGATGCATTTTCGCTCGAGTTTGCTCAAGCCTAGTTCTTAAACTCTACCAACAAACAATAAATAATATGCACGCACATATCAGGTGTATATTGAAATACTAATATAAACACCAAATGCTACTCATACCAATTTTATTAGTCTATCAATCTCCGCTCACTGGGTTTCTTCTGATAATGATATTTTTTTACCTACACAAATATATGTGTACCTACCACTTCTATACGCTCATGTTTTATTTCAATAGGTGTAGCATTGTTTGTGTTGGTCATGATTTTTGTTTTGATAAAATTAGCATATATCATTTTTGAAAAACCATGTTGAAGTGTATTGAAGAAATAAAAAGCGAGACCTTAGGTGATAACTACCCGTTCTATTCTACCATAAAAGAATGTGTTACTGTGTTCATACGAGGTAAAGTTAAAGATGGAAGACCTGAGAAGCCTATTTCTGTATTTACTCCTAAACACTTGAAAACTGTCGATGATTGCTTAACATCAAGTTCGGGAATTCACCTAAAATTCTGAAAAGTGGGTCTTAAAATCAGTGAATACTGATAGGATACGAACACGCCAGTTTGCCAAAGAAGGATGGATACTTTTTCAACCAGCTGCTTACAACGGTTAAAATTTAGATTGACGACTACAATCTGGCGATAAAACAGCAATCGATGGAATGGAAACATTATGGCTCCTCCTAATCTAAAACAAATCAAACACAAAAACGGGAGGCAAGGCGATTTATGATATACTTGATAAAATGCTTCTTTTATTCAACAGAAAACGATAATATCTTCTAATGAAGGAAATATTGAAGATATGCAACACTGTGTTAACATGAAGGGAAATGTTTTGAATATATTATTTTCCATTGATCTATTATTTGTTGTTTATACCTGTGATACGAGGCATACAAAGTAGTTCATATTGCCCTAGGGCATAAATAGCGGGTGTAATAATAATGCCCGCTTATTATGGCCTTTCATAATGAGTGGGTGATATCATTACGCCGGCTCTTTACGCCCCAGGGCGTTATGGACTGCTTTGCAAGCTTTTGAAGCTTTGGATTTTATTTGTGTATTCAAGGTCGAAAATAAAACGTTGTATGAACTTGATGTTCATAGCACTCGGGCGACTTATAAACCCTCGTGCCAGAGGCCATCAGGCTTGTAAACTTAATGCCCTTGAAAGGGCATAAACATCTTCATTATACCCTCGGAACTATTGTTGCACACCCTTCTATAGTATACCAAGAATTTGTCTATACCTTCGTTTATGGTGACCATACAATAAATAAATAATGAACTTTCTTTTACTCACCAGATCCATTGCCTTCCAACTTTTCTTTGATTTAAAAACTACTGAAGAGAGGGAAATTCTCGGTAATAATATATTAAGGACGAATGATTTTGCCGGTAAATTTTTTTACAAAGATTTGTTGTTTTGGAAACGTCACGAGACAAACTAACTTGACCAAATTCTTGAGTCGAAGGTGAGAGAATTTGTCAAAGTTAGTTTGTCGTGGGATTTTGCCAAAAACCAACGAATGTTGAGTAAAACAAATCTGAACAAAATCATGACCCCGAAATACATTTTATGGGCAATTTTTTAAATATCGGTTAGTTTTGGATCAGTACGCATTGAATATGACATTTATACTGACACACAATGGCAGTTGAAATGACGTCTTTGAAATACCGCTTTGATTAAAACAAAATGTTTGGTGGTTGCCATGAATGTAAGTGACAAAAATAAAGTGATAAATACCAAAGAATTTTTTTTATTTTTTGCCACTAAAAAAACGTGGTTTAATTTTGAAAAATCATGGCATTTGGTTGAATAATAGACGATGCAGGAATTAGTTGCCTAATAAAGAGGTTATTCGGGCTTTGCAGCAATGATTTGTGCATTGCATCATAGCTGCAATAACTGTACACGATTTAAAAGGAACTATGTTGAATTAGTACATTATACACCAAGGGAGAAAAAGGGATGCTTTGCCCAACGTGTAAGTTTGGTCTCCAAGGATGGCAAAAGGAAAAATGGCTTTCTCTCCTGCGTTGTATATACTATTTTCCAAGATCTGGAATAGAAATATAAGAAACAAGTATTTTCGTAAATAAAGCATTATAGTAAACCGAGATTGTACTGCAATATTTAGCAGTCTATAAAGTGTGTTTATTTTACTATTACCATAGCAACAGATACTTCTTAATTGCTGTTACATTGTCCTTGTACCGGGTATCTTAAAAAGAATTACATCTAGTATGCTTTGAATTTCCCATAATGCAATACCAATAACAATCTGGCGGCACATAAAAATTTACTTGCAAACAAAATTCAAAACCTACTAGATGTAATTCTTTTTAAGACACCCGGTAGTATTTATAATGAAAACTTCCTAGATATATAATATTCATATTATCTCCGTAGGGATAAAATGTGTTATTAGTGTCACAATTTTGTAACCTAAAAGCTGATTTCTACTCCCTGTCGTGGAAAAAATAGTTTTCTTGTAGTTCCTTCTGTAGTAGTCCGACAATTTATCAATACGCCCTGGTACGTGTTCTCCACCTTATTTCTAACAATAATCGGTACAATAAATTAGAAGCTCTTTCTTTCTCACCAGATCTTTCGACCTCCAACTATTTTCTCTTTATTTAATTACATGAATATCTAAAGATAATGAGATTTAAATCTAATAAATAGATTCCTACGGCTGTGCGGCACTGGCTTATGGACAAGTGCCCTTTCTTTTAATTTATAAAAATTGCAGGACTGCTACCAAAATAGTATTAATTTCGAACGGAACCATGTTGAACAGTTTAATTGTTCTTCCTGTGTGGTAGTCCAAGAATTATCTAAACGAACCCGCATCGAATATAATACCATACAATAATTTTATCTCTGCACACACATTTTAAGCCGATTCGTATTGCTACTTAAAAATGCAGTAGCCTTAACACACAATTAAAACTAATACATATCGAGTGAATTCCAAAGAATACAATTTCATTGAAGTAACACTTTATGCGACGGTTTTGCAGATAATGTCAACCTTTAGGGTTTAGGGGTTACGTCACTCAACGGAAATGTTTCTGGACTCGAGTGGGTTAGATTTCTTTTACTGTAGAATGAAACTTCTACTTTATCTATTACCATTTTTGAAATATCCTGTATAAGATTTTCGATTTAAATTATGTATTTCCGATTAAATTTCATGCTAATACCAACTTTAAGCTTGCGATTGATTTCTTTCCTGGTTTTGACTTTGCATTATGTAACGCAATCATGCCGTTCGACGTGTTGTGGCTTAATTTGTTAGTATAAAATAACAGGCAATCGCCCTTAAAAGATAAAACAAAATGCAAATAAGGATAGCGCGGCCATACGTTTGTTAGCAGCCATGTTTCTTCTAACTTTGCATGAGAAAACCACAGTAAAAAGACAAAAAGTATTGTTTAACAAGTTTAATTCAATTTATAAAACTTGCAACATTTCAGTAACTTCATATCAAATGCATAGGGCAGTAATAAATATCGCTGTAAATAAACATGTTTTTCATGAACAACAGAAGAAGATGATTTCTGAGGCTTTCAGGCCATTGTCATTAAGTAACAAACGACTTCCGTGATTGGACCGTGTCATGATTAAGATCAAAGAACTCAACGTTTCACCCATTTCGTAAGGGGCTTCATCAGGAACCGCCGAACACCAACGCGATACTGGTGATAAGATCCTTTTTGATAAAACTTCCATCATCTGCAAATCCCCATTCTTCTTTAGCAGAAAGATCCACGAAGCCATTGATATTTGCAAACACCCTAATAATCTCAATCGGGACGAAGGCTTTCCCCTCCCTTCTATGTGGAAAGTGCTAATTCCTAAGCCCCGCCCACCGCCTCTGAACCGCGACGGCATTTGCTGAACCGCGGCAGCGCTTGCCTATAAATTCTCGCCTTTCTCTTTCCGATAGTTAGTCAAGTTTCGCCTCTGACGTGGTTCACACGTTGAGTTACCGTGCTCTTTTGCTTTTTCCTCCTGATAAAGCCCCTTACGAAAGTGGGCGAAACGTTGAGTTCTTCGATCTCAATCATGCCACGGTCCAATCCCGGAAGTCGTTTGTTACTTAACAGAAGATGTTAATAACCGCTAACAATTTCCGAAATTACATTAAGTAATGTGATCGTCTTTTTGCTTCAAGTAAAGTTGATACGCCAAAACTTGTAAAATAACTTCTTAGACATATTTAAAAAATTTAAAAGCTGATTCCGTAGCTTAAAACAAGAAAAAAAAATCTGATGGACATATATCCGACTTTTCTTCGTTACAACCTTCAACATAACGGGACACGTTGTTGAGATATTTAAGTTATTACTAGTAATCCAGTTGCCATGGGTGTCAGGAAAAGTACCGTTTTCAATTTACAGTAGACTATTAGTTTTTTAATAGGTCACTAAAATATGTGTATTAATTTAAAAATAAATATCTGCATTTCAGCTATTCTGCTTAAAATGCAGTGTTTTGAGACATTCATCTAAAAGCCCTACTTTATCGGGGACCAGTAGCGAACGTAGCAAGTCTGTGATATCGAGTAATTAATCGCTACAACTTTATTGAAAATATTTTAAACGTTATTATGATGTTACAAAATTTTTGTTTATTTTTGTAACACCAATTTAAAAAATTAAATTAAGAGATAAAACAGCTCTTTATATATCTTGGGAGCAAAGGTATTCATTTCCTCCCGCGTGTAAATTTAATGCCCGACGCATAGCGGAGGGCATTAAACACACAAGGGGGAATTGAATCTTTGCTGCAGAGATATATTGTTCTGATATACCCGGCGTTGTATTTATTAATTTAAATATTATAATTTGATTAATATACTCTTATCTCATGGGTTGGGTTTTTACATCCTGCCTATTTGTTAGTTGATGTATACATTTATTTTATAATATACTGGCTTAATTGCATAAATTGTTACGGTAAGCTGCATATTTAACCAATGCAATATTTTTGTACGGGGTTTTTGAAGATATAGGAAATTTCTTAGTGACAACACTTATAGTGACCTAACCTCAACATTTCTCATGCGGTACAGATTTAGTAGGCTTATTTTATAACAATTACGTCGGCTATAACTGATTGACGCGTGGCTTATGTGATTTAGCGTAAGTACACAAAGCTACTTTACACAAAACACTCGTGAAGGACGCCACAGAAATGATATCACTAAATTTTGAAAAAGTACCCTAACCTTTGAATCCTGTTCTGAATACGGATGTATAGGCCTGTATCAGCCCACCAGCAACTTCCCCGTTGTCCGGGCTCCCCTCGTATGGTTAGCCCGCCTTGCAAGCCTCCTAAAAAACTTGCTAATGTGATACTTGTAGGATGACCTCTGCACTTCTTCCGATATGGCTTTTTTCTCTGTTTTTAGCTCACAGCTAAGGCTCCGCCTTGATGCACGAAGGTTGCCGCTGTCCTTGAGCTTTTATGGCCTCCGCTTCTTTCACTGAACCAGATTCTTACATCTAGACACCTTTATCATCTGCAGAAGGGCTAAGAATAATTGCAAATCCCTGCAGCCTATACACGACACCGCACTAAAATCAGACAGTTTATTGAATTGGAAAAACGGTATCTATTTTATGTTTTTGACTTGGGTTTTGTGGGAATCCAACTACCAGCAAACTTTGTTGTGTCCCTACGTGATCTTACATTGTTTCTTTATTTTTTATTTTATGTCAAGGCTAATGCTATATGATTACAGTTTCAAATTCAATTATGACATTTATATGGAATATTTTAATATAATATTTGAAATGCTTGAATTATTTTAGTTCCTATCATAACTGTATTATCAGCTTAAATTGCGTTCATGACAATCTATATGATTTTTTCTTCGAACGCAAGTCTTTTAGCACAACATTTCAAAAATTTTGCTTTAGGAAATCATTATAGTGACTCTAGATTTCTGTAGTGTCTAATTTCCAAATCAACATAACGTTGTAAAGCGTTAGTGTGGTATCCATGATGACAGAAGCACAATTGCGGGAGGTAAAAACTATTGGCTCCCGTAATACAGTTTAGTTCTATAAAGTGCAGTGTAGACACTGATGATATATTTCATGGGCTCTCGTGATCAATTTTATTTTTGACCGCTCTGTATTCATCAAGCATGAAGACTGTAAATGCGTAACGACACAAGATCGGAAATATACGAGTATCTATAGAAACTTTTCTCTTGGTGCAACCAAATCCACCCTTAATTTTTAAAGAAATTTGTGCACTACCATGCACATTTAAAAAACTGCAAACGAGTATTTTTTCGTTAATTACTTGAAAATATCAACTTAATTTTAATTTAATTTGTGGAAGAACAAATGCATGAACTCTGTTTCCAGATCAGTAACTTTCAAGCTTACGTTAGTAAAAGAAACTATCCCTATTACACTCAGATTCTGTGGTTGGTCGAATGGAGCGCTGTGAAAATTCACCTCCGCATAAAAGTTCCAACTTTAGAGCTCCACAACAAAACCGTCGAAATCGTGTCTGTGAAACTCGAGCAAAGATCGTTTCAGATTTATTGCTACAATTACAAGCGCCAAGAAGTGCAAATCGGAATTCTGTATTTAGACGAAAATAGATTTGTTCCATGCGTTGCAGAATTTAATTAATTTGCCGAAATGAAAACGTTCTGGAAACAATTCAACAACCGTATAATTGTACCGTAAGGTCATTGAGCAGACGGGATCTTATGGAAAGAAAAAACTGAAATGGACCTAAAGGTTCGTGTGGCACCAGATGCTGTTTGCTGAAGGGAGACAAGGAACTCACATACTATTACTAACTAGACAGCATAATGAATGTATAAAAGCTTGCGTTATTTTTATGAAAAATAATAGTTTGGGTTATGTTAACAAAGTTTGTTGTGAAAAAGAAACATGCATATTTTTTAACAGATTAATAATACCTAGGGGTCCTAATTGATCTGGACTTAATATAGCAGAAATATTTATCAAATAAAATGTAGAAGAGTATTGAACGTTGTAGTTTCTGCCTATGACTAATGCTTCCTTTGAAGTTCTGTCGTAGATTAATGTTGATCAAATCGTTTTTCCATTCAGGCGTAAAGCAAAAACGTTTGACAAACTCAACAGTTTTACCTTCTAAAAAACTAACATTAAATGGGGACTAATGTATTCGCCAGTTAAAGAGACATAAAAATATGTTTGCTCCATATACTTTATAAACTGTTTTGGCTTTAGTTATAAATATATCCACAGTTTTCTTACAGATAATGCAGGTTTTCTAAGTTAGCTTTGTATTATCAAAGATGCGTTCGATTAAATACAAGATAAGGCTATACAAGCCGTAAGTAAGGAGGTTTTTGACATACGGTCTTTGGGACGCCAGCCCTTAATACACACTTTGTTCCTAATCTGTTGAACTTGCATTCAAGGTAGTACGGCCGCTTTCATATTATGTTATACACATAATCGCGCCATATGTGCGACGATTTCGGCTAAAGAGGATTTGGAGATGAAAACTAATAATTGTAAATCCTAGACGAAAGAATTCGATTTAAAGCCGAGTTGGGGATTTACTAATATCGCCACCGCACAGATCGGATAGACTCAGAACACCGACTATGTGGAATTTTAGATTTAAATATGACAAGGGATAGAAATTTGCATGCCAACCTTTTCATAGCTTTTAAAAAAATCTTTTTACAAGACTGGAATTCCAAGTTCTGACCACAGACTCGGCATTCGACCAATGTGCTGCCATGCTATCCTAGCGGAGTAGCTACACCACCTCTTAACGTCTATTACTGCAACCCGAATGCAAACCGCTAAAGATATGCAAAAACACAATTAGAGGTCTCATCCAAATGCTTTTCAGTTGTTAGTAATAATATTTTACACACTGCCATTCTCTAGTTACTTATTGTACATCCTTCCGGCGTAGCATACTAGACTTTACTTAATTTGCCAACTTTATTAAATATCTATTGTTATTTTGAATAAAAACTCATATTAGAAACCAAAATTAGTTTTGTAGTAAAAATGCAATAAACTAGATTTTAATAATATTAGAAAAGTAAACCACCAATGTTGCCATAGAGATAAAATAAACTCCGAAGTGTGACATATTGAAAGTTTCTTATTTAGTGTAGATAACTAATAACTACATGTCTGAGAATCTGTTATAAATAGTTTGAATTTTTATATAATTTCTTGGCCAAAGGTTACATTTATATAATGTTAGTAAAAAAATAATCACACTTTATGCAAAATATAATCTTTGCTAAATGCAATATTAGCCTATACGACTTCTGTAGGACGAATAATTAGTTGAAGATGACCTGAGAAGTAGATGATCCGTAGAATCCGTAATGCATCTTTTACAACCAAAAGTTAACCTGTACTCGTCCTAACCTGATTTTACGAGTTTAAAAATGTACTCAAGCCTATTTGTTTACAAGCAAATCAACAACAAGGAGCTATATTTTTCTGTACAAGGTAACTCTAACCTGATAATAATAAACCTGACTACTAAAGCGAGAACTAAAAAGCTGTTTCTATTTCGCATTTATGCTACGAATTTACTGCGCAGACGCCCCAGCGCTGGCACTGCGAACAGCAATGTTGAATCACTCTCATCGCTGTTTCAACAACGCTTTTGTGCTGGCAGTGCACTACGCATATGCTCACGCGCATTGCGCACCGAACAATAGAAAACTTGCACGTACGCACTTTAGCGTACCGAGAATTATTCAGCCTCTACTCCAGTGTAATTGTCACTGACAAATGATTTAATTTGGTCTGATCCACACACCTTGAGTGATAATTGCTGAATACCAGTTGCATACACTTTCTCTTTATTCACTTCCTGGCTCTAAATAGCCAAACTCTATCTCTCACAGGCTACTATTACAACATTTTTCTGCTCGTGGAATTCACTTAGAACACCTAGGAACCTCGACCTCAACTGGCGTGTTGTCTAGCTTACTCGGCATCCGCTTGTGTCCGCGAACTGAGCACATTCTCTTCTTGCATTGTTGTTATATTGTGTGTGTGTGTGTTTTATTTTATTAACTCCTATTTTAAATAAAACACCTGGTATATTATTACATTTTTTACTTCGGCTTAAAATGCTAGAAAAAATTTGTTTTTTCAACTAACTCTATTGTGTACGTTTTCTGTACAATTTGTAATTTTTGGAATTTTTTTTACAAATGTTTAAAAATTCAAAATTAAATTTTTGGTTAATTATAGGATCACTGTAAAAGGAAATTGTGTGCGTGTATCACACCAGATTTTTAAAAATACATCAAGTACCTATATGCAAAAACATTTTGAGCTTATATATAGAACTACCGTTTTTCTCCATACCTTCTTGACTTCTAAATGCATAATTGTGTATTGCACTAATCCGTCTTGTTTCTCCTTACAATATTTTTATGAAATCGTATGTACTAGATGAAGTACTTTTGTGGTAACACGGTTTCATAAGTCAGCCGATATTTTTAAAATAATTTACATTTTGAACAACTTTGTTTGACGATACTTTGAAGTATTGGAAACAAAAAATGTACTTTACTTGAAAAAATTAAGCTGCAATTTACCAACCTTCGTTAACGCATTGAAAATGAACTTGGCTAAGTTTCAAGTGTAACAGCACCAACGCTTTCGTGTCCAAAAAATCGTTTTAACCCCCGTACTTTCGCCCCCTCAAATCTTAAATTTTTACAACCTCTAGAAAGTCCGCCCTTGACGAGCTCTTTAAAATGATACAACAACGTTTACGTGCAATACGTACAACTTGCAAAAATTCGTGAAAACTGCGCAGTTTCCAAGCGTCACACAAATCGCTACTGGAGCCTCGTATTACCGTCGCACTTCTAATTTGTGTTTTTTATTTACCGCTCGTGAAGGTCCATAAAGACCAATCCAACATTTTAATATTACGATTTTCGACTGAGAATTTGATGAGCAATAATGTCACGTGTAGTTCTTTCGCCAATTTGTTCACGTCATATTGTATTTCGAATCCAAGTCACACTACCAAAACTCAACCTACCAAGAACAAAATTGTTGTACAAGCAAATAATCGATCTGATGTTAGAAATTGTTACGCATCTTCGCATTACGTAGCCCAATACTCTCGATGCTTGAGTACTAGTCAATTCGATATGCTTATCAAAATTAATTACGAATCCATCATGCTCCCCAAACTCCGAACATGATCGACATCAGGGAATTGCCAATTTTGTAATTAAAAGTATGGACAATATAATTTCTATAAAAATGTGATAGTTCGACAGTTGCTTAAAGTTAAAAATAAGGAATTTGGGCTACAAAATTTTATTAATCTATCTACATCTCTTTGAATAAGTTGACAACCATTAAAGCTTTCTGCAGTTTCAAGAAATTTAAGGTCACCTGTATAAAGCAGGAACCTATCCATAATGTACCTATTTGGTGTGTCTATAATTTTGAAAATAATTTAAAAACTACGGAATTTTCTGAAAAACATATTTATTTAGTCCTTATAGTCTTTTATTGGCAATTTCCAAAAATAATATTGGCCAAGTAACTGCCTCTGGCCGCTGCGCAAAGTTGGAATTTCTACGGCATTTTCCATCACCGCCTCCAACATTTCGGCCGATACATTCTCGATTTCTTAGGGAATGTCGTCTTTTAGCTGTTTCAGAATTCATGTCTTATTAAGGTACATTTTACTTTTCAAATAACAACAGAAATAAAGTCTGGGTCCATTGAAACGGGTAATCTCGGTCGCCACTTCATTTCGCCAAAACGTGAGATTAACCAATCGGGAAATATTTTATGTAAAATCTCAATTGTGTGCCTGACTGTGTATGGGGTGATGCCGTTTTCTTGAAACCACATATTGTTCAATACAAGTTCTTCCAGTTCGGGAACCAGAAAATGTAGAATCGCTTCTCTGTAGCGTTCATCATTGACAATTACAGTGGCACCATTTTCGTTCTCCAAAAAATACGGTGCAATCACCTTTCCTGCATTAATGCCACACGATACAGTGACTTTGCTAGGATGTAACGGCGTATCATGAATTATTCTTGGGTATTCAGTGCACCAATATCGGCTGTTTTGTTTCTTGATATATCCACTAAAATGCAAATTCTCAAGCACAGTTGACGAATTTTCAAAATAAAGATAGTCACAATTTCTACACGTTCCTGTGATGCGTACTGGTTGATGATGAATTGTTCACTTCTCTATTACACAACTATAAACAAAATACTAACAAATGGTGCTATCTGCCAATAGAGTGTTGACATATGCCGCCTTGTACGAACATGTTAGTGTAGATTGATCTGTTACAATAAAACCCGTGTTGTTTCAGTCTTACAATATTTTGAAATACATAAAATATATGTTTATATGTTACGGTGTAAATGCTCTCTTAGTTTGGTACACTGTGTGAACGAAACTTTAGTGTCGACATTCGGTTTGCGTTCGTCGAAATTCGGTTTGCGTTCGTCGAAATTCGTGAGATGACCGTTTTGGTTATGGCAGCATGCCGTTTTTAGAATTCGTTCTTCTAAAATTTTGCAGCGAAGCAAGCAGCTTGTTACGGTATGAAAAGGACTTTACGACACCCACCCAAGGTGAGCATCGCACCACGGAATCAGTCCTGAAAACATGACACACTTGCCCTGAGATCGGTTCGAAATAGGCTAATAGGCCACGGCTGGAACGCTCAGGGAGTCGGGCGTGAGTCACACGATACGTTCTGGGCAAGCGCGTTGTGGCATAATATATACAGGGTATGTCGAAATTATGAGGGCGCCACCAAGCCTGTCGTAACCCGGCTAACCGGGCCTGGACGGTTAGACGGGAGCGAAGCATGCAAAAATACTCCGCCAATAAGATTATTCAAGAGTTGCAAGGTCAAACAACAACTTCGGGATTGCCTTAAGCAAGGATTGTGATTAGGTGTCCATTCGACCACGACTACGCAACTGTCCCACTCACCTGCACGCTCACAGCTTCCTCGTTCCGTCGTACAATAATTCGTACAATAAAGGGGCGTCTATCTGTAACAGAACATGCACAAACCGAAACAAACAATAGTTCCCTTAACTAACCAATCATATATTTCACTTCGAGTTACAATGGGGTAGCAGAATGCGTCGCCCTGTATCTAACCTTACTCTATAATTAAGGGCACCAGCTGGCACGCGCGCTCTAAGCTTAACGACAGATGTTGAACATTAGTGAACAGCAATAATAGGTACAAAGATACACATTGCCTTATGCAAGGGCAGCGACGATTTACATTAGCCTTCACGGCCTGAACTGTCTGCAGTCTGAATGAATACACTAGCGTAGTAATGAGTAGTAATGAGTAACACTCGCGTTCACAGCGGTAATCAGGTTAAAGGCACATACCTTAATGCGTGGGCGGCGAGGGAGCCTGGTACAGCTGAGTTGCGACGAGCTGCAATCGTAGGTGGTAGGTACCTTCGGTGTTACAACGGCGAAAGGGGGTGAATGCATAACCGCCTCAATGGCGACGGGAGACGCGTCAAGACGCGTACAACGGGACGACGAAAATAATGGGGGCCTCACTCGTTCTGCTGAACCAAATCCTCGTAGGTCGAGATGAAGGGGGCACGACCCCTCACTAATAGTAGCAGGAACTGGGCTCCAAAACACCCACGTTACGCCGAAGATCACTCGACAAATTTCGAATCACCACCACCACACACAAGCGCTCTCTGCCACGGGCTCTGGAAGACTCCTCTTAAGGCGAAAACGTATATCACATAAATTGCCGAAGCAGCACTCGACGGGAAAAAGGGCTGACGCCCCCGCCAAGGGCGGAAGCGCCGCACGAAAGCACACACTCCGCGACCTCTTGTTCGTTCGACGGTTCTCGGCCCAATGCCCGAGGGAAGCGTTGGCAAAAGGTCACCTTGGCCGCGTCCCCCACGTGACTAAACCACAGCGAATCGCAAGGCGATGAAATGAAACCAACCAATGCGGGCCACGCTGGTATCACGCCACCACAGCGTGCTATTCAGAATTCAGAAAAACGCCATCAAACGAGAGCTCCAACCGACGACAAATACTGCTTTTGGGGCTAACTATGTGCGAAATCGTGATTCTGGAATTAGGCGATGGAGCCAAATAAAGAGCTAAAAGGGCTTAGCATACGGGCGCGCTGCTCTAAGCTTAGGCGGCTATTCAAAATACCAAAATGACCTAACTAACGGCGTGAAATGCAATTAAGCATCTGAAATAGCAAAATGACTTAACACTCCCCTTACTTGAAAGAGAGTTCCCCGAAGTCTCTTATAAAACAACGAGGCATTTTGCGACAACGTAACGAGAACTCAAACGAAAACGCAACAACGAAAAACGAACGAAACAAAAAAAAACATTCGATACGATAGAGTGCACCTCCAAAGGGATTACGCACACTGGCCACCAGATAGGGTGCAAAGGTGGGAAGAGAGAAGAGGAAGAAGAAAGACTGGATACGCCAGTAGAAAATACGTAAATTGTTTGGGTCAAAATCGGGTAAAATATGGGTCTAAATGGGGTACAAATAAGTCTTACACCTGTGGACACTTCCGACCAACCGTTCCAAAAGAACACAGGGAGGGGGGGGGGCATAGAAATGGAAGTCCAAAGTCCCACCCAAGGGTTACCTGAAGAGGGCACGCTGCGCGTCACGAGATCGGCGCATTGTGTGGATCCCACAACTGGTATGAGTACCCAAGAGAAGAGGATGAACCACCAAAAAAAAGGGAAATGGTTGTGACAGAAACTGTCAAAATAGTCATGATCAGTAATAGGAAAAACTCAGTCCACCGAAATCCTCAATCAATGCCGATGCCGGAGCCAAGTCGACTATTAAACCGCAAAGCGCGAGCTCGAAAGTGACTCCAACACCGAACACCAAAAGAAAATCCGGAAGAACCAAGCCTCCAAGGGTGTAGGCGTTCGATGACGCATGCCCAATAAATCCTTTTCAGAACTCCATGCGGCCCAAAAGGACTACCTTACTACGACAGGGTCCGCACGAAACAAAATGACCAGAAACACGCTCTCTTTATGTAATCCCACATAGGTGGTTGAAAATGGCGACGGCCAACGGTACGGTAAAAGAGCGCTAGGCCACGAAAACAACAGGGCATCACTACATAGAAAAACTCAAAAATCTTTAAATACTTAATACTTGAATACCAACGGAACCTCGCGCGGACAGCATGCGCATTACTGCCACACAAAGCTCAGAAGCTTCAACGAAACTGTTCACAAAGAACACGATACTTGACAACATGACGTCATCAGACAAAAAGGGTACGGTAAATGACAACAAAACGTCAACAAATACGAAACATTCCGACCAGCGGTAAAGACTCGTTAAATGCTAACGGAAAGTGTACAAAACACTGCGATAAAAATGTTAGGGGTGTCCACGAAGAAGTCGGTAAACCAGGTTGGGCGATACATGATAATAATGAAAATGAGATAAAGGCCAAACGAAAATAACTACGTCAAACCAACTAAGAAGATGGCCTGAGGGACGTAATAACCGCACGAGCGAATCTCCCCAAGCACACCAACAACAATCCACAACTGATCAACAAACCAAAACGCAGTGATGAAGCTGAAAATGAATTCCAACCTGCTCACCAAAAATCAACGCGACACAACACCAACGATAGCAAAAAAATTGTCAAAATCGGTAATCATCAACGTCAAAATCGATAAACCTCGCTAACGTGAACGTCAAAATCGATAAACGTCAGTTCGGTACAACAAAAGTGTCAACTTAGCCCAAGGCTAAACAATCTAAGCGACAGGGAATCGAAACTCCCAATTAAGCCTTCGAAAAGACTTAAAAAAACAAGGTCGGTACCTTCACTCAACAACATCTGGTACTAAATCCGACTAATACGGGATAAAAATCTGCATTGAATGCAACGAGAGATCTCGGTAGTATGAACTGGCTAAGAAAAACAAGAAACGACGGTAAAAATGACGAAAAAGATACTCAAAATATGAAAAGACATGGAAAAACACAAAAAGAAAACTCAAAAAGGCGATAAACAACAAGAAAACACAAAACTACAAATAGAAAATAAGAAAAAACAAGAAAAAACATATAGAAAACAAGAAAAG
Source organism: Agriotes lineatus (assembly GCA_940337035.1). NCBI lineage: Eukaryota > Metazoa > Arthropoda > Insecta > Coleoptera > Elateridae > Agriotes > Agriotes lineatus. Next base: position 49,382,624 of record OW679199.1, read on the forward strand.
AAACGTAAAGACAAATGACAACTAAGAAAAAACATATACACGGTCAAGAAAACTAATGAAAATAAACTAAGAACAGGAAAAGACAGGAAAAAACATATAGAAAACAGAAGAAAACAAGAAAAGACAAATAGAAAACAAGAAAAGAAGCTCGGTAAAATATTCTACTAAGAAAAAAAAACGGTTTACCAGTCCATACCACTTCGAAATGACGAAAAAAAACCATTTGTGACAACAATATAAATGACACAACAAGGCTACAATGCCTAAAATGCCCCAGAGGCGGGCGCCAAAATTAAGACACACAGCGCAAAAAAAGAAAACCCCAAAATGAGGTCGAGCGTTGTCGTGCACCAATAGGCTCCAAACGTTGGAATAGCCAAAATCAAGGCACAACGGGTGGCTTAATAAGAAAAACAAACATACAAGGCCTCAGACGTTGGAATAGCCAAAATTAAGACGTACGACGGGTGGGCTTAACGAGACTACTACCGTCCAACAACAACAACAAACAACAAGCCCCACGCGATTGGGCCGCCAAAATTAGCCTGTTACGGTATGAAAAGGACTTTACGACACCCACCCAAGGTGAGCATCGCACCACGGAATCAGTCCTGAAAACATGACACACTTGCCCTGAGATCGGTTCGAAATAGGCTAATAGGCCACGGCTGGAACGCTCAGGGAGTCGGGCGTGAGTCACACGATACGTTCTGGGCAAGCGCGTTGTGGCATAATATATACAGGGTATGTCGAAATTATGAGGGCGCCACCAAGCCTGTCGTAACCCGGCTAACCGGGCCTGGACGGTTAGACGGGAGCGAAGCATGCAAAAATACTCCGCCAATAACATTATTCAAGAGTTGCAAGGTCAAACAACAACTTCGGGATTGCCTTAAGCAAGGATTGTGATTAGGTGTCCATTCGACCACGACTACGCAACTGTCCCACTCACCTGCACGCTCACAGCTTCCTCGTTCCGTCGTACAATAATTCGTACAATAAAGGGGCGTCTATCTGTAACAGAACATGCACAAACCGAAACAAACAATAGTTCCCTTAACTAACCAATCATATATTTCACTTCGAGTTACAATGGGGTAGCAGAATGCGTCGCCCTGTATCTAACCTTACTCTATAATTAAGGGCACCAGCTGGCACGCGCGCTCTAAGCTTAACGACAGATGTTGAACATTAGTGAACAGCAATAATAGGTACAAAGATACACATTGCCTTATGCAAGGGCAGCGACGATTTACATTAGCCTTCACGGCCTGAACTGTCTGCAGTCTGAATGAATACACTAGCGTAGTAATGAGTAGTAATGAGTAACACTCGCGTTCACAGCGGTAATCAGGTTAAAGGCACATACCTTAATGCGTGGGCGGCGAGGGAGCCTGGTACAGCTGAGTTGCGACGAGCTGCAATCGTAGGTGGTAGGTACCTTCGGTGTTACAACGGCGAAAGGGGGTGAATGCATAACCGCCTCAATGGCGACGGGAGACGCGTCAAGACGCGTACAACGGGACGACGAAAATAATGGGGGCCTCACTCGTTCTGCTGAACCAAATCCTCGTAGGTCGAGATGAAGGGGGCACGACCCCTCACTAATAGTAGCAGGAACTGGGCTCCAAAACACCCACGTTACGCCGAAGATCACTCGACAAATTTCGAATCACCACCACCACACACAAGCGCTCTCTGCCACGGGCTCTGGAAGACTCCTCTTAAGGCGAAAACGTATATCACATAAATTGCCGAAGCAGCACTCGACGGGAAAAAGGGCTGACGCCCCCGCCAAGGGCGGAAGCGCCGCACGAAAGCACACACTCCGCGACCTCTTGTTCGTTCGACGGTTCTCGGCCCGATGCCCGAGGGAAGCGTTGGCAAAAGGTCACCTTGGCCGCGTCCCCCACGTGACTAAACCACAGCGAATCGCAAGGCGATGAAATGAAACCAACCAATGCGGGCCACGCTGGTATCACGCCGCCACAGCGTGCTATTCAGAATTCAGAAAAACGCCATCAAACGAGAGCTCCAACCGACGACAAATACTGCTTTTGGGGCTAACTATGTGCGAAATCGTGATTCTGGAATTAGGCGATGGAGCCAAATAAAGAGCTAAAAGGGCTTAGCATACGGGCGCGCTGCTCTAAGCTTAGGCGGCTATTCAAAATACCAAAATGACCTAACTAACGGCGTGAAATGCAATTAAGCATCTGAAATAGCAAAATGACTTAACAAGCTTGTGCAGTTTCGTGTTCTATAAGCCGATGGGGGAGTTAGTATGCCTTTGCGTCTTTTAGTGCCCTTCACTGTTGGCGGATTTTGGGTTTAGAAACAATTTTTTTACGTGTAAGTTCGCGCCTTTGGGCGGAATATATTGCAAGAAGGCTCCTACGAATTTCTGTACACTTGGCGCGTATTCTTACGCTGCATCTATTAGATGGTCCCGTACTTACACTGGTTCTCGCAAATTAATTCGACTGCATCTGTGTGCTGTTATTTCGTGACGCTTCGGTTCAGTGGCCCTTATCCAGTTTTGGGACATCTGGGATTAGTCGCGTCGATTCCTGTCGAGTCCTTCTTGTTGCTGGAAGTTTCATGCGTCTTCTGATTTGCAGTAATCGCAGCTGATGGAATTCTTCGCCGGAAACGACCTTGGCCCACATTCCTGCAGGTGTCCTTGGCTACAGCTAAGCTAAATATTACAAGTCTTTCATTAAGGACGCTGCAATAATTCTGTGATACCGTTTGGTTTTGTATGTTCAAACGTCTTGAGACTGCTGGTTGGTTCCATCTGGACCTCCCGATGTATTATTTGCTTAAGTGATATTCAATTAATACACCATCACATTTACTTTTTTTATAGTTCGTCGCATTAATGTTAGTTTAACTGTACTGCATACACATATCTGTTATTTGTATAAATTAAGTCTGTGAGAATTTATACTGGTACAACCTTGTAGCATAAGTGATTGAGGTGCACCATACGTAACATTATTTGTAGGCACCGCTGTACTGGCTGTTACAAGTATTAACATTAATTAAATGTTTTACATTGTTACTGTCTTCCTAGATTGCTGCAACCTGACCTTATGTGCTTTTTTTCTGGACTATTGTGCATGTGATTAGGCTATATGGGTGTATAAGTTTTCTCGATGCTATCGGGGCACAATAGTCGTGATTCAAAACTTGTTGGTGCTCGTATCAATTATAATTATACTTAGTCTTGCTTTCGAGCCTTGCCGTCTCTACTGAGTCAGTTGGCTGGCGATTGTGCCCTCGTAGCCTCGCGATTGTGAGAATTAGTCACATAACGATTTTTGAATTTTGGTCTAAATTTTGCTAAGTTTTTAAAGAGTTTAGCGACCACAAATAATTTACTGTTACTGTTTAGTGACTTCCGTGACAATTCGGACAACGCGGATAAAACAAATATCATCTTTATCGCTCTGGTCTGTTCTAGCATAGTTTTCCATTTAGTCTTATTTATCGCTCGTACTGTCCATCTCTTTACAGCTATACCACCTAGGTCTTTTTCTAAGTCATTCAGATACCGTGTTCGGGGTCGTCCTACCGCTCGTCGTTCTACTGGCCCTAGTCTGTTAAACATGTTTCTTCGTCTTCTTCCTCTTATTATAGGCCAGTGGCCTGTTTTAACCACAAAGTAAGTGGTTCTATGAGCCCTTTTTCCCTTAAGTGGAGTAGGTGGTTAGCATTGCCCGTCGAAAGCGAGGAAGAGTTTCCTTGTTAGGTGTTAATGACTACCACAAGTGTTAGCGTGGTAAACGGAGAGCGTACGATTTTTAAACTCTAGAGTCGGCAGGGTTCGAACCCGGGCCGGCCACCTGACAAGGAGGCTTTTGCTCGCTGGGCTATCCGCTCTCCTCCCCAAACATTTTTCTAATAGTCAATTCTTCCTTGCACCTTTAACGTACCCAATCTATCTTAGTCTTCAATTTTTTATAAATTAGACTATACTTAATAGGCTCTTCAAACATTTGATATAATTTAAACCTTACCAAAAACCAATAATAAGTAATCCGAGATACTCAAATTGCTTTATTGTGTCTAATTTGACCCTATCCATGTCGATGTTATTTTCTTATGTTTAGCCCTTCTGCTTCTGCCTCTTTTTTCGAGCTGCTATATCAAAGTCATCTGCGTATGCTATAATCTGTACAGAATCGTTAAAGATTGTACCTGTTTCTCTGGTCACTTTTTCAAGAGCCATATTAAAAAAGAGGAAATAAAGGGTGTCGCCATGCCGCAGTCCAGCAAAGGTTCAAGACACGTTATTTCGGGCTTAGTCACTACTGAAATGAATACATCATAACAAAACACTTTTATAAAATCTGTCGCAGATTCCATTCAGCTGAAATTGGTTTTAGTGTCCAGTATCAATTTCTGCATGTACGCCTTGTACGTATCTGAGTATTCGCCACCATATTTGAATAACCCTGTTGGGATACTATCTGATGGTGCAGCCATATTGTTGCTTAATTTCTTGTTTGTTTGTTTATTTGTTAATGGACAGGTCTAGGCATGCAGAGTACCAGGTACCTTAGACACCGACTGCTTTGGTCATATGGTCAAAGTCCTACTTAGAATTTTGCCGAGACTAAGGAGTTCCAACCCTAGCAATGGATCTTTTACATGCTACACATGGTAGTGACATGGGACCCACGACTTTACATCACTTCCGAATGATGGCATTCTGTAGAGGCTTTCACCTGCATTTTTTAATTTTTGAAAACCTCACCGGGTCCGGGAATCGAACTCGCGACCCTTAGATCAGTAGTCAGGATGCTTACCACTGAGCTACTGACCCCGGTTCTTAATTTATTATTTCTTCTATTACGGGTAGTGCTGTTTCGCCTATATTTTCTCTATTCTTGTGTAGCTGCTTTTTATTTTGCAAGTTTTAGGTGGTAGGGTTTTTCGAAATGGTCTGCTCATCTGTTGCATATTATACCTCCATGTTTATCTCTATGTATAGTAAACATGGGCTTTAAAGTCGTTTCTCGTGTCATTTAGCCTGGAAAAATGGCGATATAAGTATGTAAATATTGGAAAATGTGTGTAGAAGGTAGAAAAAATAGATGATATCAAGCATATGCCCTAATTAAGTTAATCTAACACTTTATTTTTGCTGCTTTAAAAAATCTTTAAGTATGCACCACGCCATTGTGTAAATATATTTACTGTTCTCCCCACAACGATGAGAGGTCGTGCTTTAAGTACATAACACTTTAAGTTAATAAAAGATGTAGATAATGGTAATTGGCATTAGCTAAGGGCCACGAGTTCTAATTATTTCGTGGCTTTACTGAAGTGGGACGTAGTCCCCTTAATCCTACCCTGCTGCATCACTAGCTTTGCTAGCACGTCCCATTTATTATTATGAAAAATAGTAGTAAGCGGTGTTGTATTAAAGTTTTTTCATGTCTATTACTATTATCAGCCGACTCGACACATACAAAGCGTTTTAATCAAGAAAAATATTTTAGTGTTTGCACACCCTTAATTCCGGTGAAATATTAAGAAAAATGCGCGCTGCCAGACAGCAACTAACAAGTCCCAAGCCGAGCAAACTTGGAGCGCTTGATGCTTTCCACGTTACGTAATATTCTTATCTTTATGGCATAACGCTTACTTAACAAAACGATAAGAGCGAGTGCATGGTATTGGCGGAACAATCTGTTCCTGCTAGAATCTTCGCCTGCTGCATGGTTCTGAATTAAATATAAATGTTGATGCGGCGTTATTTTATATTCATGCAGCTACAGTCATGCAGCTGTCACTTTTCAGCCTCGAAAAACCGTTCCATGTATTCCTGCAATTTCACATCTGACAGCTTTGATTTCGCCTTAAACATACGAGCGCGAGTGCAGATGTGCCCGATTTTTGGCCGACCTCATCTAATTCGATAGGAATCAACCCTCATCTGCACAAAAATGCCGCATCGCGATAATTCGGGCCGTAAAATGCGCCGAAACATGCTTTCGTTGCTGCCACTAACAAATTACCGCAACAAGCCGAAATTAGCCTTTCGGGACTCTATAAACTCGAAAGGTTGCCGGAATGAGACAACCGAAATATGAAATTATAGTTCTTCGAGTTTAGGAAAATGCGGATATTTTTGCATGAACTGTAACTTGCTCGCTTGTCTAATATTCCTTCTGGCGGATTAGTAGTGCAGCATGCTAAGAAGCTAATCGGGTGGAATGTGAATAATTGACGAACTAGAAAAAAATTCATCTTCCCTTGAAAATATAAAAATTTAAGCTGCCATAAACTCATTCGCAGGCGAAACTGCTTGTCCAAGAAAGTCGTAGGGAGAAAAAAAAGGTTTTATATATGAAAGACAAAACCTATTACGTAACTCTTATGGGTTATATAAATGCAAAGCGTGATATCAAAGTAATAAAAGCAGTCAGTGATTAAGTTAGCGAAATTAACACCTGGAATGTACATGAAAGATGGAATAATTTCAAAATAGAATTATTGGGAGCACCGAAGAATGGAGCATGCGAAACCAAAATCAAATCGCGAAATGGTGGAACGAAGCTGTGAAGAAGAAAGTCAAAAGAAAGAAAGAAACACGAAAATCAAACACTCAAGATATTAAAGACGAAGAAATGAAGCAAAAAAGCCATTTTTCGTTCTCTTCCCCTTTTTAACTTGCACTTTTCCACTTCTGGGCGCAAGCCTCATTTTTAATATTTTCCATACGGTTTTAGCTTGGGCTTTCAGATTCGAGAGTTACAAAAGAGGCAAAAACCGGTTAAGGGGAAAATTTGGAAGACAGCTAGAAAAAATATATGAAGCAGTCCACAGTACTTCCAACAAACCGTCAAACAGCTAAGTAGTAACAAAGGAACACAATTAAGAAACATAAAGAACAAAACTACCATTTAAAGGCAAAGAAAGCAGATAAACTAGAAAAGTGTAGAGATTACTTTGAGAACAAGTTTAGAGACAATGAGGTGACAGCGAAAGAAAATGAAGACTAATGAACTCAAAGGAAACGCGAAAATTCGTATAGAAAACATAACACGATGTAAAACTCCTCTAAGTAGTGAAAGACATGATGAGTGGAAATGCCTCAAGAGATGATGAGAAAGCACCAGAATTAGTAAAAAAGAGCAGAGATAGTTGTTCACCGTCTCAAAACTATGAAAAATAGAAGTGGAACGAACAACGTATAGAAAACATGACAGATGCAGAACTCCTCTAAGCAGTGAAAAACATGAGGAGTGGAAATGGCTCAAGAGATGATGAAAAATCACCATAGTTAGTAAAAAAAAGAGGAGGGGTAGTTGTTCACCGACTCAAAACTATGAAAAGTACAAGTGGATCGAACAACGTATATAAAACATGACAGATGCAGAACTCCTCTAAGCAGTAAAAGAGATAAGAAGTGGAAATGCCTCAAAATATGATGAGAAAGCACCAGAATTAGTAAAAAACAGAGCAGAGGTAGTTGTTCACTGTCTCAAAACTATGAAAAGAACGAGTGGAGCGAACAACGTATAGAAAACATGACAGATGCAGAACTCCTCTAAGCAGTGAAAAACATGAGGAGTGGAAATGCCTCAACATATGGTGAGTAAGCACCAGCATTGGTAAAAAACGGAGGAGTTGTAGTTGTTCACCGTCTCAAAACAATGAAAAGTACAAGTGGAGCGAACAACGTATATAAAACATGACAGATGCAGAACTCCTCTAAGCAGTAAAAGAGATAAGAAGTGGAAATGCCTCAAAATATGATGAAAAAGCACCAGAATTAGTAAAAAACAGAGCAGAGGTAGTTGTTCACTGTCTCAAAACTATGAAAAGAACGAGTGGAGCGAACAACGTATAGAAAACATGACAGATGCAGAACTCCTCTAAGCAGTGAAAAACATGAGGAGTGGAAATGCCTGAACATATGGTGAGAAAGCACCAGCATTGGTAAAAAACGGAGGAGTTGTAGTTGTTCACCGTCTCAAAACAATGAAAAGTACAAGTGGCGCGAACAACGTATAGAAAACATGACAGATGCAGAACTCCTCTAAGCAGTGAAAGAGATGAGAAGTGGAAATGCCTCAAGAGATGATGAGAAAGCACCAGAATTAGTGACAAACGGAGAAGAGGTAGTTGTTCACCGACTCAAAACTATGAAAAGTAGAAGTGGAGCGAACAACGTATAGAAAACATAACAGATGCAGAACTCCTGTAAGCAGTGAAAACATGAGGAGTGGAAATGGTTGAAGAGATGATGCGAAAGCAGCAGAATTAGTAAAAAAGAGGAGAGGTAGTTATTCACCGTCTCAAAGCTATGAAAAGTAGAAGTAGAGCAAACAACGTATAGAAAACATGACAGATGCAGAACTCGTCTAAGCAGTGAAAACATGAGGAGTGGAAATGGTTGAAGAGATGATGAGAAAGCAGCAGAATTAGTAAAAAAGAGGAGAGGTAGTTATTCACCGTCTCAAAACTATGAAAAGTAGAAGTGGAGCGAACAACGTGTAGAAAACATAACAGATGCAGAACTCCTCTAAGCAGTGAAAAACATGAGGAGTGGAATTGCCTCAAGAGATGATGAGAAATCACCAGCATTGGTAAAAAAACGAGGAGTGGTAGTTGCTCACCGTCTCAAAACTATGAAAAGTACAAGTGGAGCGAACAACGTATAGAAAACATGACAGATGCAGAACTACTCTAAGCAGTGAACAGTGACAACGTCTTTCGAGAATTTAAAGACAGTATCCCATCGAATTTGACGTATCTCATTTCTAATATGATCCTTTAAAGCTTCAATATTAATCGGTCTATTGTTGTAAACTTTATTCTTTAAGTCACCCCACATCTGTCATTTTGACAGATAAATCCGTCAAACCCTATATCGTTAAATTTGTCTTTTGAAGGACTATTTGATTCCTCGGTAATATACAGGGTGTCCAATTTAAAATACAAAAGTTGGTATTTTTTCTGACTAACCCTGTACAGTTACAGAAACGGTTTTGTCCTTCCTAGATGCGCCGTTTATACCTATATAAATTTGGCAATTTTGAAAAATTCATATCCGGTAGTTTTTGAAATATTTGCTATATTCCAAACTTTTTTACACCCTGTATATGTGGTCATGTAACATAGCAAAATTATTTGTTTTATTTTCCGCGCAACGAGGGATTCTTGGTATACGTTTGGGAGTACTGAAGTGTATTGTTTGTGGCACTGGCAGTCCATCTCATGGTTTTGTTTATTATCTGATACAGACTGACATGAAACCTAACCTGCTAAATTTAAATTTATCATGGACTGATAGTGCCACCAACAATACTCTTCGGTACTGCCGCACATATAACCCGAATCTGCGCGAATCTCACTTTCTCCTAAGCTTATCTCTCGACGCCCGATAAATAAAACAAACAACGTTGCTATGTTACATGACCACAGATATAGTCGATCCTTCGTAATTCTTAACAGAGCCTTTTTCCTATATATGACAATTCCATTTACACACTGTACACGGCCACTGATATTCGCAGTTGCTTGAAAAATCACAATCATTTTCAAACTTCTATAAAGAGCTCTCGCTGGAACTTCCAGTGCAACACTTTAAAGTAAATTCTGCAGGAGTGCTTGTTTCCAAGGAAATAATAAGAATACAAAATTAGAAGAATGTAACAGAAACGTAGTTATAAAGTAGACTGTCAACAAAAATTAATTAATTACTACATCGCACTAAACGGGTTCTAAAATACATATTTCAAAGAGGAAAACAGAGTGTATATTAATCTGGAACAAAACAAAATACTAAAATACAACGTAAAAACAATTTCACAGGCACAATAATTTTCTACAAAAAATAGTGAAACGTTGAAACATAATAAATAATGAAAAAAATATCTTGACAGAGCTTTTACTACACCTGTCTTTAATATAAACAATTAAAATTAATAACCGGTTGTACAGAAACAAAGAAAATATTTACAATTAAAAAAGGTATATTCTGGTGCTCTACATTATCTTTAATCTCAAAATGCTCGTCTATTCTTAAGTTGTCAAAAATTGACGAATTAAATTGTATGCAGAAATAAAAATTAAAGCTACACTTCAAACATATAGAAGTAATAATTGTCCACTAATACTAATCAGAATGACTAATTACATTTTTGAACTGAGTTGGATTTGTAGAAGAACAATTTCATATTTCTGACTTGTACTTGTAATAACATGTTTTAAATTAGGAACGCTTCATCGAACCCAGAATTAATTTCAAATATATATTTAATTGAATGTTCTTATCTCCTGGAAGCTGCATCTACACTATACTACGAATTACTCATTCATGAAATTTGTTTTTACACAAATTATGTATACCGGGTGACAATGAGGCTAGGGTCATGCTTATATCGTCTTTTTCTATGAGTCGATTTGGAAAAAAAATATATGAGAATACTAGACATAATTTCTGATTGACGGACAGATATGGTTAAAATGGCCGACTTCCGGTTTTACCGGAAGTGCCATTGATTTGTTAAATAAATCACCTCGTTTATTTTATGTTTTTCGGAATCTACGACTCAAATGACATACAATAATTTTACCAAATTTTTATTTTTCAACCAAAAAAATCGATTTTTAAAATTTTATTTTTTACCATAGAAAGCCGTGACTAGATAAAGTTCTAATTGACTCTAGTAACTTACAATACTAATTTATTAATTAGCTTAATAACAAACCCTTAATGGAAGAAGAAAGTTTGCTAAACGTGTTTTTAAGAAAGTCGATTTTTTAATGGCTGCTACTAAGGGCCATTTTGCTATTAAATAGGAAATGTAACTAGCAACCTAACGACACACATCATGCACTACTTTATCTAAAACTGAAAAATGTTTAATTCATATATTTTTTTAATATCTTTGTGTAATACTTAAGCAAATTTGGTAACACTGTTGCATGTAATTTGAGTCGTAGATTTCAAAAACCATAAAATATACGGATAATCCATTTCAAAAAATTATAGTTAGTGTAATTTCTAGTGAAACGGCCATTTCTATTATATTTGTTTGTCAATCCGAAATTATGTTTAATGTCATTGAAGCAAATGTCATCCAAGTGTGTTCATAAGTAAAGGAAATAGAGGCATGGCCTTAACCTCGCTGTCACCCGGTATACCCTAAAAAGTTGTACCACCTTTAAACGAGGGGTTGACAAGGCCTCGGCTAGCTCTTTTAACTCTCGGCAGAATATGGGGTGGTGTAAGGACTAGGCAAAAAAATTATTCGGGCTTTAAAATTGAACAGTAGGATTTTTAAACTTTGGGCGCATTGTCGTTACTCACAACATAAAAACAAAACTGGCTAATTAATAATACGCTAGAAGGGTTGCAGAAAGAACACATGCAAATAACAGCAATAGGGGCATTTAATTAAATCCAAAAGTCGCAGTTACACATAAATTATATACATAAGCTCTTAGGCCAAGTGACAACAATTAAAGTTTGTAGGATCATTGCCTATCAAATGAATAAATAAACCACAAAACTTTCAAGTATTCAAGTCACAAATTGCTAATTATAGCCCAAATGACAACTTCAGGATAACCACCTGTGTATCGCAATTGACATAAATGCACAAAGCCAAAGGGGCGCGGCTTGTTTGAGATTACAGGTACGTGCATATTTCAGCAATTTAGAACTAATTAAATTCTCGCTCTTTATCGTTAAAAATTATTGAACCAAAAGAGTGGTTAAACACGCTTCAGTTTGAGTTCCTAAGGCCTTAGTAGAAACTGAAAAGTTTCGGAATTTACCTTTGTCGATCAAGAAAACGCTGAGAAGGGCATGCACTTACAATTTAATTCGTTGCAAATATCCAGCGAGCGCCAGGGGAGATCCTGGTGCGTGGCATCTATCCATGAAGACTCTAAGCCGGATTTGGCTGCATAATTCTTAGAATCCCGAAGGTCGCCACTGTTAAGAAGACAATTAGCGGCAACAGGAAGCAAAATCGGGGGACTGAATAAGCCTCATGAGAGCCCTCAAGTTAGCCCTCAGGTTAGCCGTCATGCTAGTCGCAAGTTAGCCCATGGGGACCGGCCTAAATATTAAAAATAGTGTGCGCAATTGAGCTAGAACATGTATTGTTAAGAACGGTGTTTACGGCCGATTGTGTAGAAAACGACAGCGCAGCGGTTTTCATTTATTGGAAGGCGCAGGGGATGCAGCCTAAATATCGGAATCAGTACACAAAGATAAAATTAGATGAGCATTCTTACCAACGCTTATTGTGCCCGTTTTGGAAATACCAACGCTCTAGCTGCTTCTTTTGACTAAAAACAAGAACGGCTTCAGCCTATCCAACAATTATATCCGCAAAGCGTGCTTCAAATTAGCAGTATTTGTGCATCAACATATGCACTATTTTACAACGAGTAACAATACTCATCAATATCCCACTAGACATGGTGACCTGTTAGCCATACCTAGGCATCGGACTGCTAAATTTAAAAAGTCCCCCATTTATAATTGTGTTAAAATCTACAATTTGCTACCGATATATATATTAAATCATATAAAATCGATAAATATAAGGGTACATTAAATCCATTTTAATTAAAAAATTTTTTAATGACTACATCAATATTGTACTACAGTAGGTATTATTTTTATCTGACTATGTCGATGTCACTCTAGTAGTTTATCTGTTGGCAATAAACGATACTTACTTACTTGAAAAATCAATACTAATCGAGCGATTCCACTATTTTCCAGCGGTCTACATGCTCGCAAACATGCTGCGCAAGGAAAAGCTGCAGGTGTTTATCTCTAAAGACAGACGCTTGCTGCGATAAATCTGCGTCCTTTTGCTACAATATTTAGATATAAGGTGGTCCGAACGAAGATGATAAACGCAATAACGCGCTATTGAAATGAAATTGAAACAGGGCCTTACAAAGTCCTTGTACGTATAATGCAAATGCGCGCATATTTATTTCTATTTAATGCCTATTGCCGAGATTTGTGTTTCGGAATTCTTGTCACTGCTGTCTTTCTTTCTTATATCAAACATTACAGTATCTAACATACTACATACAGGTGCATTACGAGTTCTATACTAATTTTATAATAAAAACCGTTGTATTACAGAAGTCAAATTTGTTCAATTTTTCTATTAAACAAATTATAGAGCGCCCTGGTAGAGAAATGTGGTTAAAAATTGCACGCCAAACAATAACTATAGAAATACTTATATTAAATTTCAAATAAACAAAGTGCTTTGATATTACAAACTAAAACAAATTTATCATCTCCAAAAGAACACTGCTATTGCCATATCACAATAAAATATTCGCGTCTTATAAGATCACGTGTCACATTTTTTACTGTTTTTCTTTTAATGGCTTTTGCGAGTATAACAAAATAAGTCAAGTATTTGTTTTAAAATGTTCTGTAGAAGTTAAAGTAATATGAATCAATGTGATACATTATAAACTGTTTACTTGTTTTTAAATTCTTCGGAGTAATATTGTTCGACATTTTAGATTGTAACCTTATCGTCTTCATTGAGATTATGTTGCGTTTACGTGACAACATATTTTCGCTAGAACAAATTCAAAATAAATTTTTGGTATTGAGACATACACTTAAGGACTTACGCTACTACAAATGTATTTCTTGTAGAAATGTATTCGTCCTTCTCACTTTTTATTTCCTATTCTTGGTCCATTTAGTAGGTTGTTGGAGCCATTTCTTTTTCTTTGTTTTCGCTTCCTTGCTATACCACTTTCAAAATCCAACTCGCAAAATGCAGCTTTATCACCTCTAACTCCTCCTGGCATGGCATTATCTATTGCGTTATAGAAAAGCCTGTTACAGAAAAAACATTAAGCTCGACATAGACACATACACATAATTAATTGCATTGTGTTGCATGTTTTACAATTAATATTATTTGCACATATTTCCAGGAATTATGTGTAGCTGCCTATTCGTGCGTGGCTAGCTGCTATGTTACATTCGTCTCGTTAAAATATGAGCAATCCTGCTTGATCCGGTCAAAGGATTGCTTGATCTGGAACATATTTTTAATCCAGATTTCATGTTAATTAGGTGCCTGGATTTTCTGTAGGTATTATTTTTAATAACGAGTGGAAAAAACCACAAAGTATGTTATTTGAGGAACACTAGCCTCGGATATATTTACTTTTCTTTTTAGCCACATTTGTAAAACAGCACATATCATGTTATGAAAAGTATTTTTCCGCCAATCGTACTAGAACTATCACATTACTGACAACATTTTGTTGAGCAAAGTCAAACATTCCATTACATCAGCCGGTGCCATGTAATTTACAATACAACTATACAGGAATAACATTCCCCTCTAGGCAAGGAATATTCGAGTACTATTTTCTATTTTTTTTTAATTACTCGTATCGATCGGCGGAAAAATAGTATGTGTATCTTGGACAAAAAGCAACATTCCCAGATTCCTGTGTTGTTGGGCTCGACATTCGCCTCGCCCAACAATATTCACAGTCGTTTGGGAATGTGAGTTAACCAATATTCATTCCATCAATTTTTAGTATTGTGAGATCGGTTTTAAATGTATGCGTAATTAGCATACAATATAGGTGTATACAGGGTGAGTTGGTATATATCACACTATACCCGATCCCAAACAGTATGGTTTCATATTAACAGAAAAAGTAAGGCTTAATATACACAATTAATATTCTATATTTGTAAAGACCTATTATTTTGGAGAACAAACAAAATATTTGTCTTGCAATAAAAATGAAGAAGTTTAACAAAGGTGTCATTACGCACAACTAAATTGCATTCAATATATTTTCCATTGGCCACGAAGGCTGCAGGGCAACGCAAATAAAATAAAATTGTCGCTTAAAAGCACGCAAAAAGGCAAAATCCACAAACTCGTTTTCGAAAGTGCTTATTAACACCTAAACAGATATTCCATTTACATACGCTAACACAAACAACTTTAGTGGGTGAATTTAATGGTGATAATCAGGGCGCGAACAACATTCCGGAGGGGAATTGTTTTTGAAAACGCAAAATGCAATAAAATTAATTTGCGGGGTTAATCAAAATAGATACAGGCCTGCAGGAGCGAAAAATAAAAAGGTTAGCGAGATAAAACCGCCTACTTTATTATTCAAGATGTACAAATTGAAACCGGTGTTTATTAAATTATTTTAACCGGATTGTTTCTGCGTCCCTCAGCTCATCACGGGTGCTGGCAAATTAAGTATAATTTCATAACGGAAAATAAAAATGTATTTCTAACGGCCCGCATTAACATAACTAGACAATAATTTTGCCTGATTTGTATTACCATTATTTTTATACAATTTCGAAGAGTTGACCTGAAAAAGAAATTTGTTTGCGAATTTTCGCCGCCTACAGTTACTTATTATCTCCAACTAAATTATTTGTTCGGCCCCTACAATAAAAATATGCAACTTGAGTTTTTTACTTCCATTTGAGCCTGTTATTATTTAAGTTTATCTGAAAAAATCTCAGCTACTGAATTCTAGATTAATGAGATCAAGAAAACGCTTGATTTAAATCACCATCAACTCTGATTTTTTTTAGTTCTACCTACAAATTGTATTAATACTTTTGGTAAAATACATATAGTCATGACTTTTTACCTATATTTTTTAAACTTAGTTTATAGTACTTTAAGTAAGTCATTTGTTCTTAACAACATTAGTTAGGGTAAAATAAAATCGTAGCTTATCTGTTAAATCCAGTGTCGATCAAGGAAGCTGACGTGGCTTCAGTCTCGCATAGCTGTTGAGTAGGATGGTATCTAAATCTACAAACTAGAAACCCAAATCGATAACCGATCAAGCGACTGCGGAGTGCATTCGGAAAAACTAACTTCAGGTGTAAATCGGCGTAGCGGCCCACATCCAGTTTTAGGTAGAGTAATAAGAAGATACTGAGTTATCAGAAACTATCTAAATCAAGACAAAAAAATACGTAATAACAAATTGCCAACATGTGTTTCACGATACGCCTCATCAGAAAAACATTACCTTGACCTAGATTTACCAAATAGTGTTTTTCTATATTCTGTGTAACATCCAACAATAAGGATAGAGGAAAATAACAGAAATAAAGCAACCGCTCAATTACCAATCCCTCACTTAGAACGGGACGTGGGAGAGGGGGTATCCGAAAATTTCAATAATTTGTTTTTATGAGCTCAGGTCGGAAATCCTTCAACTGAAACAAAAGGAAACCGATAAGTCGAAAAACGGGGCCAATACGCGGTTTCACCACAACAGTGAGACAAAATAACCCTACAAAAACCTGACCACAAAAGCAAGTCACTAAGTAAACGCGTTATAAATCACAGCAACAAAATAAATAGCTTCGCGAAATGAGTAGATAATATATAAAGTCCAACAAAAAATGGCTGAAAAGCTAAGACGATACGAAAAAATAATAACTCGAATAACGTAAAGTCACACATCTGGTACAAGGGACACTGCCCCAGACAGAGATCCCGTTTCAAGAAATTGAATGAATTGGCTATTCCTAACTTCTAAATCTTCAAAACAGACACTTCACTTGAAACTGGTAAATACGTACTAAATTCCCAAAGTTAATTACTCGAAATAATGCTTCCAGAAGGGCCTAACAAAACCAAGAAACATCACATTACTCGGGCAGAGATAATGCGAGAACCTAAGTCGAACATAACTACGACTTAGGAATAGCTGGGTGTCGTCATCATAAAAAAGATACTTGCAGTGTTGAAATGCTTTAAAGAAAAGGGAAGTATAAGTAGTATACAGAGTTGATCTCAAGAGTGATCCTTGCGGCACCCCTTTCGCAACAGTACGGGTTTTAGATATCGTAATTTTAACATATTGAACTCTATTACTAAGGAAGTTAATCAAAAGTGTTAAAGCCGAACGATCCGAAGTGTGTGCAAAATAGCCAGGGTCAAGGTCGTGATCAATAGTATTGAATGCTTTAGAGAACTCCAACAGGATTAATGCAACCATTTTGTCTTCACCTACACTTTTTAAAACAGCGTCAGAAATATTAAGTAAAACAGTAGCGCAACTCAAACCATTTCTAAATCCAGACTGTGTGGAAGTATATTGCTTAAATTTAAATGATAAATATAATATACAGGGTGTTTCGTATCGTTATGTTCAAATTTTGGTTGCATAAAACCGACTTAATTCTAAGACTAAAAACACAAAAGTGGTAGGTCGATCTTTATTCGTTCTGAAGTTACAGACTTTTGAAATTATAAACCACAAACAATCAGATTTCAGATATAGGACGAAAGACCTTGTCCAGAGCATAGAAAAGCTATATAAGAGAGAGCATGAAAGAATGGGATTACACACATTTAATCAGATCACATCTGATGCATTGCATACATAAAGATTTCCAAGAATAATATTTCTAGTGTCTCTTTTGTGCTTCAAGGGCTATTGGTGGTATAACAATTGTGTACTTGTGGTCCTCAATAATATATATTTTCTTCTGTAATGCAGCGGTTTGGAGCTGTGCCACACTTTAAAATTAATTTTTTTCTCCCTTATTGTCAGCTAGATCAATGGCAATGATATCTCTCTTCCTTTAGTTACCTTCATAGTGGTTACGGAAAGCACTTTTAATTAATGCAACAATTGACGTGGATTTATGCTAAGCTGAAAATATTAGCTACAAAAATCTACCCAAATAAAAATACAATTTGTTTACACACCAATAACAACCATATATATTTTTTTTAAGAAACAAGGATATTATTAGTACTAGTGTGAGATACTAGGCCATGAAGTGTGTTGCTAGTATCATTTAGACGCACAATAACACTAAACCACGCGCCAAATTATTATGCATTTAAATAACGAACAATACTGTAGATATACTCGCAACAAGCTGCTTCTACTACGCATTTACATAAACATAATTGACATTTCCGAAAACCGTCCCAGTTCAATGCGCAAAGAATCCTACCAGCAAATCGCATCAACAGCTGCTTGAAATGCCTCCTGCCTACTGCGCATATGCTCAGACGTAATCGGCACCGAACACAAGAAAGTGCGCGTGCACACCCTTTGACTCACTTGATGCCAGCATTGATGGTGCCTCGTACGTCGCTAGTTACGGTATAAAATCACTCACCTGCAGTGGGGATTGAGAAATGCTAGCTGCGAACTACTTGGACTTGGGCTTCCGTATTGCAATCCGGCGATACCTTCGCTATTTCCTCAATAGATGACGCGGCCGCTTCCTTAGTTGGCTTCTTGGTTCCAAATTGCCAACGTGCAACGTTTCTCTTCACTTCTAGTTCGGTAGGAAATGTAGGAACTTTTGGTTGGCAAGGCATCGACATGCAATGTTTTTAAGAAATGTATCTTCCTCCTTTAGCTCAAGTTAAATTTTAATTTTAAGTATTTAAGCAGCATCACTATAAAACTTCATTTAAAAAAGTTAGTTTAAACAAATACCTGTAAATAAACTAAATGATATTCCCCAAAATTCAAGGGATTATCTATACATAGCGGTTGATCTGAAAGACACGTTTTCAACTGCAAACCAGCCATCCAGCAATGTTTATTAACAACTGCAGTAATAAATTCAAACAGATTTAAAACAACAGGTTCTGTTTAAAATCCAATTTGTCATTTACGAGTATGCTAATTAAAAAGTGTGAAACCCCCGGAAATGAAAATATACTTATCATAATGAAATCTCCACGTAATCCACTTTAAAGCACTAAAGCTGGAAAATATATGGGAAATTAAACTAAATTGCGCCAGTCTCACGGGTTTATTGAAATATTGCATGTTTGTGACGATTTTACGAGATCCGCATGAAGTTTTCCCGAACAGCTTAGTTAAAACACCTGATGTAAAACATGCAGATACTCTGCTTGCATGAAATATTCACGTCCGTGGCTCCTAAGCAACGTTTATAAAGAGTAATGTTTCCGAAAAGCAGCATCCTGGTTAGTGTTTTTCAAAAATTTGATTACTTCTCAAATGCGGAATGATTAAATTTTTAATGTCATAACTTAGAAATTCTTTTAAAATATATAGGGGGTTTTATGAAAGATATATTTTAGACTTTTAAATTAAGTTAACCATTTTACCCGCGCCCACATACGAAGGTGGCAGTTTCATACAGTCAAGTAGCCACGAAAAGTGACAATATCATTCACCCGGTCGTTAATATAACTAACGTGTTTGTTATAAAAAAAATGCACAATTCGCAGTAGGCTATATATGTCATTTTAACCTAAAAACTGCTGAAAATATGTCATTTTACCCGAAAACTACGGAAAATGTGTCATTTTAACCTTAAAAACTATTGAAAATCTACTGACATTGTCAGTTGTTAAAGCTGTCATTCATTATATTGCAAAAATGTGTCTCTTTTGTAGTCGTGGGAAAAATAACGTACATAACTCGCTCGAAAGTGTATCGTTGGCTCGTGATTTAAGTCATTCGACTTCGCTACGCTTCGCCTCGTTTCTCAAATATACTCGCAGGATATATGCCACTTTCGCAGCTTGTTATATAATATACTTTTAGTGTCAAAGTCGAGACGCTCAAAGAATTATTAAGAACGAATTAGAAGCAATAATATGAAATTGTATTCAGTGACAATATAAGAGTTTGGCAGAATTTTTCCTACTTTGATTAGGGTTACATACCTATATTATAATACTACTGCCTTATTAATTCAACTTGTGTTCCTTATAAAATTTACAGAATCAAACTGTACTTTTTAAATTCAAAATATCTTATGTTTAGCCATTTCTTTAGCGAAAATTAAGTATGGACGACGTATAAGCAACACACGATACGTATTCGAACATAAAAGAACCATTATCGGAAATTACTCCGGAAAATGGGGCGATTGAAAGCAAAATCTAATGTAACTAAGAAATCTTCTAAATCCAAGAAATGCTGAATAATGTAGAATTGCAGCATTCACGTTTATCTATAAAAGTTTCACTGCCACTGTCTGCAGTCGATGTCATGCTATGTACTCGGAAATCTTTTATTATTTATAAGATTATGCCATCCTTCGTAGTTTGAACAAAAACAACAAGCAAGTATCAGACCTTCGACGATTTTCAATTTTTAATTCAAAATTCCACATTTGGCTTTTGAGCTTTACACTAAACTCGTTAAACCTCTAAAATACTGCTATAGCAATGATGTGCCAGATAAATTTACAGACGGGAAATTGTTCAATAGTAACTTATTATTAAAGATATAAAGAAACATATGGAATGCAACTATGTTGTTGTTATGTACGGCATGGCATTATTTCTAATTTCTATAATTATATTTCTACATATTGTACTCTTATTCGTTGTAGAAGAACTAATGGCAAGAAAATCTGAATTGATTGTTAGGACAGATATTACACTTTATTTTTGACTAGCACTTTTCTACGACACTAAAACTTTGAATTTATAATCTGTTTTCTAGTTTATATGTCATGCAAGGCGAGCCAGTAATGCGTCGTTTAAAATACAATAAATATTTTCATATTTTCACCTTTTAATATTAATAACCTAAGACTACTTTCAACTCTACAGCGTGTTAAGTTTTTGATGGCCCGCAAACAAGTTCAATTGTTTTAATAGAAGCCGAAATGCGTTTAGATAGTTTTATTCGCTATCTCTTAGCTACAGCTTTGAGATAATTACAGAATTTAATTAGGTGTCAAAGTGGTCGTAGAAATGGTGTATTATGAGATGGAAAAGAGTAAAAAAGTATGGCGGACGTATATAGGTTGTTTATTTAGAAGCAACCACTCGATGCATTTTTAAAACAATTTAATTCACTTTGTTAAGTGGAACACCTAATATATTTAGATGTATGTGTATTCCGTAGCTTTAAGATTTGGATCTTACCTTATTTTTATACTTCACCTTATAATTGTACTTCTGACATGTTTAAATTTAAAATACTGCTGCACTGCTCTTTACAAATAAAAATCCAACAGCAATTTAAAACTTCTATTCAAATAATATTCATAACAGTACATATGATCGGCATCATCCCAAAAAACAATGTGTTTCCATTTTTCTAAAAGTGTTTATACCTGCTTGCCCTGTTATCACAAATTCAACTGTTATTGTCTGTACAACATTTTGGTACACTAGGCTCAAAGCGCGGAAGGTGTCAATGCTAGGCAAATGGGAATAGTGCCTAAAACTTATTTCAATTGGCGATAAAGAACGTTAGATAAATCAACAATTATTTATCTGGATGCAGCGTTGACTGATGCAAGAATACAAGAGTCCATTACAGAGCACAAGCAAAATATTTGCTGCCGAACGGCGAGTCGGGCGAGAGATTTACGGGCTCCACAAAATGAACATTGGGAGAGTAGTCGACCCTCGATAACGAATTTCAGTACTACATCGCGATGCAGGGCGTCAATAATTACTTAAATCCGACTGGAAGGTCGACATGAAATCTCTACGACAATTCGTGGCAAAACGATAATCGAAAATCTCCAAAAGTGATAGCCTGCGTTTTGTAAAGCAATTAGATTCAACAATCTCTCGTAATTTCCCTGCGCGGCATAAGTAAAGCTTCATCAACTATTATTTTCTGAAACAATTCGCGTACCACACGCAAGTAAGCGAGAGATCAATTAAGGATTCGGCCATTATTTAGTCAAAGCAAAGATCTTGTTACCAACACCCAAAGCAACCGTTAAAACACTAAAGGAAAGAGCACCACGCTATAAATTTTATTTGTTACAGCAAGATAGTGTAAATAACGTATACCGACAAAGAATGAAATTAATTTTAGATAATAAAAATGAACTAGAAAACGTAGATGAAGGTAAACATCAGCAGTTGGTAATATCAATTCACTAATCACTGTATGATGCACTTCAGATAACAGAAGCACGACTATAGTAGATCAGTTGTGATGGACAAAGAAAGTCTAGTCGAAGAACAGAAGCAAGAGTATAATAATTGGCTGTCAAACCAATCAGCAGATAATTATACAGCATGTAAAGAGTTGCTGGGAGAAACTAAACGGAAACTGAAGAAAGAAGAAATAAGGCTTGGGAAACGATATTTAAAGTAGAAAAGAAAATATAGCTGACGAAATTCTCACAAAAAGAAATAGAAGAGGCGGTAAGATCATGAAAAAAGGAAGACCATCAGGTATAGGAATTGGTGAAATGTGGAAGCGATGCGTTGAAAACGATTGACAAAGTTAATGGATAATTGTGTAAAGCATTGTACAAATTTAAAATGTATAAGAAGGGATGAAGGATAGCTACAAATAATTACAGAGGTGTAATAGGTACAGTCGTGTTCAAATAAATCTGGGACAATGTTTTTTTCATATGTAGGTTCAGTTAAGAATTGAAGAATATCTCCATGGGTTTCCTCTTATCAAAAAGAGTTACAGATTTCATTACCTGTTAAAGTTTAATGTAACTTTTTCTGATAGCAGGATATCCATGAAGATATCCTTCATTATTAACTGAACGTACATATGAAAAAAAACATTGTCTCAGATTTATTTAAACACGACTGTACGTTAAGTAGGATATACGGAATGATAATAAGAATAAATTACAAGACGTGGTACACGTAGTTGAGGAGCAGAGTAGGATTAGATCAAGACATTACGCACGGATAGCATCTTTGTTTAGAACAACTAGCCGAAAAGCGAATAACAAAAGATGAAAATATGAAAAGAGACATATACTTTAATTGATTTAGAAAAGGTATAACGATTCAATATCCCATTTGTGGTTAGCCTTGTATGCCTTAGAAATAACAGTCACGTAATTAACGTAATTAAGGGGAATTTATGCAATCAATAAGGAATACATGTAAACAAGGAAAATACTACAAAGTCCATTCAAGAGACTACATAAAGGGTAATAATGGTAAGTCGTTCTGGTTGGCTGCTTATGCAAATCTTCTGTGTTATGTGACTTGCCGTTATTCTGGTTGGTTGCTCTCGTAAAAGTTCTATTGTTTTGCCAAGGCTACCTTCCATGGTTGCTAAGGCGGTAACCGTCTTTTCGATTAAAGTTCTTCGGATATTTAATACGATGGGAGTAATTTGTAGTCTTGGATAGTATGTGTTACGGAGCCGTACTTTATTCTGGTGGTATCCTTGCCCGAGTAGCTGCTTAGTGATGACGATTTTTTTTGTGTTTCCAAGTCGTGCATGGCTTTGATGTTATGTTATTCTACATTGCATGGTTCTTCCTATTTGTTCAATGTAACATTTGTCACAACTACATTGGAGCTGGTAAACGCCTTTTGTCTGTAGCCTGGGCAAATAATCATCGTTGGAAGGGACTAATTGTTTGATCTTTTCTGATATCCCAATAACTTTGGTCATTCCTTCGTCAATCTTCTTCCATGTATTTTAGTTCTGATAGTTTACTGTCCCATCACAAACAGCGTTGGCCCAATGAATAGAAGTTTTAATGAATGATCTCTTTTGTTGGGAATGATGATGGGACAAACCGTATAAATAGTGATCAGTGTGGGTCTTTTTTGTTCGAAATCCTGTATAGCTTAATCTGTTGTTAGTAATTCGTTTCACCAACACGTCCAGAAAATGGGGGCGTTCGCTTTCTTCAGTTTCCATAGTGAGTTATGGATTTTAAATCAAGAAAAATTGTCGAAAAGTATTTAAATGGACAACACCAGGTAGAAATAAAAGAGAAGGTCTAAGGAATAATATGAAAATCAAAAAATTATCACAAGTAGCTGCATTATGATAGAGACAAATGACGTACAGAAATGAGAATTGTACGAATTGTTACGTAAAAAACGACTTCCGGGGTTGAACCGTGTTATTATTGAGGTCGAAGAACTCAACATTTCGCCCACTTTCGTAAGAGGCTTCATCAGGAGGAAAAGCAAAAGAGCACGGTAGCTCAACTTGTAAGCAACACTGTTTTGCAAGGGAAGGGATAGGTGAGCCGATGTACAGGTTTGTCGCCAACCCAGCGGCAAACTGGGCCATTCTGTATATCGCAAACCCACTCACACCGATCGCTATCTACATGCCAATTTCCGCCATCATTCTACACAAAAACTTTTGGTTATCAATTCGCTTGTATACCGAGGTGCTTCCATATCCCAACCCGATGTCCACGCTGGATTAAACCTTATTCGGAAAGCTCTTAGGAACAACGGTTACCGTGCTAGGGATATACAGTCTGTCATCAATCGCCATCTTCATCCACGGTCACCCAAACCTCCAGAAAACGACCCTCCCGCAACAATAGTCTTTCTTTCTTAAATCCATCAAGTCACCGATCGCATAAGAAAGTTTCTTCGAAAACAAAACATTACAACAGTATTCAAACCCCCGAGCAAAATCTCACAGGTTTTTCTTCACCTAAAGATAAATTAAACACTTTGTCATCTAAAGGTGTTTATAGAGTCCCTTGCTCTTGTAATGCTGTATACATTAGTGAAAAAGGACGTTCAGTAAAAACTCATATCTCTGAACATCAGCGCTGTTTGAAGTCGGGTCTCATTTTGATCATCAGCCGAACACCAACGCGATACCGGCCATAAGATCATTTTTGATAAAACTCCTATTATCTGCATTATAAGCCCCCGGCACTTGCACTCGCCTTTCTCCTTCCGATCGTTAGAAGAGTTTCGCTTCTGGCGTGGTTTATACGTTGAGTTACCGTGCTCTTCTATCCCTTCCCTTGCAAAAGAGTTTCGCCTCTGGCGTGGTTTATACGTTGAGATACCGTGCTCTTTTGCTTTTCCTCCTGATGAAGTCCCTTACGAAAGTGGGCGAAACGTTGAGTTCTTTGAGCTCAATAATGACACGGTCCAATCTCGGAAGTCGTTTGTTACGTAATGACAATTGCCGTGAAAGCCTCCGAAATCATCTGTACGAATTGTTTTCTAATTGTATTAACGCTTGATTCCTAATTATTAACATTTCCGTCTTTATGCAAATACGTTTTCTTCCAATACAGTTTTCAATTACATTGCGATACAAAATTATCCATAATTTTTCAGTCTGTCTATTTGGTTAGCTTATACTATATCGCCAAATATCAATAGATAGTAAATTTCATATATGTCAACTGCTACACAATTTCATATTTTGATAAATTGACTAGTATACTGAGTGCTTATTTATTGGAAGTAAAGTAGTCGGCTAGCCTTTGAATTCAATTTGGCGCTTATTTCCTATTATAAAATATTCAGAACCAATGTTTCTACGCTACTGCACGGCAATGCATACTTAATGAATGGCAACCAATTCAATAAATAATTGCAACAAACCTCACTCTATTTCAAATCAAGATTCAACTAGTAAAAACCATTAAATTGTAAATCGAAATTAAACAACTTACGAGCAAGAGGAATCGATCTGAGGGCGATTGGCAAAAGCTATATCATCACTGAATAATTTACATCGTAATAGCAGCAGTAGGTTCGCCCACAGCTATCACAAAAAGAATCTAAAATTAACTAATATAGTTGATGCATAACAAATCGCAAGTAAATAATCCGAAAACAACGCAGATAACAGGGACCCCCTCAAATTTATAATGTCAGTTGTACTTTCAATTAACGAGCGCAGCCGTTTATTTACGTGTTTACCAGTGATATTTACACAAAAACACATTAGCTAATTCGTGAACCACTGCAAGTTTAATAAGTTTATAGCAACTGTCGAAAAGTTGCGAGGGCTAATCTGGCGAGTAATTCACAAAGTTTAAAGGCTCACTTACGCAAATTCGCTTAATGTAATCTGCAATTGCGCAAGTTCAAGGTTGCGCGAATTAAAAAAGAACTGGAACAAACTGTAATTTATTCCAACGTTTTCCGACTCCTAAAAAGGCGGCTGCCTTTGTTGCGCCCTGTCTCAATAATTTTAAAAACTTCAAGGGAATGCAAGTAGCGCAGGCTGACGAAATTATGCAAATGTATGAGATTAATTAGGATTTCAGCGAATTAGTTTTGTCCTTAAGCGACGACCCATTTTCTGTGAATTTTCGCAAACAATCTGGCAGTATTTTAGGCTAATGTACGTTCATATCAAGTTCCTTTCACGAAAAATGTTTACTTTGTTATTCTTTACTGTTTCTTGGCGATTCTACATTATGTATTAGCACCCCTTTTGGTGGTTCTAATACAATGTAATATATTTTTCTATAGCTTCAAGTTACGAGCCAAGTTTAAATATGTAATATACTTTTAAAATACTTACAATAAAGAAATAATATTCTTTACGTAAATGCACTCATATACCTACCTTATTGCTTAATAAGATCGGTAGTAATTGACGTAATTTATAAGTCAATCTGACATTTGAAATTATGTCAAGTGTTTAATATTATTATGCCACGACTAGTTTAAAAGCATTGATAACCCTAACTCCCAGCTGAATGGGCTAACCTTCAACTAACAACTTCTTCCATATGTTTAATGATTGAATCTTCTTTTAAAGAATTTTATTTGATTTTATCAATCAAAAGCACAATTCCAGGTATTTCATAGCTTTGTTTTGTATAATCAGTTTGTTAGTATGTAATGGTAAAATAGTAAAATGCAAGTTGTCAGAAATAATTTAATCAATTTTCGTAATGTTCAAACTTGATTAAATTAAAAATATAAAGTTCTAAAGGTTGAAATTTCAAATTATAATAGTCTAAAACGTTGAGTACTCAAAACACAAGTATAATTTAGAAAAATTATTAATTAATATTCTATAATAATCTTCTAAAAATAATTACAATGGTTTTAATAGTTATCGCACCAAACTCACTTTCTAATTTCTAAATATTTAAGAAATGGTCACTAACCTTCTGATGATTGTTCTATGTACCTGGACTTTCTGGATAAAATTCAAGTCAGCAAACCTCTCTTTCTGGTTTCAACCAACTCACAAGCTCGTTGCAGCTCTTAGAAACTTTATTGCCTGATTGAACTGACATGCAGCACACAACATTCACTTCACTGATTCTATTTTCTTCGCAGTATTTTAGTAATAGAATTCAAATAATTTTAAATTATATATTTTTATAATAACTGTGACTTGAAGTCAAATTTGATCGTAGAGAATACTTTATTACCACTACGTATCAAACCAACAATTATTATTGTCTCACAATTGATGGGAATTTAACCCTTAACGTGAATATATCTCGTAGATTCTCAATTCAAGTTATTTATTTTATACCGTTACTAAAAACAACCTTGCGGTTGACCTTACTACCCCACCAGTCAAACATACAGCTATTATATCACATGAAATCTGGATATAAATATTTAAATTAAATGTATCATACATCCTGTATGCTGCATTACAATTACAATACTCTAGCAGCACTGTTCTTTAGTCATCAAGTCATCATTAAAATGCCATTATCGGATCGTTCTTAGTATTCAGTGTTGAATAGGATAATATCAAAAATTGCCATATTTTTGGTATCGTAGAATAGAAAAACATTACATTACAATAGATAAAGCTTTTACTGATACTTTTATTTATACTAAGGAATGATTATTTAACAAGAAACGGTTATTATAGTGTGGCACATTAAAATCAAAGACGTTTAAAAATTGAGCCAGCGTTAAAAATGCATGTAATGATCATTTTTAGTTTACTTATTATACGAGGTAGTATAAAAAAAGTATCCGTCAAAAATTGCAATAAAAAAAGCTATGTGTGCTTTAATACACTCTGGCGGTATTTTAGTTTCCTACATATCATCTTTGATTTGGTTAATTATCAGAATGTAGGGCATGTGTGTCGACTATATTTCCCACTTGTAATTGCCATTCCTTTTTTTCAAAACTTTTCTTATACAACTTCAAAGTAGAGCTATTTCCGGTTCCTAGTTTTGAAAATTGTTGAGCCTTTACTTTCAACTTTTTGAGCTTCTTTTGGTGATATTTACTAAACGGATTTATCCTGAAAACTTCAGTAATCAGGTACAGATTCGGTGTTATGATGTGGTGAACTGCAGCACCCACGTCATCGAACCAGGATAACATGGTACTTTCCTTCGAGTAACCCCCAATATTTGCGACATTATATACATACTACATATCTTCGAATGCCTCATCCGCTTAACTACAAATCATACAATGGAGAAAACCATAACACCTAGTAGCACGACTTCGTACTGGTCCGATTGCAACTTCTCTAACTTGTGCTTGACGGGTTAAAGGTCAGGGGAATCTTGCCCTTCCCGCTGCAACATTCGTTGTGGACATTACTTATTGTAGATTTCAAAATTATTGTAGTTTCGTAACTAGTAAACAACGGCTTGTTGCTTACCAATGCCGCGTGCTTGGTTATTTGTAACAAGTAAACAATGATCAGTTGTTTACCATTTTTATTGGCTTTGTGTATTTTCCGTATTTATAATGTATTTTATATTTGTCAAAAATAAGAGGCTGGTGGTTTTGCTGGTACATATGCGCTATCTGGCGATTGAGCGAAGACCCTGCCTAAGTGATTTTTTAAAAACGCCTTTATAACCCGTTACTAAGAAGCCCCTAATCGCGTGCTGGAGTTTCAGTTTCATTAGCCACAGTCAAAACTGAAATCACCTTAGTTTTGAACACTTGCCGACTTTCACTTTTGTGTCACGTCACTTGTCATTTAACCTAACATATTCTTCAAATGTTGATCTTTGAAAAAGTATAGTATGCAACTCATTTTATTAAACAATTGTGACTAGGTAAATTGCTGTTGAAACTTGTTGCATAATTATTAGTTACGAAACAAAATTAAATCTATAGTTGATAAAACCGAATGCTATGACTGTAAGATAGACAGATTTGCCGGGTGACTATAAATGATTGTTATTTTTTTCTTAGGTTGGCACTGTTTATGTTGGTGGCACTTTATTTCGAGGTTAGCATGTTAGATTTTGCTTCAGTCTGTGTCAAAACTGACGCAAAACCTAACCCGCGAACATTGAATTTGACATAGACTTACAGTGCCACCAACATAAACAGTGCCAACCTAAGAAAAAAATCACAATCATTTATAGTCACCCGGTATTTCACTTATTACAATTACGGGCAATTTAATTAATCGATCAGTTCAATAAGTATCAAAGTTCAAAACACATTTTGTATGATGAAATATAGATACTCGTAAATGGTTTCACACCTTCCTAAATGTGAAATTTCAAAACCAGAAATTGTATATTTGTCTCTCGATTTATAATGTTAATTTCTATTTCCTGGCGACGTCTCAAATGTATTGCCATGAATAAAATTGCAACAATAATATTTTAAAATTTTACAGTTGAGTATTATTTTTAATAAACTTATGATGATAGGTACTGCAGCTACAGTTAGATAATAGCTTTATCAAAAAAATGTGGTATACATTTATTTAATTCACATATAGTAAACTGACGGCGATGTAAAATAGTTTGTTAAATATTTCTTATTAATTTTAATAGGAATATTCACTCTTTATCATAATAAGTGTTCTGTTCGCTGCTACTAGCAATTCAAATTTAAAATGGTTGTTTTAATTCTAGTGAAGTGATACGTTAATCTATTTAGCTGTTGCTTAAAAATAACCGTTTATAGCTATATCCTAATTTCTGTAAACAAGTCCATTTAACTGAAATAAATCAATTTAAAAGTCTGAGTCACTTCCAACAATCTCCAACTACTGAATTAGAGGAGTTTGTCAAACCCTTAATTTAAATTTCCACTTTGTTAAATTAGTAATGATCCCCCAAATCACATTAAAATTAGAATGTTCTGGCTAGAACTTAATTAACAAGTCTGTGAACGCCCTCCCTGCTTAGAACATTCAATAAAACATCAATAAATTGAATTCTTGTTGCTATAAACGACCGTCGCGTATTTTGAATTATAAACTGTTGTGACGGTTTTGAATTAGGAGAAAAGTTTGCAATCTTCTTAGAAATTTGATGAGAAGTTATGCAACATTCAACTTTAATCATTAAATTACTGACATTCCACAAAGCCATGCGGCATGTGCCATACGCACTGATATAAGTATATAGTTGTTAAAAAATCTCTCTTAATTTAGTATTCAAAGAAAAAAATATTTCAAATGCTCTCGATCAAATTTCAATCCACGGTGTTTATGAAACTATGGTTGGTGACATTAAAGGTGCAGGTGGTAGAGGTTATGAGTTTGTTTGTGTTAAATGTAATAATTTTCAATGTAAATAATATACTAAAACGGCCAGTCACGGTGAGAAACCGGGGAGACTTCAAGCTATAATACAACAGTAATTAAATCATCCTTGATTCGTATGTTCACTGCTGCAATCATGACCCTCGTTTGGTTATAGCAAAAGCTGTCTTGGAAGTTATTGCTACAAAAGAGTTTTGTATTAATCGGTTAATTTTTGACACCCTGCTGAACCATACGGGGTAGCCGAGATGCGACATAAGACTGTAAAGAGATAGTAAACGCTCAATAAAATACCAAGAGCTAGTGCAGGACATGAATTATATATTTAGTAAAATAGCAGGCTTTAGTACACCCAAAAGGAATGTTGTCACATAAATATTTAGAAAAATATATTACATGAGTAGCACATAAACAAATAGTACATATATGGAAATTGCCCAAATGCCCAAATTTTATTAAATAAGAGCGCTCGAAATTGATTCGGGTGAAATTATAAAATCCTAGTAGAAATGAGATCGTTAACTGGCGCTCAAAAAGGGCTATTTAATGACATGATTCTCGTATTGCGCACGACGAACATTTTCAGAATGGATGCAAACATACCACACGTTCATTGAAAAAGTTCATAAGAGGCTTCTATGGAAATTCAAACGTATGAATAATATGTTGGTGACACTGTAAGTCTATGTCAATTCGAGATTATTAGTTTAGGTTTTCCGTCATTTTTCACACAGACTCACACAAAACCTAACCTGCTAACCTCGAAGTTGACATAGACTTAAGTGCCACCAACATATTTATACGTTCGAATTTCCACAGCCGCCCCTTATGGACTTTCTTAATGAACATGTAGATATGGTCCAGTTTATCTCATTAGGAAAAAAACAATTTCTTTGCACAGTCGCCAAGTGACGCACATATATCAATGATATTATCCGTTTGCCATTCTGAGAAAATTGGAAATATACGAGTAACATAAATTCAAAAAATACACAAAGCAAATGAAAATTTTATAAACAACTGACTGTCGTTTACGGGTTATAAACGCATAATAATAATTTTGGTAAATAACCGCTGTTTGTTTAGTAGTTTAAAAAAATACAATAAAATTTAAGATCTGAAGTAAGTAGCCTCCATGATAGACGTAATTCGGTAAGTTATCTAGGGCTGTAATCTTGTGCAGCTGCTGCTTGCGTTAAAAACTAAAAGAGACGGATTTCCAACAGATAGCTTACTTGTAGAAGGGACGAATTTGGAAAAAAAAGGCAACAGGAAAAGGACTGAAAATAAATTCTAGTAAACGTTAGACCACGGAAAGTAGTGATAACTATTTCAAACCTCAAAATTTTGGGCGGCCAACAGGTGATTTACTTTCAAATACTATCAAATCCTGAATTAACCAGACGATTGCAGCAATTTATAAAACCAAATAAACGACGAATTCACAGCAATAATGTGTGAAAATCAGGAATAATATTTTTGGAAGAAATCTAGTTATTAAATGTAAATGTGTTCTCGAACAAGGTTTACGTAGGTATATCTAATTCATTTAAAAAATCGTCGAAGAAAAGTGTATTAAAATCTTAGCAAGTAGACGAAACTGGGATTAAATAATAAACGGTCTAATGAATAAAAATTACACAAAACTTGAAAATGATTCTGAAGAAATATGTCAATTAAGTACTAGGGAAGTTTTTTAAATCGATAAACATAATTATCATACGGTAAACATATTTCGTTTATTAAGAACTTTGTTGCAATCGAAACAACAGATTTACTAAAATTCAATGTTGAATGACGGCATTGATGCGATTCAATGATAATATGATTATTTGAAGCGATCAATCTGCCGGCTTTCTCATGAAATGGCCAAACCACTTCAAATGTTTTTTTTTCCATTTTTTCGTTACGGTTTCACGTGCTTTCAGGTGATTGTTTATATTTTCATTTAGTTTCCCTTCTATCCTTGATGTTCTTCTGTTTACCTATCCATAAATAATCCATTGTAACCGCTTTTATTCTTTTCATCTCTGCGTTCACAACCACAGAATTGAACTGATTCGATCGTCTCCTAATGGTTTTTATATTTTTTAATGAAATGCTTTTTTTCTTCCACAGAAAGTTGACACAACCTGTTAATCATCTACTTTGTTGAAATTATGGCTTATAGATATTTACATGTTTCCATTTGTTCAACATGAGACATCATTATTTATAATTATTATATTAAACTGGGTATCAGAATTAATAACCAGATACTTTGCCCTTCGTAAACTAACTTGAATGAATTTTAACTCATCGGCATCCTGAGTTAGGATGACCTGGTCGTCTGCGAAGTTCAGGGAAAAGTAAAGAATTTTACGAACTAGGATTCGCATCCATTAGAAATTTCACTTTCATATGCAAATTAAATTAAAATGGGGATAGGCTTCGCCTTTGCCTAAGCCATTTCGTAGTATTGATTAAGCTAGAACGCTGTTTGACGATTTTATTATTTCAATACCCATTTCTCATGAGATATCACTTTAATGATTTCTAATAAATGGAGATGACAGTCTAAAATGTGTAGAGTACAATCCCGCCCTGGCATAGAACCACTTCGGTCTTCTACAATTTCATTTTCGATATGAGAATTTTTTGCCATACTATTTTCATCAACCTTAGTCTTTTGTCTAAAGTATAACATTTGCTCGAGCTGTCTTTACCGTCCTTTTTCAACTTTTCCCATCTTTGCCCTTATTTTCCAATTTGTCACTTCGAGTCTACTTTCATTTTCATCTGCCCACTTTTAGGCCTACCTCATTTTCTAATGCCTAGTGGGGTTCATTTGGTTAATTTCTTAATTATTTTACTGTTCTCCCTCTTTTCTGTATGATCAAGCAAAGTTCTGGTTATTGATTCCCCTTCATCTTGGATATCCTTTAGTCGGTCATACTTTTAGTTCTCTCAGTCTCTTGTTCTAACTGGTCTGAGTATTAATCCTAAAAATTTCTCATTATTTTCAAAACGGTTTCTTCTTTTATGGTTAAATTCATTGTT
This sequence comes from Agriotes lineatus, assembly GCA_940337035.1. Classification (NCBI taxonomy): domain Eukaryota; kingdom Metazoa; phylum Arthropoda; class Insecta; order Coleoptera; family Elateridae; genus Agriotes; species Agriotes lineatus. Next base: position 49,415,855 of record OW679199.1, read on the forward strand.
TCAGCAGTATATGTAATTGATGGTTATTTTAGTGTTCCATACATACTTATTTGCTTTCCTTTACTAACTTAATGGTCCTCTTCTTCTGTCGCATTTACCAATTCTTCCAGCTTTTGTTTACTTCGTGTGATTATTACGAGGTCAACTACATAAATTACATATCTGCAGGTGACAATCGGCCAGTACATAAATTCGCGCAAACCCCGGAAAACCTGCACGTGATCCAGAAAAATGAAGATTTACTCTTAGATTAACCTAAATATGCCATAATAGTTACTCCCCAAAAGATGGCAACGTTACAATGAAGAAAATCCTTCATTTTCTTAAGCGTACGGCCGCGAGCCGCTTACTATGAACACCGAAAGTCTCAAAATAAATTCGGGACCAGGAAGAAGCCTGTGCCACCATATTAGATGTGCATGGTACGAAGTACCAAATTAATATTAAAAGAAATTTCCAGAAATTAACCAAAGTAACAATAAGCAACCTGCTCTACACACAGGCACTTAAAGTGACCTAATTTTTCAACTACTGTTATTTGTTCTTCATGCAAATGTAACTACCTGTACGTTTCATATCACTATAAAATAGCCAAATAGGTAAAGGTTAGAAGTATTTTAGTTCTCCAAATTGGGGGCGGGTTGTTATAGGGACCCAGCGTCCCTCTTCAGTCATGGAAATTACAAGAAGGGGTGGGCCATGGAAGTAATGCCAGTAGATGTGGAGAGGTAGTGCTCTGACATTCTCCTCAGAGAAGTTACTCATTTGACTCCTTTAAACGTTCCGAATTCTTAACCAGAGCAGGAAATGAAAGTAGGCTTGTGTATATCGACATTTCTCTCTTCTTACTAAAATAGATCACGACATCTACCTTTTTAACCCTAAATAAGGTCACCATTCACCCCATAGTGAAATGTGGTGCCATGTTTTGTCTTCCGCCCTGCCGATGTCAATCAGGACGATGAGAAAATCGAATGCTTCCGATTCAATCTAGGTGTCTATAACCCGGAAAAAATCATAAATCCACCTAGTATTGAATATATAAGGGCGATAGCGCAAGTCGTATCCTGGGATGTGTTTTCGCGGCGGCCGGCGAAGCGGCAATTTTAAACCGGTGGGTTATCGCGGCGATCAGGATCGGTTCATTTCAAACCGAAGCGGTATAGGCAATCTGCTCGGTGCGGCTGCGAGATAGGGCGATATTCTCCGCTTTTATGTTAATATAAATATAGAGTTATCTAATATGGCTGCAGGCCTCTGCAGTTCAATCGGGTTTTATTTCAGTGCCGCATGATATGCGGCGGTGGCGTTGTCGCGGATCGGATGCTGATGGGGGTATAAATTTTAAAATTATGCACAAACTTTTAACTCTGCCGCAATTCCCGGCCCGCCTTATCCGCTTATACAAGGTGTTCAAACCGGCGCCGACTGTCTTATCGGGCCACGATAATGTTCCTGCATTATTATGGGGAGGCTTTCGTTCGTTTTTGTCGATTTATTGGCCGCCCTCCCATATGCTCAGCTCTAGACTTTCAGACGCATTAAATTTTGATGCTATTCAGGTGTCGGCATATAAATACAAACATGCCTGAATTCAATCAAAGCGTCCCATTAAGTAAAGTAGCCGATGCACACAATGATTAACGCTACCGAATGTACGAGGGAGAGTCTCCATGCTCCGCACCTGGCCTAAAGGGCGTAGATTGGAATTTAGACACATGTTTCACTAATTTATATGGAAAGGGCGTGTTATATTTCATTACTCTACAAAATTGTGTCAGATATTCAAGTTAAAATGCTATTATATGGAGTATCGAGCTATGATGAAATATCTACATAAGAAATAGCATTTGCCGCGATGCAAAGTTATATAAACATTAACATCTAGGTGGTCCTTCGAAAACTATCATTAGACCATCAAATGTTGGATTATCCGTGTACATGACATTTAATCCTGAGTTTAACACTGCATGATATAAGCCAGGAGACTAACGTACATAAAATTATTACTTGGAACAACAGTAACGGAATTCATTCACCTGCGCAAAATAGAACAAGAACTGTCATACGTCCAACCATGTGGTTCCCTTTTATACATAAATTAACAAAAAACTACAAAAGCAGTATAAAAACTATAAAGTAGAATACCAGCCAATATATCAAAATATTGTTTGCGAAGAAGTGTAAATAAAGACGGGAGAGAAAAATAAATATTAAATACAAATACAGGTCCAAGAAAAATCAATAGACAATTAAACTCAAGGTCTAGATGAAGCATAGGCAACTATCAAGAGATGGGGTAGCAGCAAACAAACGCCAGAAAAAAGTCGTAAAAGAGTGCAGCACTCAGCGATCGCGTCATAGCAAGATTCGAATTTTGGCAGATCTAAAGAAAACAATGACCTAAAAAGTGTTCGGAGGCTTTCACGGCCATTGTAATTATGTAACAAACGACTTCCGGGTTGTACCGTGTCATTAATGAGGTCGAAGAACTCAACGTTTCAACCAAGGAGAAAATGCAAAACGTGTAAACCACGCCAGAGGCGAAATTCTTTTAACGATCAGAAGGAGAAAAACGAGAATTTATAGGCAAGTGCCGTCGCGGTTGATTGATGGTAGGCTGGGCTTAGAAATTAACACTTTTCATATAGAAGTAAGGGGAAAGCCTTCGTCCCGATTAAGATTATTAGGGTGTTAGTAAATCTCAATAACAGCGCGAATCCTTTTGCTAAAGAAGAATATAGATTTTCAGATGGTAGAAGTCTCATCAAAAAGCGTTGGTGTTCGGCGATGGCCGATGATAAAATAAGACCCGACTTGAGACAAGGTTGGTGTTCAGAGATACGAGTTTTTACTAAACGTCCTGTTTTACCAATGTATACAGCATTACAAGAGCAAGGGACTATATAAATACCTTTAGATGACTTAGGGCCGGTTGCAGAAAGCAATGTTAAGTCTGGTGTTAGCTAACGTCGCGTCAAAGTGAACAAAATCACATCAAATTTTGTTTACTAATGTATTAGTTACCATAAACATTTGAGATTTGATTCGTTTTTGTTCACTTTGACGTCGCGTTAGCTAACACCAGACTTAACGTTGCTTTCTGCAACCGGCCCATAGTGAAGGAAGAACCTGCGATATTTTGCTCGGGGGTTGAATACTGATGTATTGTTTTCAAATAAACGTTCCTACGCGATCGGGGAGTTGTTGGACATAGGGAAGAAAGACTATTACTGTGGGAGGGTCGGTTTTTGGAGGTTTGTGGCCACTTGCAAAAGAATTTCGCCTCTGGCCTGGTTTGCGCGGTGAGTTCTCGTGCCCGTTTGTTTTTTCCCCTGGTGAAGCCCCTTACGAAAATGGGTGAAACGTTGAGTTTTCGACCTCAATAATGGCACAGTCCAATCCCTGACACGTGTTATGGCTAAATACGGTCAGGATGAGGAAAATTAGAGAGGAATTAGATTTCTGGATTGAAATAAACTCTTTATGTCTAATACGGATTTCAACGACGTCCCAGACGTTTCGAAATGTGGAGATTGTCAGGTCAATGGCACAGATCGATTTCGTATTGGGCAAATCCTGATTTTGAACAACCACAAAAGATACCAAAGCATACCCTAAGAATACTTCCGTGCAAGAAAACCAACCATCCAAACTGGCTGCTAAAAAACGACGCCGACGGTATAAAAAATCTAAAAGAACCATAGACAATGAATATTGTTTCCTAGAATCGGGCGGGCTCAGCGTGGGCAAAAGCGTAAAATGCGCTCATCCATGCTAGATTTTTAATGTTATGACCAACAGTGTTGGCCGAGTGTTTATTTTATTACGTGGTCTAGTTAACTGTGATTATTGTTTATGTACGTCGTAGCGTATTCTACACGTACATTGTTAACTGTCATGGCACGTAACTGTTTCTTGTAACTTATTGTGATAGCAATAGCAAGAGAATATTTTTGACGTTAAGCTGCTTATTGTTATAATAAGACTAATCATTTTTCATTGTCAGTAGTTTGTGAATTATTTAAAGCAAAGATTAAATTAAATATGACTTCAACATCTCCAAAGTTAGACCACAAGTTCAAATAAACACCCTATAGAAGTTACATATATACCAACCAAGAGAACGAGAAACATTTGGAAACAATTTTAGAACAACAGATTATATGGAGCTAAAAATGTCAGATTAAAGACGCAAAGAATATAATATCTAGCCACCGCTTAAGTAGAATATAATCCATCATTATTACTAAGTTATCAATACTTCGAAAAACTTTTAAAATTGGTAACATGATGTTGCAATTAAAAGTATGTTTAAAAAGAGCAATGTCAACTAAAGAGAGAAAGATCGGAAGTTACTC
>OW679199.1:49420315-49522462 GCA_940337035.1 Agriotes lineatus
TCAACTAAAGAGAGAAAGATCGGAAATTACTCCTGTATCCCTGTAAAATACACTTACGGAACCAAATTGGGGATTGTGCAAGTCTTGAATGCCCGATATCAACCGAAGCGTCTTCAAGACCGAAAAGTTCCTTCTGTCAGCCATGGCATCGTGAATATGGAAACACGTAAGCCGTCCCGGCCACTTGACTTTCTCTCTATCTTCTCTCTAACCCGACAATAACTAGCCCACGACTCAAGCCAGCCGCGTTAGCCACAAAACTCCCGCTCCAAGAGCAGCCTCCCTACTCGAGGACGACGTCTAAGATCAGCGACGTGCGCGGGAAAAAACGAACATAACAAATAATAGATATCCAAAGGAGGAAATCTGACATACAAATATACATACCCACATATATAATGGCCTCCTGTTGTACCTATTCGGTGTCGAGGATAAAAATAAGTATACATAGAATAAAACCCTGGAAAATAATTACAACTCGCTGAACGACTCTACTTAAAGAAAAACAGTCAACAGGTGGGTATACATTTCAGCTACACGCTAACAATGGGAAAATAAACTAACGATGTTTTAAATCAACAGATACAGATATTGAACGAGATTTTATCGAATTTACTTTAGAAAGCCTAACAATACATATTCTACTTTTGTTTTATCTAGTGCGTGGCTCGTGGTAAATTGAAAACGATAATAGCGACGAGAGCAATCGAACAAACAATATAAATGAGACAACTTAATGGATAACTGAATGTATTTACACTAGGCAGTGCAAGACAACCCTGTGGAATTAGAAGTGTTTGATGAAAGCATTTATCATTGAAGAATATGATAGGTTTAGGCATAAGTTGCCATATTTATTAGTAAGCCAAGACCTCTTTGATGGATTTTTATCTTGGGTTCTGAACAATACGAATTATGTTTGAATTACATAAAACAATTCATATTCCCGCAGACACGAAGCAGAGTTAGAATGTTTTATTAGAAAATGTTGATTTCGTCTAAGTATAATAGTATATTATATACCAAGGCACAAAGGTGCATCATTTGATCCCACGAGTGAAGTTTATTGCTCAAGATTCTTTGGCACTTTGATCCCCAGGTATACCGGGTGACAATGAGACCAGGGCCATGCTTTTATCTCCTTTATTTATTAATAGATTTGGATAAAATTTGATACATGGATACTAGACATAATTTCTGATTGACCGACAGATATAGTTGAAATGGTCAACTTCCGGTTTAACCGGAAGTGCCATTAACTTTGATTTTTTAAATGAGTTACCTTATATATTTTAGGGTTTTTGGAATGTAGGTACAGCTCAAATTACATACGATACTTTTGCTAAATTTTCATGTTTCTAAACAAAAAATTCTTTTCTTCAAATTTTATTTCTTCTCATAGAAGGCCGTGATTGAAGAAAGTGTGTTCTAAATTACTCTATTAACCCATAGTAATACATATTTTATTAATTTGATCAATAACAAATCTAACGATATGAATCATCCACCACCTTATCTTTATATAAAAAATTTGGCAACACTGCCGTATGTAATTTGAGTGGGTAGATCCCGACAAACATAAAATATACAGAACAACCCATTTAAAAAATCAAAGGTAATGACATTTACGATGAAACCGGAAGTCGGCCATTTTGATTATATCTGTCCCTCAATTCGAAATTATGTATATTATCCTTGTAACAAGTTTCATTCAAATCCGTTGATAAGTAAAGGCGATAGAGACATGGCCCTGATCTCATTGTCACCCGGTATACGCTATTTTTCCACTCCCGGATCACAAATCATGAAATAAATCTGATTTTGCTAGTTTTAAAATGTTCGACTCGGAAAGTTGGATGGCTTTGGAAATGTAGATGAGTAACTAAGGTAATGTTGTAAATAATGCCATTTTGAGGGACCCAAGTGCCACTTGAGCGCTTTGGGCGATTTTAATGAAATTTTTATAGTTTGTTTATAACTTTATGAAGTATCTTTTGGACATATTACAGTTGATCCAGTACTTCCAGAGGCGTGCCCATGGGGCATGTCGATTAGGTTTTTTTTAATTACGCCCAATAGATTTTTTGCAATTTTCATACATTTTTTTTAATAAAGCAACTAAAAATGCTACTTTTTTGTCTCTTGAATTTTTTTCGTATCTCGCTTAGTTTTCAAGAAAAAATAAAGCCCATATTTTCGCACGCCTCTGAACCTATTAAGACAAAAACTAGAATGCTCCAATATCTCAAAAACCCATCAGCCGATTTTAGTGAATTTTTAAGGTTTATTGATGCTATTAAGGATCGTGTTTTGGCGTACTTAGATTTAAATTATTTATTGCAGGAGCGGCCGGGATTTTTTTTTAAACTTCAAACACCCTGTATCTCAGAAATGAAGCGTTTCCAGACCCATGTTTATTAAGACTTTTTTGTTTGTATTGATGAGATGTATAAGTGGGTAAAATATCCGACTTTTTTTTCAACGCCCTGTATTTAAGCCAAGTTGTCGAAACGCAGAATGTAATCTGTTCAACTTATCGATAGTCTAATGTTAGTACTATGTTATCCGCAAATATCAAATATTTTGTATCCATATATATATTTATACCCACACCATCCCATTCCCCTGGTTTGGCCCTGCAATAAAAGGTTTCACCGAGATAGTGTCCCCTTGCCTTGCTCCTCTTTTTAATTGGATGTTACTGGTATCTTCATGAAGTCTTACACAGCAGCGTTCTCATATATATGTCTGATCAATGCGATATAACGGTGGTTTATTGGACATTCGACCAATATACAATGTTAGAAGAACTTTTCAAATATCGAGTAGAATGCCTATTAGTCTGTCCAATGTTGAATGTTGATCTCCTCCAGCTTCTTCCACTTCTGTCTATTTTGCTCTATTTAGAAAAAAAATTCCTGCTATCAGTCCATTGTCTTTGCAGTCTTCCCGCGCTTCCCTTGGTTAATCTTGGTCTAATGGTCTGTCCCAGCGGTTTGAATATTGACGCTCTACATGTCCAACCTATTGCCATTTTATCTTTAATATTTTTTCAGATATATCTGTCACTTTTGTTTTACGTCCAGGTTCACACCTAACATAGTTCTTTCCATAGCTCTCTGGAAAGTTCAAAATTTCTTGTTGTGGTATTTGGCGTAGAGGCGACTATAGTCACCAAGGATATCGTGATTAAATTTAGAACTTCCCAGAGGCTATGGATATCTATTAGAAATAAATACTATCTAATCCTGGAGAGCTTTAAGAAGAAAAACATTATGGTCCTAGATAGCGATATACGACTCAAGACCAGTTTTACCGTTTTTTTGATTTTCAGACGAAATTAAGTCGCTTTTTTGTATCGCATGGTTTGTGGTAGGGAAGCCTGGTGTCATAGTTTTCAGGTTGCGCGAGTGCTTTTGACGTAACCCAACGACTGTCACCGAAATGATAGCCAGGATCGACGGCTTAACGTGTCTCCCGGACACTGCCACTAGGTGAGACGCCATCCGAGTGCCGACCGCAACGAACGTTGCTTAACTCTGGAGACTGTTTGATCTGTCCTTGGAGCATGCGGCTATGCAACGAACTATTAGGTCGCTTAGGTTCATACCATACTGATACTACCAAGCAAAAACCTTGCACTTGATCTTGATTTTAGCGGTGTCGTAAAGGTTTCTATTAGTAAATCCAGCATTAAAAACGTTGATTGCCATAATTTAAACAAATACGTTAACGAAAGTTATTTTTTCGACGACTGACATCGAAAGTAGATTTTTCTCACTGTCATTTGACAACAGAAAGTTGACATTTGCCGCTGAGCGTGCGTTTTCATCTTTTTGCCGCTCGCCGAGCGTTTTGGGTTTCCGCGTGAACAAAATAGGTAGCCACGTCCGAATGTTTCCTTGGCAACGCCCGTCATTTGTGGAAATAATCGCGTCACATGTCATATAGACTGCGCGAGTAATGTTAACTTGATTGTCAATTAATTTTTGCGATAAAACGAAATTTGATATTTTCCTTTAATAATATGCTCAGTCGTTGAAAAAATAGTATGTATGTTTCGAGCTAAAAGTGCGCTTGCCGCTTTTGCATGATTGCTGGTTTCGACTTCGTCTCAACCAGCAATATTCATGCGCAAGCGGCAAGAATGCACTTTCAGCTCTTAACATACAATATACTATTTCCAATCCGGATTTGGCAACCGTGGGTCTTGTTGCCCAAACCTCTTCAATGAGGAGATGCCGATGCCGCTGCGGTGGGAACAAAGTTACTTTTGCGACAGGCTACAGATGCGATGCAATTTACTACAAATTTTAAATTTAAGAATCTTTACTTGTTTATGTAGAATATAAAAAATTCGTCATCAGTGTAGAAGGTAATGCCCTCGTGAAACTTCCAGCCGAATTATAGTAAAATACCCCTTTATTTAGCACTTGCTAGACAGCTATTATTAAAATTTGAACAACGGGAATCCATTAAGTCTAATTAATTAGATTAGATTCGTATCTCGACAAGTTACTTTATAGTTTTCGGCGCAGCCTCATCAGAGGAGCTTCTATTACATTTCGGCGGACGTGCTCGTTATCTCCTCGTAGAGGCTCACGCAAAGAAAGAAAACTGAATAAATTGGTAGTTGAAAACCGGAACCCAACACAATTTTACTTAAAAATGCGTTTCGGGAGACTTGAAGCTTACATCTAGGGATTTGAAGCAAGCTAAATAGCTTTTATTTTTAATTAAATTAATTAGGGTGGTAAAATTTTACTCAACAGGCAGTTTCGAGGCTATATTTAGATTTTTTAAATATTGGTTCTTTAATATTTTATTACCTTTTTTCTCTCGTCAATAAGTAAAGTTTACAATTTCACATTTATTCTTTAACTTTAAATTTTTAATTCGCCGCGCAAACTTTTAAATGTGGCAATTTTGTTTACAATCTGGAAGTTTCGCAACCTGCGAACTTTTAAATTATGAGCTTATCACCTACCAAGTTATCTTTCGTTCAGTGCCCTTTTCTTTACCCACGATCCCCGACTCCGCAACAGCCAGTATTATGTGCGTATTTGACGGGCGTTTATGCAGAAACCGTTTATTACTATACAGCGAAGCTATAGTTATGCAAATGGGGCTACTCCCCTGCAACATTTTCGGAAATACAATAATTTTTCGGCCCCAATCCAGCTCGGAGATCAATCGTGGCAGATTTCAGCAACGTATGCAATATTGCCAGATATTGTTAGGGTGTAACTCTTAAAGCACCCGGAGGATTTTCCCAGGAACTGGGAAAATTAACGGAATCCGCTTTCGGGACGAGTTTTAAAGTTGTTTTCTGTGGGAGGTAAAGCGAGACAGGTCCAAATACTTTGCTAAATTCCTTTTACTAAATAGCGATTTACTATCTCATATTCGGAAGCAGCCCACGTCTGAGGTATTCCATACCAAAATTAATCAAAGAGCACCTGATTGTTTGCACAAAGCCCCATTAGTGCTCCCATATTTTAACATCAAAGGACGGGAATTCTTTATTTGCACAAGTAGTGAATCGACATTTTGCCAGCAGTTCGAAGGATATATACACCCTCATATTTGCTCTTAAGAGTTTTAAAATTGTAAGATGACTGCGGCGGCAGAAGATCGTGGCAGGTTTTCTGCCTTTGTGTCCGCTATTGAAAGTGTCAATTCCGTAATGGCTCGCGCCGTGGTTCTGATGATCTTGACAAGGACGGTAGCGTTCGCATACATAAAGCAACGCAAATCGATTTTATATTTCGTTTTCCTTTTTAAAGGGAGCTATGGACCAACTTAAACTTTTTGCCGACCCGGATATGGCCGCCGCGCAATGCGAAACGGATTTTCAGGTCAGTCGATTTCAAGCAAGTTTGACCGACGAATTATTATAACTTTCCGAACTTAAGCCTCAACTTTTGATCTGAATACTTTGTGACTCGACGTTAATGCTCAGCCTCAATTTGGTAGAGTAAACGTTGGTAAATTTTATCACTAACTAGACGTAGAGTTTTAGTGTGTCCTTCAGAATGTTAGGCTTAGACACTCTTCACCTGTTCGTTAGTTTTAGTTCATTGTTATGTTTACATTATCATTCGTAAACCAGGGTTTTCCATCAGGGGATGATCCGTTACCAGAAAAATCCGAATTTGACATAAATGACGTAAGTAAGCATTTTATACGGCCACTGCTTCGTGCTAACAACTCACCACTTCGCAAGTTCGAACTAACGCTACTCTAACAAAACTTGTGTTGCGAAAACTTACCCCTAGACGTGTTCTAAGAATTTGAACTGTCACAGGTTGAACGCAGCGATCCCGAGACCTCTCTGTGGGAAGGCAGCGGGCGAGACCAATCCTTTCCACCAGCTCTTCCACCGCCTCCTCCAGCACCCGACGGTAAGGCTTGTTCTTGTGGCCAAGAAAACTGTTGTAATGCTCTTTTAAATGACACGCAAGGCGCTGGATGGATGAAAGGAGAGAAAGGAGAACGAGGCCCTAAGGTAATAGTTTAACCCATTACAGAGTTCCTCTCCATTCACTGTCCATCATCTCACACTCAGCCTTTTTTCTTTGGTCCTGCTATTTTCCTTATCCTCAAGGCCCTGTCCTGCAGCTTTTTTCACATTGATTACTTCTTGCTGTCTAGTAGCCAATCCTGAATAGCCAGCTCAGTGTACATGAAACTCCTTTAATGCCTTTAAATTCCTCAGTCATGGTTACGAACAATCACTATTTGTCAAATACAGAAAGCTGGTCGACACCTGTAGTTCTTTAGGAGTAAACCTGACTTCACACATATCAGAAGAAAAGCCGATTTGCTTGCACAGTGCACACACAGTGTTAATTAATAACGTGCCAACATGTAGTCAAATCAGACATACATGAAACAATATGGAAATAAGGCGCACACGACTGTCTTGAAAATCGCAAATGTTAAAAAGCATGAAGCCGGTCCTGACTCAAGCCAACCCTGTCCACGATTGAATGCATAAAACGCGGCACAATTCGCGTAGGTAAGTGACACGAAGTTTTCACTCCACAGCTGGAAGCAAATTGCTTATCGCTCAAGATGTAAACACTTCCTGTAGATATCAAGTTGACAATCCTCGAAGGCTGCAAATTGTTGCGTCGCATACCGGGCTAGCCCTAGGTTGCGTCTTCCAAACTTTGAATGACTCGTATGTAAATTCGCCACATATGATGGCACAAATATACGTGGCTGCTTCGCAAATGGTATACTCACCCGGCACACCATAAAAATTACGTTTGCTGGATACGCAAACGCTGGTTTGTGGCACCCACTATTAGGCAGCAACTATTGACTGCAGGGCTTCCAGCTATTTATATTTATTTAATTCGTCGTATGGCAAAACTCACTTCGCCGCAGGTGGATGCACTAGGAGCGGTTCGCCCATCTATAGCCTGGAAGAAAGCCCGCTGGCTAATAAACTGTACTGTACTGTGCATTTATTCTGGGCCCGCGAAATCAAGCTCCACTGCACAGGGTTGGACTCACACTTTTTATTATTCTAAATTACAACGTTCAAGTCTAATTTACTATAAAAAACGTACAAATAGGCTCTAAACGTAAACATAAAAACTAACCATACAGGCAAGGGAGGCAGATTTCCGTTTCAATTTCCCGCTTGGTTCGCCCCATTCATACATTTATTTCCTTCTTCTTTTCATACAGTTTTCTTAGATTGCATTTTGTATGCTTCTAATTGTTTTTAGTTTGTGTTGTTTTATTATTGCTGCCCAAAACATTTTTACTTCGAATTCTTCGAGTTCTTGCTACTTTCAGTTTTAAAATTCACACTTTTGTTTCCATATATTTTGCATTGTTTTTGTTGATTTTCAGGTCTAATTCGCTCGGCGCGTCTTTCGGCGTCAGCATTATCCTCATAATTCCTCACTTGCCCTTATCTGTTTCTTCTTCGTTCGTTAATTTTCGCAACTATTTTTGCTTGCGTAGTTTTAATCTTTCGTGCTATTTTTGGTTTTCCGTGTTGTTTTAAATGAGTTATAATCTTAGTAGGTCTATTACGTTGCATTCACTGTACATATTCGTTCCACATTTGCCATTGTCTTGTCTACCTAAAAATATCCACTGTTTAGCATAATTTCAGTCCTGCTTCCATTCAGCTATGTTTCTCTTATCATGGCTCTTTATCTACTCGTTCTTCAACCGTGTGTTCTCTGCTTAAGTCAGATCGATTTAGTTGCTGATATCTAACGTACATTTTTTATATACGATCGAACTTTGCCTTTTACATTGGTGTTTCTATGTCTCTATACGATATCATCTATGGATTTAGAAGCTATCGCTGCTGTTCTGCTTTGTTTAAATACTTCTGATTTAGGGTTTTTAGTGAGCCCCTTTGTTAGAAGTTCAATTGTAACCACTACGTTTTTATTAATTCCTGTGCCCTCTATTATTACCCGCTAGCTCAATAGTAATAAGATTCCTCTTATTTTATTTACCCCAATCGTCCTTCAGGGAAGTTTCTATTGAAATAAACCCAAAAAATTGGCCTGTACTTGTGCTAAGCTGAAAAGGCTTCACTCAAATAAAAGCCAATTTGCTTATACAACAATTAACTGCGATCCAACGCAGCTGGCACGGAAACAGCATCACTCGCTTACAGCTGTTTCTACACCGCCTTTGTGTTGACAGCCTACTACACATATGCTCAGGCGCAGCGCGTACCAAATGCAAGAAAATTACGCCCAAATGGCCTTTGTCGTGCTATAACTTAGTTGATGGAACCTCTTGTGCCGCTAATTGCAGAATAGCATCATCTATCTGCAGTCATAACTAACGAAAATAAACCACATAATACCTGGACCTGGCTTTCATAGCTCTGTACGACGTTGCTTTTGCAATTTATTGCCTTCACGTTTTTCCTCCATTTGGCGTTGGGTTGCACTTTCAAAGCACTCCCGGCGGCACTATTGGGCCCACGAAAGAAAACACTTCACACAACCAGCGCCAGCGAGCGTCCCCTCGTAACCACCCAGCACAGACTCGGATGACGCTTTATGTTCAAACTCATTGGTGCGATTTTAAAACTAACTACTTAAGTCTACTTACAAATACACATTAGCAGTAACAACAATGAACACATATATACAAATCGGCTGTATATTAAAATATTATTCCTAACACAGGCGAGACAGGTCAAGTTCCTGTTTAAAGTCCAACATAGTTTTATTTCATGACTTGCTTCATGGATATGTTATTAATCTCAAATAGCGAAGTTAATCCAGGTTCTCTCGATATAGTCAGATTTTTTCTTTCATTGGAAACAGGTCATATTGCACTTCTATGCTATAACGTAAAGATGGGCTGCAATGTCGAATATCTGCTGTTTCTCTGAAATTGAAGCATTTGTTCCGATTTCGATCTCTAAAGTGGTTCAGAACAGATGGTAGCAATGTTATCATGTCTATGGTTCTTTATTGCTACATTTATTTCTTTATTATCAGTAATATGCTTTGTATTTGCAGTTCTTTTGCAGTACTTATAGATTTCTATCCATGTCCTTTATAAATTGCATCTAAAATTCTACCTTAGTACTGAACAAAGATAGCGTTCTGTTTTTTCATCTTTCTTATCTATAGTCCCTAAATATTTGACTCTAAAACATTTCGACAAATGTTCTTTTAGTATTACATTGTCAATTTGGCCAGTTTTGTTGGCATTTCCAAGTCCGTTAAAGATTCCTGGCCTGTTATATTAACTGAAATAATATACATCTGTATTTCTGCCTATTCCTTAGCGCTTCTGTACATCTTCTGCCCCCTGGATATATATTCCTATAATTGTGTAATTCCGTAAGTGATTGACATGTTGGTCCCTTCCACGTACGTAATACTAGTGTATTGTTAAATGTTACTGTAACATTTGACTACGTTTTCTATTCTCTAACACTTTATTTGCTATCTTTTTATTTCTTTTGTCTCCATTGCTCTTTTGATGTGCAGCAGTTTCTCTTGTACCTTCAGCGGCTCAGATTATTATTATTATTATTATTACTGGAGTCATTTATTTCTGCTATTATTTTATGGAGGAAGGGTTGGTAGATCTGCTTGAACGAAATCTGCACTGATAGTTTCCTGCAATCTGTCCCATGTACCTTAATACAATTGACTTACATTTAGTATAATACAGATTTCAATTATAAATGGGCAAATTGCAATTGTTAGGGCCCATCCGGAGAATCAATACGAGGCCCTCCAGGGCCACCTGGTCCACCAGGCCTTCCAGGCGCTTCCATTGTCGAGGTACCAAACACAAACAAACACAGCAGCACATCTAATCTAACGATTTTCAGGGCTCAACGGGCACTTGTTCGTGCAACGTTTCTAGTCTTTTAGATAGTTTTATGTTACCCCATATGGTTGCGGGCCCTCCCGGCGTGCCTGGAGCGGAGGGTAAGGCAGGACCACCGGGAATGACTGGTCTACCGGGTGCCCCCGGAGAACGGGGATCACCAGGGCCTCCCGGCGAAAGAGGCGAAAGAGGAGATCGTGGTCCCACTGGTCCCGAAGGCCTACAAGGTCCGAAAGGAGATGCGGGTCGGGATGGTACCACAGGGCAACCGGGTCCCCCCGGGCCCCCAGGACCGCCTGGCCCTGTCGAATTTGAGAATGCGGACGTAAGTATTGGGACGCAATTGCTTCTCCGCTTGTAATTGAAATGACTTGCCTTACATGCTGCAATAATAGCCCAGTTGGAAACCTAGGGGTATTTTCAAGGTGCTCCTTGTTCGCGTTTGCAGAGATTGGGATAGCTTTAATTATTAAATTTTGTGCGCAGGATACCATGATAAGCGGAGGTATGACTCGTCCAGGTATTCCAGGCAATAAAGGTGAACCGGGGCTTTCGGGTCCTGTAGGACCTCGCGGCGAAAGAGGTTTACCAGGCAAATAGACCCATTCAATCGTAACTTTATAACCCTAACATTGCAACTTGTAGGTAGCAAAGGTGATCGAGGAGAATCCGGCATCAAAGGAGAAAGAGGAGAAAGAGGTTATGGTGGAGAAAGAGGTACACAAGGCTCAAAAGGCGAGCCGGGATCTCCTGGTATTGACGGCTTACCTGGATCACCTGGCGCCAACGGAAAGAACGCCGAAAAGGGAGAAAAAGGCGAGCCTGGAAAACAAGGGCCGCCAGGCCCAATGGGTGTTCCCATATACACTAGCGATGGTATTTCCGGGGGAATATCTACTCAACCTGCCCAGAAGGGCGAACCGGGCGATCAAGGACTCAAAGGTGAAAAAGGAGACCGCGGCGAAACGGGAATGCCTGGCATACCAGGTTTAAATGGAGCTATCGGAACTCCTGGAGAAAAGGGCGAACCTGGTGACAATGGCGCACTTGGTCCGATGGGGCCACCTGGAATGAAGGGCGAACGAGGAGAAAGGGGCCCTCCAGGGCCTATGTTTGTCGCCAATACAAGCTCTCAAGTGCTGACTGTAAAAGTAAGTTATAATTTAATAAAAAGAGTGTCCTCTAGTGTGCATACTTCACTTAGGGAGAGAAAGGTGAAATGGGAAAACGCGGCCGAAGAGGTAAACCAGGTCCTGCTGGTCCAGTGGGGCCTCCTGGTAAACCTGGCCCTGCGGGAGAAATTGGACTGCCTGGTTGGATGGTAAGTTAAACATTTAAATATTAAGTATTGTAATTAATCGACTATCGTTGCTTTCTATTGGCTATCAGAATAACTTTAAGGTAAGTAGTACTACCTAGAGTCGAGCTAAATATTAAATTCAAACTATAGCATTTCGGTCTACAAATATTATCAATAAAATACGTTATGTAGCTTAACAACGTTGTTATATACTAACTATATATCATATTTCTTTACAATACAGGGTCGCCCAGGAACTCCAGGTTTGCCCGGCCCCAAAGGCGAAAAAGGCGATTCCAGCGGTGATTATCGATCGGTAAGATGTTAATATCGTAATATTTAGGTTGATTGTTGATATTGCTTAAATGCGGTGCTAGAAAAGATAAATGGGAAGTAGTAACTCAGTGCTCTTTGGTAATTCACAAAATTGAAACTGTTGTACACGGTAGTTATTTAGAGTATCGAGTTGGTACCTATGAAAACTTTTTTTTAACATCTTAGTTCATGAACCAGTTAGAGTGCCTCCTACATTCACTATTAAAAAAATATATGTTGGTATAAAAAATCAAAGTAGGCCGATTTGTCTGAAAATTGAAAGTCTGTCATTAGTCTTAATTTTAAACAACTTTTTTTGATACTTTTGTTGTTATCTCTTTTAATAAAGATAATTTACTCTTGACCATTTTTTAAAAACTAATTCTGAAAATAATTAATTAATTTGATTGATTTTCTCAACATATTGGTTTGAGAATAAGCAAGAGCGATTCCTAGAATATTAGCATTTAACTCGAACAATGTTTGTGATTTACATCTTATCCGAACTTAATCCCTGAATACACTGTATATGCGTAATATTTCGAGCTGCCTGACCTCTTTAAGCCTTTTTTGTTGAATTTTACGTTTGTTGATTCTTTTTCACTAAGTTATTCATCTCGTTGCTTTGAGTCCTAGAACGCTTGCTTAGTAACTTCCTTCAATGCTCACGTTTTCTAGGGGTATTTTGCCTCACTGCGGCTGTAAGACTACTTATCGATCTTCATTTTCGACTTCTTCTATTGATCCACTTTTTCCCGCTTCAATCTCTAACGTACACAGTCTCCATTTAAATTTTCGGGGACTTTGTGTCTCGTCTTTATCAAGCATGTATAATTAAATGGTTTTTTATCGTTATTATTTTCCCAATACTTATTGCTGGTAATGTTTTTGAATAAGATTTGGAAAAACAATTTTGTAGATTTATACGAAGATTCGTTTTGTTGATAAGTTCTGTTGTACATGTTGGTCACTTTGTCCTCATACATTTTTTATCTTTTTCCAGATAATTTTAGATAAATTAGTAAATCCATATTACCCTATCTTGAGCTTGAAGAAGCGCATTAATCGCGCCTTATTTTTTCAGGGCTTTTCTTTGATTTTCTTGGTCTTACAATGAACTGTTGTCTTCTCAGTAAGAGATTCGGACATCGAAATTCGGGTTTATTGCTTTCTTTCTGGCCAGTTGCGTCAATCCTTTATTTAGTCGTTTTGGCCAGGGGATGATCACTTGAGGGTGAAGACCAAATCTAACATTTTTCTATATTGTTCCAAAAAGGCTTTTGTAGCTGAGTACTAGACTCGGATATTCCATCTTGAGGATGGCGTAAATTGCGTCGGGTTATTGCATGATGTCTTTTGTTAGCCGGGTTAAATGCCAGCCGACTGTGACATCTCATACTACCTGTAGCTTGCTTTTACTGCACTTTCCTCGAACAGCTTATTTTAAATGACAGAACCCTTTCTGAAATTGCAAAAACGAGGTGAACATACGGGGCATCATTCAATTATTGACGTTTAAACATTACGCTGCATATCGTGTCGCATTTTTACGTGGACATCAACTGATTACACTCATACTTGTAGTTTCACTTTTTTATTAGTGTCTTTGTACTTCTTTCGCGAGGCGATTTATAGATTTCACATGTTGGTTCTTCTCTGTGCTCCCCCACATGATCAATAAATCAATAACAACAGAAATTATACCAACTTTATTCTTTAAATGATAGCAGCGGACGCAATCTGCAATTGTGTGCGTTGGTCAAGAATAATGAAATGTTACCTGCCGTATACCGCTTATTTATATCTTATTTAAGCAATATCAACAATAAAAAAAACTTAAGAATCAATTTTGGGTATTTGTGTCGGGTTGTGTCGAACTATTTAGTGTTCACGCAACTTTTCAGATAAAAGGAGATAAAGGGGACCGCGGTGGCGATGGATCGCCAGGACGCGATGGAGCTCCAGGTCCTCCAGGTCAGCCTGCATCAGGATCTACAGACGAAATCTCTCTTAGATATATTCCCGTTCCCGGACCTCCTGGCCCTCCGGGATCTCCTGGACTACCAGGACCTCCTGGCATATCCATAGTTGGTCCAAAAGGGGAGCCCGGTGGTGCTCTTTACGGTGAACCGACTTTCAACTTACGACCAGGTGAGACTCTTAACAACTGCCCCTTTAGTTCTTTAAAATATTCTTGTGTCATGCTGGCAAAGGACCAAAAAGCAGCCTGGAAGAACTGAAGGCGCTACGGGAGTTAAAAGAATTAAAAGACTTGAAGTTTGCTGCAGGTATCGCTTGTGTTGTCGATTTTGCTGTAAGTAACTGTTGCAAGTTTTAACCTAGAATTGTTCACAGGCAGAGCAACAGCCAGTCCGCCGTTGTTCTCCGCCGAACCGGAGCCCCTACAAACGCGGATTGTTCCAGGAGCAGTCACTTTCCAAGATCGGGAGGGAATGACAAAGATGTCATCTGTCAGTCCTGTAGGGACAATAGCGTACGTCATCGAGGAAGAAGCCCTCCTAGTTCGCGTCAACAATGGTTGGCAATATATTGCGGTATGTATCCGAACGCAGACGTCTGACAGCTAAGTGCAATCAGGATTGGAATGCGATCATTATCGGTTGAAATACTTGCTTTACAAGCAAACGATTGAACCAATCGCTGTCTGCACTGCAACCGTGAATTATTGTGTGACACTTCGTTCTGCTTTCTGAATAGTAAGCAGTTTATGGTAGGCGTACACACAAATGCAGTTGATTAATCTATGATAAAGTGCTTGGAGCTGTGGCTTCCAGACGATCATTTAGGGTTTAGGGGACGGGGAGAAAATTATTTCAAAGCTTGTTTAAGTCTAAAAATACCTGTAAAGTAAATATTAAGAAAGGTACAGTTGGAGAAACTCGTTTAATCTTAAAGAACACTAAACTAACTTTGCAGGCCCCGTATTTGAATACAAAAATTTTCATAAACTGTCTTTAAAGTATTTGGATTAGAATTAAAGATGTATTTCAAGCATTTCGAACATCTGTGTTATTTGCATTTTATTCTCTCAGTAAGAGTAATAAAAGGAGTATTTCATTGAGGAATCCTAATTTCTCTTTCTTTTCATTATTGTGTACACGAAAACTTTAAATTGTAGTAAATCAGTTTTCTTACTGCAATAAGTGTTTTACACGGCGATAATTTCAAGCACACTTTTAGAATACATAAATTTTGTTCTAGCTTGGAACACTGCTACCCATAACCACTGAAGCACCGCCAACGACAGCAGCCCCACAGTTAAGACCACCATTTGAAGCGAGCAACTTAATTAACCACATTCCGCAGTCTGCGGATGTTCCTCAAGTAAGCCTTTTAACTCAGCAAATATTAACATTACGCCTTGGTAGTATTTCTCATGGTAAATAGTTTTTTTTTTTGCGCGATCATGTATCATCTATATCACCAGGACTGGAACTTTAACGGTTCAAAACTTACTTCAAAAGATAGTTTTATAAATGTTTTCTTGTAATTCAGTTATGTAGGTTTTCAAAGATAATTTTTATCGTGGAAGAAGGATCAAATGAGTGTTCGAATGCTACTGAAAAATGATTATTTTGCAAGTTATAGAAGAGTTTGTGAATTAATGTTCTAAGGAATGAATCGAAATGAAACGAAATTAGAAATGGATATGACTTTCTAACAGCAAGAACAATTTCCAAATTAATATTTAAACTCATGCAAAAAGTAATGTTTGTACATTTTTATAATGCCACAAAAATGGGCAAGATTGTCTCAAAAAATTGAATTTAAATTACACAATCTGTTTATTACAATATTTTAACATTTATCCAGCTCATTCGAGTAAGGAAAAGCAGAAGATGTTTCCTAAAGTATCATGTGTACTTAAAATTCTATTTCTTTGTTACAGTGGCATCCTAAAATGGTAAGTTGCGACTCATCTATAGATGTATGTTTATGTTCAGTAAATAACATAGTCGCTTATACTGGAAATATTGTTTTAAACAATTTTCGTTGTTAAAGGCAAGGTGAACTGACACCATCTGATTTTTGCAACTATTATCTTAGAAATTGACTAGAAATTTGGTTGTCTTGGGCTTTAGTGTTTAAATCTTTAAATGAAGCTTTTATCTGGTAATCAGATTACGTCACGTCGTTTACTTGAGACATGTTCAGATTAAATTTGTAATCGAAACAATATTTGATGAGTATATGTTTTAGGAACAAACATCCTGCCTTTAACAGCCATTCAAATTCCAATATTCTCGTATCAAAATTATAATTAGTACAGGGTGTTCCACATATGCGTTCGTAAATGTGTACCTACTCTCAACTTTTCAACATATATTTTTAATTAAATCAAATTGTGCTCATTTTGTGCTCGCGTCTGCTATCAATAAAAAAATCTGCCGCGTTAATTAATAATGTGGTATTTAAATAAAATCGTCTCATTTTGTGCTGCTAATAAGTAGAGAAATGTGTGCAGCAGGAGAATTGTTTAAATAAAACGTGAATGAAGTTGCAACATCACTAGCCCAGGCATAATAGACCTCAAGAAAAATTTAGTCCTGATTTTTGGCACAAATGTACGTTAGTACTCCACCATTGACCCCTTCAAAGTCCCCACCTCTGGCGTGTGGGCGTCGTATCAAGGATGCCTTGGCAGTAGTTAATAGTTTATTACATACGTTCGTTATTTAATACGTTATTTAATAATTTTAATTTGCAGAGTGGCGAAATACCCAAAAAAGAATATGAATTATAGATTCACGCCACAAAGAAGTTTTAGAGATTACTCTTATTTTCTTTTCCCGTATTTATATCCGCCGGGTGAGTCATTCTAGAACGTCGAGACCTTGCTCGATCCTTCCCGCAACGCTGACGTGTTCGCGCGCATGAGTCACCAACGTCTTTTCTCGAAGGGTGTGACTCATCCGTCAGCACGTGAACCGGCTCAAGGTCGTTACACTATTATTATCCGAATGGAAATAGTATATTACATACCGAGGTGGAAAGTGTTGCGTTCCTGTCGAGAGATTAAGTAGTTAACCGAGACGCGTAGCGTCGAGGTTAACTTTATCTCGAGACGGGAATGAAACTTTTCACCGTGGTATGTATACTATTTTACACACAATCGGTTTTTGTCATTATTTATTTAATTAGGTAAGTTTAATAAGTCACTTGAACAAAGGAAACTGCGACGCTGTTGCTAGATAACATGACAAGTTCATTGAAAGTGACGTTTAACTAGCCGCGAAAATCTTTCCCGGCTAGCTGGGAAAGTAAAGTAACAATGACTTGCCTCCCTACTGTTTTGAAGGTTAGAAACGTACCTATTATTAACCGATTGTGAGTAAAAAACATATTTAGTTTTGGTAAAGTACATTTTCCATTTTGAACACGAAAGTAGGTCAATTTTACATTCTAAACAACTTTTTTACTAACATTTACCCGTAATATGAAGGAATAAGGTACTTTGTTGTGATCTTTTCTAATGAACACGCGGTTTCCCGTGCTTCCTGCTCCAAAAAATTAGTACGCCGGCACTCGAGAGACGGCAACTTAAGGATTGCTCCTAGGGCACTAAGGAACATTTTTGGCAAAAATCAAAATTACATCATTTTTTTAGGTGTCCCTAAAAATTTCTCAAATATGCCTGTGCTACACGGTATAGGTACAAGTAAATATGTTTCAGAAAACTGCATTCCTTTATCAAGGCGAAACTACAAACTACAAACAATATAAAACGTGGTTACTTACAAAGTGAGGTTAGTACGTCACACTTGGCGTAGTGAGTAATAAGCAAATCACATCTTGACTACCTAGTACATCATTTTTACAGTATAAAGCAATGGTTAGGTAGCCTAATTAAATTCACAGTACGTTGATTAATAAAATATAAACAGATTAAAAATTCGAGTATAAAACGCACAAAGCAAAGATTAGTACATAGTTAAAACATATGGAAGGTAGGGTAGGTAACCAAACAACTTTCAAAATCGCGAAATGTAAGAGCGCGATTTTTAAATGATCATGTACAGGGGAACTTCAAAGAAAAGTCATACCTCAAACGTGTTAGACAAAAGCAACAAAGAGGTTCCCAAATTGTATTATTAATATTATTGTTATTCTAGGTTTGAAATTTATGAGGTACGTGTAAGTATTACTTAACTTTTCAACATCAGTTCTAGCCGGGGTCGGTAGTTCAGTGGTAAGCATCCTGACTACTGATCTAAGGGTCGCGAGTTCGATTCCCGGTCCCGGTGAGGTTTTCAAAAATAAAAAAAAATGCAGATGGAAGCTTCTACAAAATGCCACCATTCGGAAGTGATGTAAAGCCGTGGGTCCCATGTTACTACATGTGTAGCATGTAAAAGATCCCTTGCTAGGGTTGGAACTTCTTAGTCTCGGCAAAATTCTAAGTGGGACTTTGACCATATGACCAAAGCAGTTGATGTCTAAGGTACCTGGTACTCTGCATGCCTAGACATTGTCCATTAACAAACAAACAAACAAACATCAGTTCTAAAATTTATACAATTATAGTTGATGACGTGGCACATTCTTATTTGTTTTGTTTGTTTTATTTTAGTTGTGCAATTGTATTTGTCTTTTTGGTACGTAATTGTGCACAGTTGTGCCAACGATAAAGAAGCTGGCGCTCGGGAGACATGCGTGATCAAAGTCATAGAAGCCAATGAGTAATATCGTAGGGGTTTTAAGTTTGTTTTGACTGCATAACATACATCCTTAAGAAAGTGTTCACAACATTTGCTTTTAAGTGTACATTATTGCGTACCTATATGTTTTTTATTTAAAAAAAAATACTACAGAATTTATGTAGTGTAGTCCCAAATTGCATAGTTTTACGTAATTTTGCAATATATCATCATTTGTATTTCTCAAAAAAACGTACTGTGGTGTTTAAAAAACCGAATTAGGCTTACTGGTGGCGTTAGTAATGTGATACTAACGAAGCATTATAAAATTCAATGCAAATACCCGTTCTACACGTACACGCAAATGTTGTAAAAAATATTAAAGAAATATGTGGTGCAAGCAAGCAGGCTCTCACAACGCATTTCACCCAAACGTCAACTCGATTTGTATAACGGTTACATACTTTTAATTAGCAAAGGGCAATGATTTTTATATACCGAGTGGAAACCTTATATGAACACTACTAATTTTATCAATAGGGGAGAGTGGGGATGATTTGTCCTAAACATAAGCTGTTTTTATTGTTTTTTTATATATACTAATATATAATTTGATATATTTTACATTAATATTTGAGATAAAACATGCTTAAAGTTTGTATGTCTGTTCTGTAAACTTACATATTTGCTCACAAGTGCATTTTGGTTGAATCTACCCGTTATTGGAGAAGGTTCAGCCATTAAGTGAGGTAGTTTCATACGACGTAAACTAAACGAAAACTATTTCCTTGGAAATTCTATTTAGAAAAAACAAGTAGGTATAATAATAGTACAAAGATAGCAAATAAATAAAAGATGGTTTACGTCTTAAATCCCAGCTTTTCAAACTAAATTTAAATTTTAAAAACAGCTGTTCTAGGGGTTCTTATATTTTGCGGTCTCGGTGATTAACTAACAATGTCATCGTTGTCAAGAGTGGAAATAGCATTCATATCTGGAAAAACAAAAGCATTTGAGTCAGTTTTACGTCTTGAAAATTTTATTTCATAATCAGTAGGATTTTTTTAAGGTGGGCGACATAATACATTACTGAAGGTTGTGTAGATAAATTTAGTCTAAACGAGGTCTCCATCTTTGATGATGAAGTCGTCGTCTAAGAGCAATGCAAATTCATCAACGGATCAATCATCCTCAGAGTCAATCAATGCGAGAGATGCATCTTGGAAGATGTCACAGTCGGTTTCTACAAAATGTTTTTATTTGATCGATTCGCACAACTTTTCTTCAAACATTTTTCATTTAGTAAATTTGAATACCTTCAGAGATATTTTCTCTCCTTTTTTGCTTTTCTTTCGTTTCGAGTTCGTTCATAATTGGTGTAGAAGTATAAACTTTTGATTTTGATTTTCTACTGCCCTTGTTTGTAAAATTTCATTGTGCTCTTAATTTATTTCTCCAGATTCTGTAAAATTTTGTTCATTATTTAATGTTTAGAACCCGAATTTGCTTATAAGATAAACTATGTACTATGTGTACATCAGACGATCTTTTACTTTATTTAATAACTAACTCATCTTCCTCATAGATTGCGACAAAATGTTTACTATGAAATTTTCTGATATATTACTCGTCAGTTGACATTCCCAAGTTCCATGTTCTGGAAAAAGCTTCCTCCTTTCTTTTTTCATATTTTTAATTCTAGATCATCAGGATGTTTCTCTTGATATTATACACTCTTATAGCGTCCCTTATGGGCATCTTATTTTTAAAACAATCTTTGAAAGCTTATTTATCTTCATTTTCATCGACAATCCTGTCGGTTATTTTTTTAGGATTTCTACTCTTCTACAAAAAATTCTCAAAAGGGGAATGGTAAAAAAGTAGAAAAATTTACCAAATAATTTGGATTAAGAATAATGTTGGCTTTAATAATTACATGCGGGGTAAATTCATCCATGGTTGGTATAATTTACCCCATGATTACTTTTAAAATTGTGAACCATAACGTAAATTTCAACATGCAAATTAATCTTCACGAAATAATGCTTTAGGCTTGATATTTATTTTTTAACGAGGCCTAAACTAAGTAAATATATCTTTCACACACGTCGTCAGTGGCAACGTCAATAAATAACCTATTTTTTACCATATTAAAAAAAGGCACAAAATATATAATAATGTTTGCAATTTTAAAATTAAATTGTACATCACAAAGTCAGAAAAGAAAATGTTTTTAACGTCGTTAATAAAGAAAGCGCACTGCAGGAACGACGACCTTTGCTAGATCGAATTACGGTTGAAGAATGTTTAAAAATGATGTACAAAATAGGTAAAAAATATCTTAATTCTGCTTATAATACTGAAACAGTAAGAGAAAATGCTTAGTAATGCGAATTATATCAATTTGCAAAGATAAAAAGACAATGCAGCCGATGGGATTTGAATCCTCGCTCCCAGAGGGAATCCTATTTGTAAGTAGAAGTTTTATGCTCTACACTAAATTCTGCTGCCTGACGAAATTGCTTATGGGTGCATTATAAATGACACACTGATGACAGGACCGATGGCAGACGAACTGTACCAGATCAGTGTCGATGAAACTGTGACGCAGAGACGCAAAAAGGCCAAATGCTCTCTGCGATTTAAGTAAAACGATATACCAAAAAATGTCACAATCAAATCTTTATTGATATTAGTTGTATTTGCCACTCAAGGTTTTCATTCAGTATGTAATGATTCACTTTCAAGTTAGAGTGTGAACTTATAACATTACAATTTTACGTAAACAACACTTTACCGACGCAGCACAATTTATTTTAGTAGCACAATTTGATACAATTAAAAAGTATTATAATTTTAAAGTTGAGGTTACAACGTTACAAACACCCGACATCTCTTAAGATTCTTATTGTGGAACTCAAACAACAAGCTGCTTGTATACTTTTTCGGTAACCTTCAAAAAAAGCAGATTTCTTGTCAAATTTTCTAACAGCACAGCTTTCCACTACGCATTAAAATGTGAGATTAACCTATACCATGTAACTTTGAAAAAATGTATCTTACATTTATGTATTATAACTTTAACCCCTTTATTTTGCGACATCGGATATCCCTCATCAAAAATTGCTTTAAACATTTTCGTTATTCTTCTAAATATTCTTTTCCTATTGTTGCAAAAATGTATTGTACGCAGCACATGTGCAAGTATTAAGTACTCGCCCAATACCTCAGAATTTCCCGAATCCTTCAGTAAAACTTCCCTTTCCGGACTTGCTTAGCGAAATACCTATTGTTAAACACCATTCCCCTGCTTGCACTCTTTAAGAACCAAGAAACTTTTCAGTTGCGCATGGCGGCCCTAAACGAAGCCTACACAGGCGACGTCCACGGCGTCCGGGGCGCCGACTACTCCTGTTACCGCGAAGCCCGCAGGGCCGGCCTCCGGGGCACCTTCCGGGCGTTCCTATCCTCCAGGGTGCAGAATGTGGACTCGATAGTTCGCCAAGCCGACCGCAAGCTTCCGGTGACCAACGTTCGCGGTGAGGTGCTCTTCAACTCCTGGTCGGAAATGTTCAAGGGCGATGGCGCCCCTTTCTCGCATCCGCCCCGAATCTACTCCTTTAGCGGCAAGAACGTGCTCACGGACCTGTCATGGCCCCAGAAGGCCGTCTGGCACGGGGCCCTCATCAACGGTGAACGCGCTCTGGACACGTCCTGTGACGCCTGGCACGCTAGCTCCAGGGATAAGGTGGGCCTTGCAGGGTCTCTCCGGGGACCCAGGCTGCTTGAGCAAACCCCTTATTCATGTGATACCCGTCTGGTGCTGCTCTGCATCGAGGCTACCAGCGAGCAACCGGTGCAGAGGAGGAGAAGAAGTCTTGATGCAAGGTAGGTTTTTGCTTAAAGTTATTATACAACGAGTATGGAGTGGTACTCATTTTTCACTAGTTCATAGAGCAAGCAATTCCATGCGAGTTGTACAATGTATTGTTCTACTAATACGACTTTGTTGTCTATTCAGAGTATTTATTTACGTAGACTACTATATTTTAAAGATAGTATTTACCTTCAGAATATGATGTTGTTTCCCGATTCTTTCTCTAATTCATGAGCAATTTATAGATTACTTCATACTGTTTGGATATTTCATATAATAAATTTAAAGGAGTAACCTTTACAGCTTGCACAATATTTGTAGGTTCATGTTTACTGTCACTTTATATAGTAACAAATTAATCAATCTTGTAACGAGCTGACACCTTCTTATAAAAATAAGCTAATATTATTTAAATCCTGTGTTACTATGACAGTACTTCCATGGCTTTTATGAGATGGCAGAAATGCATACAGATTGATTATACCCATATGTAACTCGTCTTACAAGTAATCACTGAAACCCGTGCGAAATAAATATACGCGTAAAATTTATATACTGGATTTAGCAATCTATAATATGTATGCTGTGTGGTTTCTAGAGGTATACATTGTAACATAAAGATAAGTCGAAACGCCTGTATGATTCTGGCCTCAGATCCGTAGTTTCCTTACTCGACATCATTAAAATTTTAAGGAACGTGTTTCTACAAAGTGCCGTCTGTGGCATTAAAACGTACATAAAAATGCACCAATATTCTGTGGAAAAATACGCGGATATGCATTTTGTATACGGAAGTAACGCGAGTGCCACAGTTCGAAAATATTCAAAAGAGTTTCCTCGTTCTTGAGTTTCTCATCGAGAAACATTTCTAGATGGGGCACAAAGAATTCATCATCGAAAATGTATTCTTCCTAAGACCAAAGTTGGTCGAACACGAAAAGCAAGCATCGTTAATATGAAGACACAGAATCGCCAGCTTTTGGAAGTTAGAGTCCGGCAAGTAATACGAGAACTGGACAGTCATACTACAGTTTGAGAAACATTACAGAAAAATCTTTTTAACCTATTGTTACGTCGACTTTAGCAACATTAACGAATATGTAGATAGTAACATGGTAACTTTGTTTGTATTCCAAATATATACTAGCTCAAACCGATTACCCGTAAGGGGTCTTAAGTAACAAGAGGTGTCTAATTAGGTCACCAACTAGTATAAGCAACGATCAGTTAGTTAATAAGGGCGTCAGGCCCAATAACTTACCAATTCAAACATCGTTGAACCACGCGGAGCCAGTCCACTACAATAAAAACAAATCAAAATGGTGTAAGACATCCACGAAAGGAATCAACTGCAGCTAGTAGTAGAATATACGTTTATTGAAGAGAACACTCGGGGGGGGGGGGGGGGGGGGGTCGAGGACATAACATACGAGCCCTGTAAGAGGATGTAGCGCAATATGAAAATTAGAAATTAACAAATTAATTACATTAGCTAATCTTAAGCGGCAACGATACGAACTCAAATTTGACTTAGCAGTGAAGCATTAGCTAAAGAATCGAAATTTACGCTGGGACTTCAGTGCACGAACAGCACAAGGACTCTGCTAATGAAAGTTTGATTTGGCCGACCCCATACAGAATCGATTGGGCGATTAACGCTCCAACAAAACTACGAATTAATTTGATTCGTGCGTAATGCTGTCGATAAGGTCTTCTCCACCGCAACAATTTCGTATAAAAATTAGTTATCTTATCGGTTAATTCCCACGTAGACGTTCGCTGTGATCGCATACGCGTAAATGCAGGCAATCACGCTAGCTAGTCTTCTATTTCTATTACAATTGATAACGTTAGATAAAACCGGAAGTTTTGCTCGGTACATGAAAAGGAAATGACAAATAGTGAGTGCCGTTAACAATAAAATTGCATGCAAAAAAAGGATTTTTAAATCCCGGTAAGCAGGTTTCACTAATGGGCGCAAATTGGCGAACTCAGGAATTTCCAGCCCGGCCGCGCGATAAGTTTCGCTAAATAGCCGAAATTAGGACAAACTCTCGCTCTCTCAACAGTTTTCCGAAACCTGAGCAGCAGGGCGTCGGCGAACAGCATTGTATAGAAAACGAAGAAAATAAGACAGAAACAAGAGACCTGAAAACAATCATAACTGGGCTTCAGCTCACCCAGAACTAATCACGAAAGCGGCTTACCTCAGATTTCGGGTAGGCAATGGTGATTTCGCTCCGTTACGGAACACTATCGCACCCCAAAATGATCCGGTAGCTCATAGAGGGCCAGTACTGCCTCTATGGCAACGGTTCCATAAAAAAAAATCCGCATGTAGCGTAACACTCAAATAAATTTTGTACACACTACGTCGCGTAGTTTTGAAGCAAAAATCAGAAAGAGTCGATTTACCCTAAAAAAGGAACGTGGCGGTCGGAAAAAATTCTCCTACCACTAACCTACGCGCTCCGTGAATTTTGGTGCCAAAAGCATATAGTATTCGTTACACCCTCAGCTCTTTTTCTAACCCGATAAGTGCCTTGGGTAGGTGAATCGAAGCTACTGCGCACTGAGGACCTTATTGTATTATTCGTTATCATTTTAGATTTGTTTAGGGGTGAATTAGCTCTAATATAGCTCGCAGCCCGGTGCGTCTTGATATATACAAATAATTCTTGCTCGAACTATGAGTACCGCCGTTGTTTCACCAATGAAAAATCTTTTACCACCAGACCAGGTTAACATGCTTCCATCATACCAACCCTCTTCTTGACCACAAGGAATATGGGCCATTTGTAATTGCCCATATTGAATCAAACGCTGCAGGTGCTTCTTTGATCCGGAAGAGATATTTTATTTTTATCCTGCCCTCTATATCTGGAGGGCGTTACCATACCCGCCTCCTGGGAATGCACCCCTAGCGGTTACAGGCTTCCCCGACGGTTTTTCGTCTACATTCTCCTTGTTCTCTCGTAGTTCCGTATCTATTATGCCCTCCACTATCTTCTATCTTCTCCCATTTTTTTCATTTGTAATCTTCTCCTGGTTTCTTCACTCCTTTTATTATCTATTTTGGTAACTCCTCGCACACATTAATATTTAAACAATTATTTGCCCTATTTGACCGGTTAGCTGGCGCAGTAAACATAAAACTCTCTTAATGCCCCAGTTCGTGGCTACTGAAGATCATTATCTGCTAATAATTAAAAAACTTCTCCCCTCCCATAGTGTTTTCGGACTAAAACTTCAGACAATGCACATAAGAAAGCCAATTTGTTTACATAAATATATTGACTTTAAAACAGAAAATGAAAATAAGAATAAAAGCAAACACGTACGGTATAGCTTTCTCATATAGCTGTAGCAATTACTTACTAGTTTATTTCCCACATTTTCTATAGATATCAGATTATCTTTCGATCCTCAAAGTCACACTGGCTTGCGCCATCCAAACCTCGGATGATGCGATGCTGAAAATCGTCGATAGCTGGCAGGCCCCGCAAGGACTGCTAAAGTTGCGTCTCCAAAATAAATGCATCGGACTGCTTCGCAAATTTGTATGCTCACTTTAAAATGTAAACGCTGGCTTGCCGCATTTTTACTGGTTGCACCAATTACTTACTGCAAGCTTCTCGCAAGGCGAGCTTACACACTGCACTTTTGGAGTTGCAGTTACGGGCGCTGCCAGCTATTGCTGGCGTCTAAAACACTTAAATGCTCAACACCCACGATTGCAGGCTCTCCTTGAACACACATTCTTAACGATGCACTTACAGGGTCGATTCTGCACATATTTAACTATATGACATACAGTGGTTAAATCTAATATACAATAATAAAACATAGAAAATACAAGTTGGCTATATCTTTGAATTTGAAAATAAACACTATAGGCAAGAGATACCAAGGTCCGTTTCACCATACATTAACACAGGCGCTCAAACTGCTTCATAAATACTCTCAGCTTTGTTTGTCTAGTGACTTTTTTCTTATGCAAGAATGAGTTATATTCCAGCCTATAGTGGCTTGTGGTTTTATTATATATATATTTTGTCTATCGCTGCACCCAGATATTTGATGAACTTGATTTGCTCATTTTCGATATGGATTTCCACTTATTGGAAATACCATACTATGGGAACTACTTCAGTTTCTTTGGTTTTGATGCTTAGATACAACTATTTTCCTCTACCATTGCCCTATTTTTATGTATAACTTTCTTTTGATACTTGCAAATGATCTCAAATCATCCGTATATGCTGACAGTAGCACGGGTACATAAAAATGAAAGGATTCTATAATTGTGACAGTTTCGTGGCCTCTTTTTTACGGCTGAGTACTGTAATAGCATTTTTCCAATCACCAGGTATTTCCTTACTTATCCGCTCTATCGTAATAATCTTAAGTCAAAACTGTAATCCCTCTTTCAGCATGAATTTAATAATTTCTAGTCCAATATCACCTATTCCCGGTACTTTTCCTGCTTTAACGTCTTTACGACATTTTTGACTTCACTCAGAGTAATAGTGTCTTTACTCTCTGAATGATATCATTTTCGGTCTGTTATAAGATGTCTCTTTTCCATCAGCCTCTGGTACATGTAGAAGCACGTCTTCCGTTACCCCGTTTTCGTATACATAAGTACATAATATACAATGTATTAAATTTTATAAAATTTAATTTAATACGTTTGGTTAGCAAACTGCGATTTTCTTGCATAATACAATCGACTTTTTTCTTTTATCGTAAAGTATATTTCTAATCACTTTCAATAAATGTGTACATACAGTATTAGGTAATTTCTCAAATACAGGTTTCCAGAAATAGTACATTGTGGAGCTAATAATAAGAGTGACATATTCCCGGATAATTATGAAAATTGCTGACGAGACATTAGCCGAGTCAACCAACCACAGGAGACCGAAAATTCCACTTTTCCTACGTTTTACACATCCCATTTCTTTCTCCGATCCGAATATGCACATAAATGTCTAACTTTATAGTTAGATTACGTTACGTTTTTAGCCTAGGCCGCGAAAGTTTTCCAGCCTAAGCCTGGGCTGTCGTCTTAGCAACAAATGTATTTCTATGCTGTTATTTCTTGTTATCTAGCAACGACGATAACATACCGGATTTACGCATTTTGCCGCCCCAAAAGCATGTCAGAAAAATAGAATTTTTCGTCAGTTCTAAGAAACAATTTATTTATTTAAGCGTATGAAAAAACTGAAAAATAGATTGTTTTGAAAATTTACGAGTTTTTCCAGGTATACAGGGGAAATTTGTAAACACACAGTGCAAGGACCGCAGTATAATCACATTCATCACATGCAAGTTATAGGTGATTAATTTCTAAGCATTGGCTAAGATAGATTGGTGAATATTGTAGTAAATATTGTTTCAAGGTGCACCTCGGAATACGTAATCTACTGGCAAGTAAATAAACATATACAACCCTTCAAAAATACACAAGTAAGTTACGCTAGACACTTCGACAGTTTAAAAGAAGGTAACGGAGGTTCCTTTATGCTCCGAGGAAGAAAAAACATTCATGCACTTCCTATGCTGGGTCGTAAAGCGAAACCGCCAAACGACTGCGATATCCAAAACGAGGTCTACGGGGTTCTGAGGGAACCCCCAGTGGTTAATACGGAAAACAAATGGAGTACTTAACGCACTAGATCCCTCGATTACAGCATTCAATGGTTTTAAACTAATTAAACATATTACTTGTGCGTTCGACTTCTTTCATTGAGCCCCTTATTAGCTTATTCGAAGCTGGCACAACGGGTTACATCCTGGAGCTGGAATGCAGTAGGTGCCATCAAGGTCATAAAGCAGGGGTCATATGTCACCAGGTGGATCTGCTCAAAATGTCAGGCATGAACAAGTGGCCAAGAATTGGAACTCAAATTTAAGAGGATTCCAACTCGGGGTCCCAACTACGGCTAAAAAATGCCCAAAATATGATCACAGACATCTTAACTTGCAATGTTCCACCATATCGGTGCGGGAAAATTCCAACAAAACGAGGACCAAAAGCCCGAAGAACTTGGACAATTATTAGGGACGCTTAACTACATACCATGAGTGCACACGCTAAAAGAGAACAATCGCCGGAAAACAAAAGCTACTTTAACACCCGCATGCACAGTCGTTCACCAGCGGCTTGCCGGAGTTTCGTTATTTTATTTTATTTTTTATTTTTTTAATTTTATTCCGCACTTCGCCAACAGCCGTTAGGCCAATTATAGACGTCACTGTACATTTTATGGGGACTTCCAACCCCCCTAACGACTGTCATGATGTTATTATGACAACCGGGACCAACTTTTTTCCGTGATAGCCGTACCACGAGGCGCCGAGAGATGCAGCCGTGGAACTCCCATCCAAGTTCTGACCAGAGACAGCGTTGCTTAACTCTGCTGATCGAACGTGGACGCTTGTTCAAGCGACACCACCCGGGACCTGTATGTTGTATGTTGGTAGCACTGTACGTCTATGTCAAATTCAAGGTTAGCAGGTTAGATTTTGTGTCACTTTCTGTCAAAACTGACGGAAAACCTAACCTGATAACCTCGAATTTGACATAGACGTACAGCGCCGCCAATATACTATTCATAACCAAACTCCGGCGAGCCGCTGGCGTACGACTATGCATACGGGTGTAAAGCATAATCGCGTCGAGCAAAATGCAACGGAGGGAAACGCCAAACCTAACAATTGACTAGGTAAATTGAAGTCACCTGCCAATATCAAATATTTGTCCAACAACGATATGCTAATTTGCCCTGCCGATGCCGCAGAGGTGACGTCACATTTATAAAATCTATTTTTTAAATAACGGGGCAATTATATCAGTCGAACATGCTTCGTATGTAAGTCATACACAGTTGGCACTGCTTTTTATTAGCCTCGCTGATAAGCTCGCTCGGCCATAAGCAAGGCTCGTCGAATAAATCACCATATTTTGCATTTGTTACATAAATTACTATTTATGTAAGCAAAAGTCATTTAGTTATTTCTCATTCTGGTGTATCTCACTAAAAATAAATACTAAGACACATTATAAATTATTTGACGCTCAAAATAGGTATATTTACTTTTTCTCGTTCGTATCTCGCCCTCTTCCCTTTGCGTTAAATGTTCAGATTGGGCCTAAAATCACACAGACAGATCTACCATATAAGCCAATTGATCGCAATTTGTAAAAAAATCTGCCACTACAGTAACCGTCCCGTCCAGTACAAATAACTAAAAGCTCATTGCATTTTGTGGATAAAGGCTTTTGACACTCGGGTTTGCTGTCGTATCCAGAAGTGGCCATACATGCATATTGATTTTAGGACGGCTTCGTAGATCAACAGTTTGTTCTCTAGCGTTAGCTTTAGTTAGTTGTTTACTCTCAGTCAAGTTTAGACTTCAGACTATCGAGTTGTTGAAGCTGGTGGCCGTTAAGCCGTTCTGCTGGTTGTTGTATATTTTCATTAATGTAACATGGACAACTTTTTTCTTCAGCAAAACTTTGAGTCATTGTTAAGAGTTAGAATAAAATACTGCGGAAGTTGCAATTAAAGCAAGCTTTGATATATGTCGATCAGCACAAGTTATTTACCCAACACTAGATAGGTAAACAGCTTATGGATCTATCTATTCTGATATTTAATCAAAAAGTATGATTTACTCAAATAAAATTTTAGTGTTTAGCTTATAGCTTAGGTCTATATGCCAATACTTGTCTAAAGACAAAGAGAAATAGGGAAATACAGCAAAACAGTATTGTTTATCTCTTACACCAGTATTTATTTTGCTGATTCGGAATTAGGTGTTCCTCGTTTTTTTTTAGAACGCTTCTGGAAGATGTTTGACAGAACTTAGCCCATTCTGACCATTCCACGTAAAGCAATTTCGTCCACTGTCTTTCAGGGTTTCGATAATATGCACAATTATTCTCCATTCACTTGGATACCCATTAGTTTGTAATATTTTTCTTATATTAAGTCCAATCTCTGAGTTGGTATATTTGCATTAATCTCGTCTCTGATAAGTAGCAGCGTATGCAGGTCGCCCTAGAACTAACAAATATTGGATAAATTCTTCCCAAGGCCCTGTAAACCATTCGTTGAAAGGTAACATCAAATATCTATTTGTTAACAAACAAGACCAACCAGAAATATATCAAGGGCACGTCTCTTTAACTTAAAAAGGTACAGCATACCTCCTTAGCAGCCATACCTGCACCTTACCAACTTCTTGATTTGTTTATATTGATGGTATCCCAGTAGTGGGTGGATGGCCAAGTGAGCAATATGCTTGATTCTAAGGCGGCCGACCCGGGTTCGATTCCCGGTGACTACACGAAATTTTAAAAATTGTACGTTTTCCTGCTACTATGCCAACACCTGTGGTAGCCCTTAACCCGTAACAAGAAACTCTTCCTCGATTTTGACGGTCGGGGCTAGCCACCTACGCGGCATACGAGCAAAGAGGGCTCATAGGACCACAATTTTGTGGATTTAGACAAGCCACTGGACTAATATAAGAAGAAACTGCAGAAGCAGATGGTAGCCTACTTCGCTTTCCAATAGTTATCTATAGTATTTAAACTATATCTCTCTCGCCCTCTCTATTGTCGCTACCTCATGACTGATTATTGTGATCTGTAGACATTCTTGACCCGATGGACAAAATCTCTCCATCGATGTCGATCCGTACCTTTTCATAGTGCTCCATAAAAAGGATATTGGTAACCTATTGTCTTTGGTCTGTCCATTTTGTGGAGGATCGCCTTCGGCTTTTCATCGCCTGGATCTCCTGTTATTATAAATCTTTACAGGTTACCTTCATATGACAATATAGCGGAAAAACTGCAGGATTTTTTGAAGCCGTAGCCTAGTTTTGATATTTACTTCTGCTGTTATCGAAGCGTCCGTCCATGTTTTAAAAGTAATGAGTTATTAACTGCTTTGGGCCACAGTGTAAAATGTTTGCTTTAGCCACTCAGCGATTCCAATTTTGATACAGTTGCTCTTAATCACTAAGGGCCGGTTCTACAAAACAAGGATAAAGTTATCCGGAGAATAGATACCTTAGAAACGCTTGCTTTAACAAAGAAAACTATGACAAGTACATCTCCGATAGCTTATTCTAGGTACATACTTACATTGTGGAACCGGCCCTTAGATAACACAGGCCTGCAAATTGAAATTTTTTGATTTTTTTTACCGTAATGGGTGAATCGTATGTATTTTGGTGCGCTGAGTCCAAATATGACCTCAGTTTTTCTCCAGCACGTAGGAATTTTCCGCAAAATGAAAAAGAAAGTTATGCAAAACCCGCAGTACATATAGGTAAAAATGCATTTTGAAATAAAAAAAAATATATTATTAGTGGTTTATTTACATTTTTAAATACAATTTGATAAAAATAATATGTAGTATATACAATAAGGATTTATAATTCTTTATAATATCTACATCTTTTTCCCCCAAAACTCCGTTTTGAGCTTTTCCGTTTGTGTGGGATGTCTGGAAGTTCTCTATGAATCATCCAACAGTAGTCTCCCACCATATTCACATCCCATCGTCCTTGGTACCTCCGTTCCATTTCTTTGATGTCTTGGTGGAACCTCTCGCCCTGCTCTTCACTTACGGCACCAAGGTTTTCTGGGAAATAACTCAAATGGGAGTTCAAAAAGTGAAGTTTCAAGCTCATGGAGCACCCCAAGGTTTTAAAACATTTCAACATTTTATTTACAATTTCTTCATAATCCGGGTCCTTATTGTTCCCCAAAAACTTAGTCACAACTTCTTTAAATGATATCCACGCCTCTTTCTCAGCTTTTTTCGTCACCTTTTCAAACTGATTGTCTTTCATTAGTTTCCGAATGTCCGAGCCAACAAAAACACCCTCCTTTAACTTTGCCTCAGGCAGTCCCGGGAATTTCTTTTCAATGTATTTGAACGTTTCGCCATCTTTTGGCAATGCCTTGACAAACTGTTTCATCAGTCCAAGCTTGATGTGAAGTGGGGGTAAAAGCACTTTTTTGGGATCAACCAAAGACTCAAAGTGAACATTTTTTTCTCCAACCTTCAAAGTTCTCGTTGGCCACACTTTTTGGCTCCAGTGCTGTGCTTTTGCCCGGCTATCCCACTCACATAGGAAACAGGGGAATTTCGTATAGCCACCTTGTTGTCCAAGCACCATAGAGATGACTTTGAGATCACCACAGATAGGCCATCCAAACTCCTTATATTTCAATTTCTCAAGGATAAAAGCCATGTTGTCATACTTTTCTTTTAGATGCACAGAGTGCCCCACGGGTACAGAAGCGTATTTATTGCCGTTGTGTAGCAAAACTGCTTTTAAACTTCTTTTTGACGAGTCAATAAAAAGCCTCCATTCATCTGACACATGTTGAATGTTAAACATTGACATCAACTTGGGAACATCAGAACAATATAGAAGTTCGCCATCTTAAGAAAAATTTGACTCAAATTGTTTTTCTCTGCTTCTGTACCAAGAGAATGAAGTTCCAGATCTCAACAAGTTCTTTTCTTGAAGTCTAGAGCCCAGTAATTCAGCAGACTCTTTAGAAAGCCCTAAATCACGAACGAGGTCGTTTAATTCTTCTTGTGAAAACTGTTGGGGTCCACAGTCTTCGACTTGAAACTCATCATCCAACTGCTCTGACTCGCTCTCTGATGACTCTGGCAAATCGTCAAAATTGTGTGGGGGCACTGGTACTGGAATACCGGGTCAATGAGGCACAGGCCGAAGTGCAGATTGCATGTTTGGATAACATATATCTTTTTTATTTTTGGCATTGTACCCTTGTATGTTGCAAGAACAAAAGTAGCAGTCATCGCCGTGGTTTCTCGGCTCTCTCCAAATCATAGGCACCCCAAAACGAAAAGATTTCACCTTTCCTTTAGACCACATGCGAAGTCCTTCAACACAGCCTGAACACACTCCATGAGGGGCCCAAGATTTTTCTTGATTTCCGATCTTCACACCAAAATAGGCAAAGTACACTTTTTTAATAAACTCGTAATACTTCGAGATTGTTTTTTTAATACAAGTTCGCCACAAATGTAACAGAAACTATCAGGATTATTAACACAAGCTCTTGAAGACATTTTGAAAGACACTTTAAGAATATTTAAATTGAAATGAACAAATCGAAGGACTACGAGGGGTATATATAGGGCAATGGGAAAATCCAGGTTTCATTTGTCAATAATGTTCACCACAATTACGCTAATTACCAGAAGGAATTTCTCCTATTTATTTATGTACTTTTAATAACAAAAACATTTTATTACAGTAACATTGGAATCTGAAAACACCGAAGAAAAGCGATAAACCTTAATCGCATACTATTAAGGTAATGGGTTTCCATGATTCATACGCTGACTAATACTGTTAAATATACTAATTTTTATCATATTTCATAGTTTCTAATATAAAACTATGAAGCCGAATAGGAAAAACAACTTTTTTCGGCATATTCATAAATATACGCCTTAAGGTAGGTAATCCCGCAGAAAAATGCATTTTGCGGAAAATGCTTACGTGCTGGGAAAAAACTGAGGGCATTTCCGAACTCAGCGCACCAAAATACATAACGATCACCCATTATTTTAAAGAAAAAAATTTGGTCGCAGACCTGTGTAATTAAAAAGGCGAAGCCTAGATAGATAGGGCAACATTGGAATAAATAAACTTGAGCGATAGATAATGAAGTGAAACCTCAAATTACGGGCAGATGTTATAGATGAGTGCACGATTGTCTTGCAAGCAATGTTGAATCCAGGGGGGTGACCGGGAGGGAAATTCCCCCTCGGGCAGAACAAAATTACCCCCCGGAAACATTACCACTTCATATTCATGTTTTTTTATCTATAAAAAAATTGGTGGATGGCGCGGGAATAGGTAAAAATACCCCCAGACATTTCATTCCCCCCCCCCCCCCCCTCCCGGAGTAATCAGTCTAAATTCAACTCTGCCTGCAAGTACATCTAACTAAATACTATGCGAATCCCTATTGGACACATATGAAACTAAACGTTGAGTAAGACTGATTCTACAAGCAAGAATACCTGCGTGACCCCCGCAAGAAGCAGCGTAACCATCAACCTTGAACCTGGCTATGATAAGACGATTGCTCTACCAAAAATATTTTTATCGAAACTGTCCTGGACCTTGAGCAAAGGATTAATTCCACCCAAGAGTCGCCAGGATGCCTTCAGCACTCCTCGCAGCAATCCCCGGCGCCAGCTAACTAGGTCTAAATATCTAAATCGGCATAAAAAAGGCTTACAAAAGGTATAATTAGATGATAAATTTACAGAGGAAATAAACTGCTCAAGTACAGGTCTAAAGAGTAGCTTCAGCACTGCGAAAACAGGTTGACCTTTCGCCAAAACCAAATAGTGCATGAAGGTGCTCGGGACCTTAGCAACAACTTTGCCCCCTTTCAAAATTTCGATATCTGTAGCTACTAATAAACACATAGCCACTAAAACTACAAATCGATCGACCATGCTGCACATCGCTCTAAGTGGTTTGAAACGAATTAAAAAGTTTCCTCATCCGCTACAAACAAACAGCAAAACTTCCCACTGAAGTCGCTCTCAATTTAGTACAGACATCAAAAACCTTGGAGCTAGTGATGATCTTGACGCATTTATGACTCGAAACTGCCACTCCAAGCTGAATACGCAAAACTTCAATTTTGAAAACAAACGGCGTATCATTAGTTGCAAACCTACCAGGCGAAACATTTCCCAATGAAAACATTTAATTGCCACATGTAAATCGACTTCGTTTCTATACCGATCCTGGAGAGCGACATGTCTACAATCGCCGTATATAATGGAAAGTTATTACTCATAATTGCCAGTTGATGTTCTATGCCAAACTACTTTTTCGTAGTTGATGATCTTCTGTTGTGGTGCCGATTTTCGCATCGAAATTTCCCAGTGTTATTATTATTATTATTTTCTCATGTCTTGGAATATTGTGCTTAACATTTTCGAGCTTTCCATAAAATTCGTCAATTCTGCGTCTGACGTTGGTACATATACTTATAGTACATTTAGTGTGCAGGAACAGCTTCCTAAAAGTATGTGTATAGTTCTGTCACTTATGTTAGACCCGAGAAATAGACGGTATTTCCTGTCGATGTTCTGACGTGTCCGTCTCCACGCCAGTGTGTTCTGGTAGCCGGTAACCCAAGAATGTAGATTTTGTAACCCCTCATTTTCTTTTCTAGAATTGAAAGTTTTACAGAATATCGTGCATTCAATACCAACTAAAAACACGGTCTCGGCTCTCCGGTGTGACGTCAGCATAGGTATGTCATATTGGCCAATAATTGAATTTACCCACCTCCAGCCTCGATATAAAGTGCTCGATAAATTCAATCATTGGCCAATTTGACCTACCTGTGGTGACGTCACTCCGGAGAGCTAAGGACTTCTTTTTCTTCAGCTGGTATTGGTAGACCGCAAAACTAGTTCCAACTGTACGCTTTAATATTTGGGGCAATCCTTGAAAACAAACATGTTCTAATAGCCTTGAACTAGTAATGATATCATTGCTGCCTACTATCATCCACCGTAACCTTGGCGGAGTGGTCTTCTTCTTGTATCTTATCGGATGTTGGCAACCAATAAGGCTATTTACACTTTAGACACCGCAGCACGAAATAATGATATTGTAGATTTTTTATACCAGTTGCGTAAGTTTTCCACCCAGGAAGTAAGTCTGCGACCAGGACCTCTGCTTCCTATAATTCGACCTTGCAGTATAAGCTGCAGCAATTTGTATTTTTTTCCTCGCAGCACGTGACCCGGAAATTCCAACTTCCACTGTTTGATAGTGGACATAATTTCAAGTGAACAATTCATTCTTTCTAATATCTACGCATTGGCCACTCTGTCCGTCCATGGTACCCTCAGCATGCGTGGGGGAGGGGGGTAAGAAGAGAATTTATTTGTTGTTAATAAAGACTCCTAGTCCTCGAGCTGATTGAAAATGGCAAGTGTTAGTCAAGAGAAACCCATAGAAGAGATAAGAAGAATAAATATGCCTCAAGACTCTTTGAAAATGAGTACACATCCAGCTAGTTTGCATCGGGATTGCCAGTTCCCATACTCAGAAGTTTGTAAGCTCCTGAGGGCTTTAAACAGGACAATCTTACGTTTATAAACTGTTCGGAGCTCTATAAAACAACCATTTGTCTTTAAAAAGTGGTGGATGCAACTCACCCATGACCACAAGGCGGCGACGGGGTACAAACAGTGCAAAGTTTGAACCTACCTTGGCCCAGTAGCGGAGACAGGCAGTTAAACGTAAAACAGCATAAACTTACTTGTCTGTAATTCCCATCAGTAATAATAATTGTACACATCGGGGGTGGTCCCCCCCACGGCCTCTCCGCTACTCTAGCTAACCTAATTCACTACCTATGTATACGCATGGCTGCGCTCGCAGCTTTGCCTCGCATTATTGCAACTTAACACATTATAAATAGTTATTGGTTCGCATACCCGCAGGGTCGCTTGCGCCCGGAACTAACTACGCAAAACAGCCCACTGTCACGAAACACGTCTGGCCCTTATCACAGCACCGAACGTGCTCCCATTCGAAATTCAATTTCTAACCTAGCGCCTCTCCATAGGAATTATTTCTCTGGTCAAGCATGAATTCCCCGACACGATGCGTTGCTTGCACGTACAGTCTGGATCTCTCAAACACGGAACCGCAACGCAACTCTTAATATATTCGTCAAGATTATATTATATTTTAAGGCTCAAAATATTCTAGAAATGGCTAACGTAGTAATTAAAACTTAAAAATAATGCACCATAAAATATTTCATTCCTAACATAGGTAATTATACCGGGTGACTATAAATGATTGTGATTTTTTTCTTAGGTTGGCACTGTTTATGTTGGTGGCACTGTAAGTCTATGTCAAATTCGAGGTTAGCAGGTTAGATTTTGCGTCAGTTTTGACACAGAATGACGCAAAACCTAACCTGCGAACATTGAATTTGACGTAGACTTACAGTGCCACCAACATAAACAGTGCCAACCTAAGAAAAAAAATCACAATTATTTATAGTCACCCGGTATAAATTAGCCACGCATCGTAGGTCTCATATGTGTAATGTTCTATAAGTAATTCTGATAAGAGCAGGAAATATATTCATTACAAGGTATATTGCTTGGCTGTAAAATGTTCCACTTAAAAAAATACTATGGGATATTATCTTATCTATGAAACATTTCCCGTTTTTATTTCCTTTTTTGTATTGTTCAGCTGCAGAGAGAAATTACAACATCTATCGAACTTCTCAGTTTTTAAGTGTTTTTTATTTCCCCCTGTTCATGACGCAATACTGGTTAAATTACAAAAAACAGAATCTGTGAACAATGTGATTACGTAGGCGTTGAAGCAGCACGAGTTTCTAAATATAAACTGTAAACTTCATAAATCGAACCAATTTAGATAAGACCCTTGTGGTTTTCATCAAACTTACGAACTTTCAAAATTCTTGTAGGACTTATTACAATCTTCTCAACTTTGAAGTATTTAAAATGTAAAGTTAGCGTTTTCAACTTAGTATTTCTTTCATCTTGTAGAAGCTGGAATTCGACTTTCCTTAAAATTGTTGCTATTAAGTTGATGTTTTTAATGCGTTTAAATGTTATTGTATCGATTATACCACTCCCTATAACATCAACCAATAAAAAACGGTAAAAATGCATAGTTACGCGTGTACTAACTTCTGATAGTGTACATAGCAATAGTGATCATGATATACATGCTTGACTAATAACTGATAGTCAAATATCTTCACAAACGTTGTTTATTGACTCGTTGTATAATCTAGCCGACTGAAACTCGTGTCTTCTTGATTACCGAATCATTTCTGTTTCCACTCGTTATGTTGTTTTAGGCAAACAATATATTTTGTGTAAACAGAAATGATTATTTGATAATCAAGAACCCACCAGCTGTATTGTATATGCTAATCATGTGAACTTTAAGCTGTGTACAGGTTATCTAGTTTTTATTGTCATTTACCAACTATTTCTTATATTTGCAGCACGAGCAATGAAGAACTCCTCAGCCAAGACGAGTACATCGAATTACTCCAGTCCCTCACGGAGAACGGCTAAGCAGAAGAACCGAAAGTCAATGATATTCATTCCATCCATGTAGATATAACCAAAACTAAACATTTCATTGGTTCCTTTAAAAATAGCGCGAATGGAGGCTTCGCAAATTGTCGTAATTTGACTAATTTAAATTTCGAAATGACGAAGCTAATCATTTTAGCGGCGCTTAATTGTATATATCGTTTCGTGAACTAAAATAAAATAAAATAACCCGCAATAAAGATCGCGGGAAATTGGATACCCGTGTCTAATGCCGTTCCGTAATAGCTTTGATCTCATTCTGCTAAATCCTTTTTATAGCAAAGTGAAGCCTCGTTCGCGTGCTCTTTAGGCCAGTAAGTACTTTTTGTTTAAATCTCGTATACTTTTCCTACGTAACGGTTTTTTAATGGGTGTAAGATATTAAGTGTCGCACATAAATGTTACACGTTGATGCCAATTTCGAAAGATCTTCATGTCTTCATCCTTCACCAAATTTTTGACGATAAGTATCATTAATGTAGAGTATTGACGACTTAGAGGTTGCGTCACAATGTTGATAAAAATACGTCATATCTGGGCTCGGGCGACTAGTCGATTAATTTAAGCCATCGGTCGCTTATCGATTGCTCCCCCCTTATTGATCTTTACAATAAGGTTATATCCGACTTTTGTTATGTAAATACTGACTTATTGAACCTCCTGTGAGAACACCACGGATTCCTCGATCTGAGAAACTCGGATTTCTCTAAAAATTAGAGGAATCGCTGCTGTCCTACAGGACGTGCGTGAAATATTCAGCCATATTTGTTAACTTTTATTAATGTCTGAAATGTGAGAAAAACGTTTGTATATGTGAGAACTTATTTGCGTGTCCATATAGTGTACGTTAGCGTAGACTCTACTAATTTATATGTAAGTATTTGTAATGAAATATTTATAAATGTTCTAATAAAACGAACGAACAACTGTTTGGTTTGACTGTGTGTTTTAATAACGCTCTTCGAAATGCCATCATGCCATCAAATGGACTTTCAATAAAGAATGCAAAGGCAAATCATTCGGCAAAGAGGAGCACGGTGGAAAGGGAGGTGTTATGTACCGCAGCGTCAAAAGGAGCACGGTGCATATTTAACAAGCGATTTGATTAAAGGCCTGACAGTACTAACAAACAGTACACACCGTGTACCAGAGTATCCAATTTCATATGCACGACATCTACCTACGGTGTGGCGAACACGCAAAACGCTCATCTTGCCTTAGTAAAAACTAATGAACAAATTAACAGAAGCGCTGCTAATAAATATTTGTTGGTAATATTCTAGGTATGTACTAATTTAATAAATCAACGTTATAGCATCACATTAATTATCAGACACACGACAATTTTTAAAGCTACGCCTTGTGAATTTTTATTAGACTTCAACTCTTTTTCTTATTTAAGTATGTACATTTTAATTGTTCTTTAAAGACGAACCAATTTAAAAATGAACGTATTTGCAGGCTATACAGATTAACAACAGCAGCTCTA
Organism: Agriotes lineatus; assembly: GCA_940337035.1. Classification (NCBI taxonomy): domain Eukaryota; kingdom Metazoa; phylum Arthropoda; class Insecta; order Coleoptera; family Elateridae; genus Agriotes; species Agriotes lineatus. The sequence continues at coordinate 49,460,517 of OW679199.1, forward strand.
ATAATAAAAAAGGACATTGCCTGAATATTTCCCATCTACGATGGCTTTATACATTGGTCTTATTATAATTGCAAGCCATTCAAAATGTGTTATCTCATAATACATAAACATATGATTAACAATGCATCGTGCTCTATGAACCAATAAATCTAAATGAATCAACCTTCAATTAATAAAGAACATGCAGATTGCACCGAACAATTCAAAACTGAGAATGAATAAAAAACCACTAGCAACAAAACCATTAAAATATCCTCACAACCCAGAAAACCCGCCGCAGACCAGGCGGTCACAACGAATCCATAATTAAATCGAAACTAGAACCTCTAGCGACTCTAATCACCGTAAACACACCCAAAGCAGACGAAAACGTATGACAACACAGAATATCGTCCAAAAAAGTCGACAAAGTTGATAAAAGTTGAAATACCAAACCGATAAGGCTGTAGGTAAATACTTGTTAAGTACTTTTGGGGTTACTACTTCAGGTAAGTAATACGCCAAACTATAAAATTACAATGTATCTTCTTATGCTACGCACGAAGTTTTATTTAATGCTCATTTAGTCAGGATATATATTTTACAGTTGGAAGTATTACTTGCCTCATAATCATGCGATGATAACAGTACTTTAACGCTATGCCATAAAATTGACTCACCCTTTAGTTAGTGTTTGGGCTTATAAGTATAATTATAAACATTAAATATCCATTTTAGGATATGGCGATGCCCCTCAAGACAGAAATACCCAAATTCATTGTCACCAATTAATAGAGAAACTTAAATTGCTAATTGCCTTACGCAAATTAGCTTAGAAAAAAAGTTATACGGGTTACAAAATGATTAACCACTATAGTTTAACAAGCTTGAATTGATACAGTTTAACAAGGTAAATCCGGTGTTACCACAAATACCAGAATGGCATCTGAGCTATTTTTCAGGTCATAACGATAGCCAAACCTAAAGCTCGGTACTGACTTGAGCATTTTTGCGCGCACGAACAGTTTGCGCGTAAAATTTGTTCTAATCAGTAGCGGACCGAATTTGCGTGCGCGTACGCCCAACACGCACGAACACGATTAATCGCTTGTCGGTTTTATGGCTGGGTACTGACTTGTGCATTTTTACGCGCACTAACGGCTTACGCGCACACACGTTCGTGCGCGTAAAAATGCTCAAGTCAGTACCGAGCTTAACTGCCAAAGGTAGAAACAAAATCATAATAAGATTATGTTACTCCTAATGCAACATATGACATTGAAAATACTGTGTACTGCTCGAAATTACAGCCGAAAATACCTGCCCTGCATCACCGCAGAGATTAGTTCAATAGATCACCCATAACCAGGTCACGTTTGTTCATAAATTCCTCCGAAGATGCTCTAATGAGTTTCTTCACAGATTCGCTCCTTCAAAACCAGTCTTCAACAGTGGATCAACCACCATCTCTACCTAGAGTACCTTTTTCTCCTAACGACTACCGTTGCCCCCCCCCCCCCCCCCCGAGACCGCTTACACATTACTTCAGGGGACGCGGGCGTCACAAACCTGAAGCTCAACTAAGTGAAAATCTAGACCGCCCGTGCCGGGAGTCGAACTTTCAACCGCTACGGCTCGACAGCTCTATAATTTTCACTGTGAAAAGGTAAGGTTTATTATATAAAGAAGCTCTTCACTAATCGCCGGTTGGTACACTTATCGGTGAAATTAGAGCCGTTTACCACCCTAACAAGTATAGAATAAATGCAGAAAGTACACATAACAAATGAAATTGATATACAACTGGAGGTTGTTTACTAGATGGGATTTTCTAAACAACAGATGGTTGATTAAAACTTGCAAAAGTAGAATGAATTTAAAATTTACAGTAAATAACTGTTATAACATATGCAATGAGGCAGGTAATGCAAGTTCAAATGCAGTGGAGTGGTAACTACACCCTTATATACAAAAGCTGGAATATACAATAAGCAATCATAGATTATTTGTATAGAAAGGTCCCGGGTGGTGTAGCTTGAACAAGCGTCCACGTATGATCAGTAGAGTTAAGCAACGCTCTTTCTGGTCAGAACTTGGATGGGAGTTTTACGGCTGTTTCTCTAGGCGCCTCGTGGTACTGCTGCCACGGAAATAGTTGGTGTCGGATGTCATAATAACATCATGACAGTCGTTACTGGGGTTGGAAGTCCCCATAAAATGTACATCGATGCCTATAATTGGCCTAACGGCTGTTGGCTGAATACGAATAAAATTTTTTTTTTTAATCTCAATCGAGCTAGGACTTAACCAACTCGCCAATTTCGGTGGTTTTTCAGTGTGCAACGTACAGTTCCAAACGAGAAACCAATAGGTGGGTCCTACGACCTTCGCAAATTATAAGAGTGTCTCAAAATATACGTATAGAAACGGCACTGAGTTACTTCAGAAACGGGGACGGAAAAAATAGGCCTTGAAATAAATTTGACCAAATTTCAAACAACGTAAAGCTAAAGGTTCAGTGCATAATGAGATGTTAGGTGGACAACAAGTTGCTTTACTTCCAACATAGCATAAACATTTTATATCGAACAAGCACAAGCAGTATTCATGTAGCCATGACACCAAATCTGCACCTAATTACTGATGCTCTTCGGGATATATTCGTTTTGCAAACACTATTAAAACATGTGAAACAAGAAGTTACACTCAAATGATGCGGCTATTACTCCCTAGTATTTCCATTAATTATTACCCTGCTCGTTTACCTAGATAGCTCAGCATACATGAAAGTCGTACTTTTTCTCAGTCTTGGCTACGAAGTGTTAATATCAGCGTAAAACAGGAAGCTGCTCTGCACTTTTAGTGTTCTCGGGCTTAAACTGACTTAAAGCGTATGCATAAGAAGGGCCAATTTTCTTACACAAGTAAACATACTTATATTGAACTGTTAAACATACATAAGAAACAATGAAGTCAAAAGAATATATGAAACACCAAAATGTCAACCAAGAGTGGGAAATAAACGCGCGGCAGCTCGGAAATACTCGCATTTAGATTTAAATATTATTAAACAGAGCTAAAATAACTGTCTTTAATACTCAAATATTAATCGACATAAATGTCCGACGTCGGATTTCGCGCATGAAAACCCGTCTTCTCTTCGCGTATGTATTTATTGCATATTGAGAGCATTTTTGAGCTTATAAATTCTCGCAGAGATGAAGCAACAACTTACCGCTTAAGTTGTAATCATTTTCTGTATTGTGTTACCTTCAGATCGAGCCTAGGAACTGCTGTGTAGCGGTCTGGATTACGGAGAACTTAAATAACTCGTATATAAGTTCCACACGCTGCAATAAAGTTCTTCGCTGCTGGTAAGGTGCCACTAGGTTGGCTGACGTCGCTTAACCAAATTGACGCTCCGAAGCTACATGGCTGCTTTGCAAGTATTTACTTACTATGTTCATGATTTATATGGCGCTTATACAACAAACTTTAAACACTGAAAGGCTTTTAGCCGCTTCTTATTTCACTAACCGTAAGCACATATCACTGGGAGCCCCTTGCAGACACGAGGTTTTGAGAAAATCCCGCAAGCAACTAGTTCTATTCTCCTCGAACGTCTCTGAAGTTGCATTTATCGCAGCTCTCACGAAATTACGCTTCACTGAACAGGTTGTATCCGCGCACTTTTGCTATGATAGATTATGATAATTATAGGAACTGAATCTAATTAACCACGAAAATGCAGGCGAATTCACACTGGCTATACATATGAAAATAAACACTCTAGGCAAGGGATACCAGATACCCGTTTTAGAAAAATTGTGAATACCAAAAATTACCAATGGGCAACCTGATGCACTCAACGACGCTTGTTGGTATAATGTTGAAATAATTATACAGGGTGTAATTGCTCATGTGTATTGTATTATTAACAATAACCAAAGAGCAAAAGTTTATCAACTTTTTACATTATTATTTAAATTATAGTACATAATAACAAAAAATCAAATGTTTACTACTGGTGTAGTCATGCTTACTATAAGTTAATTAAACCTCAATATCTCCTCGATCACACCCAATTAGGCTCTGTAAAATAAATTTAAAAGTCACCATCGTTATAATAATTACAAAAAGTACTTAGAAAAACTTACTACAGACAACAACTTGCTTTTGTCGCGCTATGCAATTAGCGCCCATAGGTTCATCAGGAAAGGATATTATAATAACTTCGCAACTTCCATCGACGAGAGATCTGGGATAATAGCTTTTGTTATGATTACCATTAGTATAACAGCGTTTGAATTAATTTCCATTAGCTTCTGAATTTCCACGGCTCTACCAGCCTGCCACACTTAGGTAAAGCCTAAACAAAAGAGAAATTTAATAGAAACTTGAACAATCCACTTTTAACTATTATGTTCAAATTACACAAATTTTACCTCGTTTTAAGTTAAAAAAAACTTTTAATGGTTGTATGGCAATTCTATTTTTCACAATATACATAGGTATCAAAAGAGATAAATAAGCTTTATAACTGGACTTTTTAGCAAATTTTATTTAAAAACTTGTAAGGATACCGTAAATAATTAATATTAATTTGAGATTTAAAACTTTTAATTCGTAAATGGCTTTTCGTTATAAGTTTGATTAGGAAAAACTAAATCATTTATTGACTCTTAATTGCATATCGAGTCAAGAGAAAACTAAAATAGAAGTGAAGTCAGGAACCAACAAGTAATTAATTAATAAAATAATTACACATCTCGCCAACAGGAATCCTTGCCTATACGATTAAGTTCAATATAATCATTTTATTGATCCTCGTTTTTGTGCAGAAATTACAAACATTTTTATTTAAACAATAAAATAATTTTCGTAACATTTTAAACCATTCGAGACTTCACATCCAGCGCCGGCTTTATAGTAACTGGAAGGGGAAAACAGGATTATTAGTATTATTACATTCTTACCTTTGCTTGGTTAAATTGGGACGTCAACAATCAGAATCTACCTTAAACGTTTATAAACGCAGAGACCTAAAATAAAATAGAGCAATAGTGCCATCAGAACCATTAATTTTAACACAATAAGAAAAGGAAAAAATGACCTCTAAATTAAATGGTGCGGAGCCGTTCTGTCTGAGGTTTGTTATAATTGACTATTTTCAGTTTTGTGCCAGCATGAAATGACTAAAATGAATTCAAAGGATGATGAAGGCGATTATTGTTCATTAAATTGGTTAACTAACATAGACGACAATAGATTTCGAGTTTTGTTCAACATTGTGAGTAATTGCGGCGCTGTCAACATGAGAATACATAATACATTTGTAATATATTATTATACAGGGTGTCCCAAAAAGAATGAGACAACGATTAGTCATTCCTTGATTCCTTGTGTTATAATAAATCGATTAAACCTAATATACCTTAGTACAAAGTCACTTCAGTAAGAAGTTATAGGGCCTTGAAGTTAAATTTTTTATTTCTTATTTTTTTGTTAATTTTCACAAGTGTAGAGATATCGATTTGAATTTTGATATACATGCTTACTATTAAGTACTGCACTAACTTTTTTTTTCATAAATTAGACTTGACTGTAAGAGGCACTTTACCTATCTTTGAAAACTTGTTTTAACTCTAACTTCGTTATCTGTAACATTTTTTTTTAAATTTTAGGTTATTATCTGAAAGAGAATTAAAAAGCACAAAAATAATGTACTCTTAGTTCTTAAGACTAAAAGCAACCGTTTACCTTAAAATGTCCATCAAAAGTTTTTGGTAGTCATTAATACGTGCAATTATCAAGTAGCTATGATTACAAAAACAATGGTCATCTAGTAAAAAACAATGATAAAACAATTAATGGCATTAGTGACATAAGAATTTCTTCTTTTATGTTAAAGAAAATGCCACTACATAACGAATTTTCCATTGCTGAAAGGTTCGTTATGTCACAGCATTTTCGTAAGCACAAAAGACAAAAAAACTGATGTCACCAACGTCATTAATTGATTTCTTGTTGTTGTTTACTAGATTACAATCATTATCCATTGTTTTTGTGATAATGGCTACTTGATAATTGCACGTCTTAATGACAACCAAAAACCTTTGATAGGCATTTGAAGGTAAACGGTTGCTCTTACGCTTATCAACTGAGAGTACATTATTTTTGTGCATTTTAATTCTCTTTCAGAAAGTAACCTAAAATTTTAGAAAGTGTTACATAACACGAAGTTACACCTAAAAAAAGTTTTGAAAGATAGGTAAAGTACCCCTTACAGTCAAGTCGAGTTTATGAAATTTTTCCTATTAGTTCACTACAAAATAGTAGGTAAGTATTTGTACCAAAATTCAAATCGATATCTCTACATTTGTGGAAATTAACAAAAAAATAAAAAAATCAACTTTGAGGCCCTATAACTACTTACTGAAGGGACTTTGTACTAAGGTATATTAAGTTTCATCGATTTATTAATTTTATTTGAGAAATAACATTTAGAACTTTAAAGTTATTATTGTGGAGATAATTAATTATTGAAAATTGAAAATATGTGAATATCAAAAATGCATGATTTTAATTATTATTAGAATAATAAAAATCATAAGTCTAAACATGTTTATTATCAACTAAAAGTTTAACAAAACGTTTCGCAATTTTTGATGCTTCATCAGTTGTAAATTTGAAAATTATTAAAAAATATTGGTTTACATTTCTGAAATAGAGTAAAACACCAGATTAGCAAATACATTCACTTCAAGCAAAAAACCTGTATACTTACATAACATTATTGTAAGGTAGCACAAAATAGTATTGTTGAAAATATTACGACATTTATCTTAAAATTATGTAGAACACAATAAATGGTTATGTTTAAATAATTATTGTTACATAGGTAACATAATGACAAGTTTGCACTTTAAAACAAAGGACGAAAACAGCCCTCTGTAAGGGTTAAAACTGTCATTGGAAGTTTTTAAAATTTCATTTCGCTCGGTTTGAGTATTAAGGAATGCGACAAATAAATGAACTTTTGATGAAAGCATGCAAGGTTGTTTCCTAAAATTGTTATCGTGCTGCGCAGTCGGTATGAGAATATATAGTTTGTTAATAATTTAGACAGAGTTGTAGTAAGGTTAAAATTTTAGATTTTTGAAATCTATAAATGAAAGGTATTATGAATATAACTTCAAAAGGTTCTTTATAAATTTGAGAAATGCATCACACGAAAAATCTATTTGAAAAGGTTGTGGTAATTAGAACTTAAATTGTCAATGTCTGTTTTGTAATTAATGTAGGATAGTGGGTGTATTAAAATTAAAAGTATGAAAATATTTAGTTGCGTGATCAGTTAGGGCTGTTTTATTGGAAGAAGGTAAAATGTTGTTATTTTGACAGAGTTCTTATGTTGTCTTATTCTATTTTTTAATAATTGCTTCGTTTGACCAATATACGTAAAGGTGCAATTGTTACAATTCAGTTGGTAAACTACTTGAGATTCCATATTAATGCTAGTTTTATCTTTTAAGTTAGTAAAAAACAAATTGCCTAGATTATTGTTGTTGTTAAAAGCAGTTTTGATATTATATTTTTTAAGTTCAGTTTCAATTTTTTCTGCAAGTTTGGGAATATATTGAATAGATACATATTTATTTTGTGGTGAGGTATTTGAATTATTAAAATCGTTGCCCAAGCAGTTAGGTTAATCCTAACCATACTCTTTTCTCTTTAGATGTAGTTTCTTTGTACACAAACATACCGATTGATCTTACCTTAAACACTATAAAAAAAATACTAGAATAGAATTAAAAAACATACAAACATTCCACTAAATGATTTTATTCAAGCTATTGAATTTGTTTTAAATGCCACTTATTTTACATACAATAACAATATTTATGCTCAAACCTTTGGATGTGCAATGGGTTCACCTATTTCGTCAACAATTGCTAACCTCGTAATGGAAGATATCTAAACTAATATTCTTAATCAAAATACCAATTTATCTCTTTATTTAAGATATGTGGATGACATCATAATGGCAGCAGACACTCAAAACAAACAAATATTTTTTAATCTCTTTAATAATGTACACCCCAGACTAAAATTTACAATTGAAAACGAGAATTCCAATTCCTCTTTAAACTTTTTAGATCTTACACTTTTCAGACAAAAGAATGGATTAATCTTAACAAATTGGTACCGTAAAAGCATTAAAACAAATAGATATTTAAATTTTAACTCTAACACAACAATCAAATATAAAATTAGCGTCATAAATAGTTTAGTAGACAGAGCAATTCATTTATCCTCAAAACAGTTTCATAAAAAAACTAAGAACTAATTACACAAATTCTAGTTATAAATGATTATCCAATTGATTTTATCAAAAAACACATTAACTTCCGAATAAATAAAATTAAAAACCATAACATACTTAATCAATGTATAGCCCCACAACCTAGCTGCTTAGGCAACGATTTTTATAATTCAAATCTATTCAATATATTCCCAAACTTGCAGAAAAAATTGAAACTGAACTTAAAAAATATAATATCAAAACTGCTTTTAACAACAATAATAATCTAGGCAATTTGTTTTTTACTAACTTAAAAGATAAAACTAACATTAATATGGAACCTCAAGAAGTTTACCAACTGAATTGTAACAATTGCACCTCTACGTATATTGGTCAAACGAAGCAATTATTAAAAAATAGAATAAGACAACATAAGAACTCTGTCAAAATAACAACATTTCACATTCTTCCAATAAAACAGCCCTAACTGATCACGCAACTAAACATTTTCATACTTTTAATTTTAATACACCCACTATCCTGCATAGAGAGAGCAATTTAAAAAAACGCCGTTGCCTAGAAATGATTGAAATACAAAAGAGCCCCACAACAATTAATTACAAAACAGACATTGACAATTTCAGTTCTATTTACCACAACCTTTTCAAATAGATTTTTCGTGTGATGCATTTCTCAAATTTATAAACAACCTTTTGAAGTTATATTCATAATTCCTTTCATTTTTAGATTTCAAAAATCTAAAATTCTAACCTTAATACAACTCTGTCTAAATTATTAACAAACTATATATTCTCATACCGACTGCGCAGCACGATAACAATTTTAGGAAACAACCTTGCATGCTTTTATCAAAAGTTCATTTATTTGTCGCATTCCTTAATACTCAAACCGAGCGAAATGAAATTTTTAAAACTTCCTATGACAGTTTTAACCCTTACAGAGGGGCTGTTTTCGTCCTTTCGTCCTTTGTGTTAAAGTGCAAACTTGTCATTATGTTACCTATGTAACAATAATTTTTTAAACATAACCATTTATTGCGTTCTACATAATTTTAAGATAAATGTCGTAATATTTTCAACAATACTATCTAGTGCTACCTTACAATAATGTTATGTAAGTACCTATACAGGTTTTTTGCTTGAAGTGAATGTATTTGCTAATCTGGTGTTTTACTCTATTTCAGAAATGCAAACCAATATTTTTTAATAATTTTCAAATTTACAACTGATGAAGCAATCAAAAATTGCGAAACGTTTTGTTAAACTTTTAGTTGATAATAAACATGTTACGACTTATGATTTTTATTATTCTAATAATAATTAAAATCATGCATTTTTGATATTCACATATTTTCAATAATTTTCTAACATTAATTATCTCCACAATAATAACTTGAATCGATTTATTATGACGTAAGGAATCTATGGATAATCGGTGTCTCATTCTTTTTGGGACACCCTGTATAATATATACAGGGTGTTTCATAACGTACGAAGGAGGTTGAAAGGGTAGCTAGAGGGGATCAAAATAAAGTTATTTTCTTAATAAACTTCTGACCAAAACCCCAACACTAGGAAAGATACAGCAAGTTAAAGTTGAATAAATTAACGAGCATTCTTTACAAACTGAGCTAGTAATTTATATTTTAAGTTCAATCAGAGGATATTTAAGAGTTAACTAAACAATGTTGGGTTAAAAAAATAATAAAAAATAAATAACAAAATTACGGCTATTTAATTTTTTCTTTTAAATGTTTAAAAATTGGTGTTCATTGATGGAGAACCACTGACTATTTAATAGTCACTAAAAAAACAAGTAGCCGTAGAAATTTGTTTGAGTGAAACGGAAAAATTAAGATACCTCAGCTATTAAGTGTTTAATTCGACATAAGTGGCTAACTATAGTCATGAAGAATATGTAGATATGATTATTATGTATGGAGCTGGTGAAGAAAACGCTGCACGTAAAAGACGTATGTATTCGGAAAGATTTCCAGATCGTCAAACGCATTCCAATCCAAAAATACTTTTCTTCTAGTAGTCCAACATGGAATAGAGACTGGAAATTTACAATCTAAGAAAGATCATGGTGGCGATAGACAAAATGTGGAGGAAGAACTTTTCGAAATGATTGATTCTGATTCAATTACAAGTACACGCCAATTTTCCCACCAAGTTGGAGTTTCTCCATCCTTTGTTTGGCGCACATTGAGCAGCAATGGTTTGTACCCCTATCATCTGCAAGGTGCACGTACTGACTCCTACGAATTATCCGCTGCGGTAGCAGTTTTGCGAATGGCTGCTAAATCGCACTAAGCAGAATTTTAAATACAAGTACTGGTGACGGATGAATGCTGTTTTACTAGGAATGGTGTTCTCAACTTCCACTGTTCTCACATATGGGCTTATCAAAATCCGCACGCGATTCGCCAGAGTAGTTTTCAGCAGCGTTTTAGTTTGAGTTTATGGGCTGGTATTTTAAACAACACCTTAATAGGGCCTTACGAATTACCAGCACGCCTTAATGGCCATTCTTTTACAAGAAGTTTTGCTAGAGCTATTGGAAAGATATCAACTCAGTAAAGAACAACAAGGCTTCAGAAACAACAAGTGTACAATAGTCCATATGTATACTAAGACAAATAACGAAAAAAGTCTCTAGAATTCTATACACCAGCGTGTATGTGCTCCATCGACTTAACGAAAGATTTCGACCGCGTGAAACTAAAGACGTTATAAAATTTTTAAGAAAAAAACCTCTAATAGCATAATAGAACTTATAAAGAAAATAAACACCAATAACACCACGAAGGTAAAACTTAAACTTAAACTTAGTGAAGAAGTACCTATTACATTAGGAATACCACAAAGCGGAAGCCTCAGTCCATTACTCTTCAATTTATTAATGGACAAAGTCATTGCAACGAGAAGAAGTAAAGATTGTTTGCTACGCCGATGACCCCGTAATAGTATCAGAAAATGAAGACAACGACAACTTACAACGAATGCTGCAAATATTTGAAATAGCTGCAGATGATTACAATATGAAGATTTCCACTGAAAAAAACAAAGTTTCTTGTCACCTCGAAAGAACCGATACGATATAAATTGGTTGTCGAAGACAAAAATATAGAACAAATGACGTCTTTCACATAGGTACCTCAGTACAGATATATCAAGATATTTAGTAACTTACGTAAAGACGTTCCGCAACAAACAACCAGAGCAGCACAAATATCCGGATGTCTGAGAGATATAAGGTAAGTGTGGGTAATAAGGCCCACCTAACGATCTACCTATATTAAAAATTACAAATACGCATAATTTTGGAAACCATTTATTTTATAGACATATAGGAACAATAAACAATAATGTGATATAGGGGTTGTTAACTTTGCACTTCTCACGCTACGTTTTGCACGTGAGTGCCAGTTCGACAGAAATTTTGCTTTCTTTATTTCTCTGAACTGGTTTTGATATACTGGCACCGGATGCAATACAATCGTTTCTTCAATGTTACAATGTAGCCTTTTACGTTCGTAATAAATTACCTCTGCAGGGTTGGCTTCTACGTATTTTCCTTCTTTACAATTTAGGATAATTAGAGCTTTATAAGCTCCCTTATAAGCGCAAATATTTGCGGGTTGTTACCGTAAACTATGACATTTCTAAAGACAAAATATGAAAACATAAATGAAAATTCTTTGACTATTAAAAATCTCGCAAATGGGCCTTGTTTCCTGTAGTACAAATAATAAGGCTCAACTATTTAGGGTGAGCAATTCGGGCAAACAAAGACCTGCTTATCCTCGGCTATGAGCCCAACACAATCCTCATGGATCCAGATGAGACACATAGCACACTGACGCATTGCACCCATGAAGTCTGTTTCACATAAATAGAACCAATTTTCTTTTGAATTGGCGTCCACATTTTCTTTCGAAGTGGATGCAATGGGTTCTGGTTCAGAGATTTTCGGCTTCTTGCTTCCTCTTGAAGTTGAGCCACTGACACATGGTTTTGAGTCCCTGCGTTGGAACAGGTCTCTTTGCCACTTCTTGGACCTTATAGTTGAAAGCTTTCTTTCGCACTGTAGCTGCCTTTGACTTTCCGGTATCTGGTGTTACCAAGACTTCAAAAAATGAATTAGAAGCAGCTGTTATCGGTCGCTGCGCGTTTGCAACCACGGAAATTAGTGGCTGCTCATCCTTTAAATCCCATGCTTCAACCTCCGTATCTTCTGTGTTGACCTCTGGAATTACTCTTTTGGTGGGAAGACTAGGTGCATAAGCGTAGTCGGGGATGATGTTTTTATTAAATAGGTAAATACTAGTTGCTCTGAAACCGCTGCATATATTGTTTATGGTCATTGATCTTTCCCAAACAGGAGTGAATATGTCAAAAAATCTTTCTTTATTCAAATTTCTTCCAGGATAGTTTTCCCAGTACTGAAGAAGTTCTTCTTCCTAGTAGTATTCAAAGGGTCTGAACACAGCCTTGTCCATTGGTTGAAGCTCGTGAGTTGTGTTACTGGGCAAACACAACAAGTGGATACCTAACTGTTCAGCTTTGTCAACAATGGAAATATCTAGATGAGAGGAAGCCCCGTCAAAAATCAAAATGACTGGAGGTGCTGGCATGAATTTTGCGAAATGGTCCAGCCATTTTACATGCCACAATAGTGACGTTTTCGGCATGCTCTTGAGCCACTAGATGAACCCTTCCGGCACCTCTTTTCGCAATTACTCTTTGCTGGTGATGTAAGGTAAGTCGACACTCTTTTTCATCCATGTTGTATAACTTCTCTGGGCTATTATGCAATCCCGTTTTCTTCAAAAGGGCCTCCAATTTATTGAAATAATCTTCCACGATGGGTTTGTTTAATTTCTGAGCCCGAGCTGGATTCTTATTTTGTGCCTCTCTTAGAGATAAGTTCGGATGGCGCATCTTGAACGATCTGTACCATTCCCTTCCAGCTGACTTTCTACCTTCATTAAACTTATTTTTAAGCTGTCGCTTTTCAACGAACGAATAGACCGTTCTTCTTAGGGATTTGGGAGTTAGGGCAAACCCCATTTGTGAGAAACGGATTAGTTTTGCTTCTAACTCTTCTTCTAATCCTTTTTTTTCTTCTTCTTCTTCTTGTAATAGGTCTGAGACCTGTTTGCTCCAATAATTATCCCGGTTGCTCTTGTGATCCAGAAGCCCAGCTATCCATCCAGCGTTTTGGTGGCCTTCCGGGTAGGCGTGTTGTTCTAGGTTTGCCACCTCTCGCCATTTTGGGCAGTATGGTAAGGTTAGCAGCCTGCTGGAAACGACACCCTTAAATTGCTCACAGAACCAATAATCAGCCTTCTTCTAATTGTTGACTCAAAACTGATGGCGTTCCAAGTGATCTTGCAGATTTCCCAGATTGTACATGATTCCTCAAAGTACAACGAGGAATTGCACAATGTTGTGCAACGTACCGTAAGGGACAGAATTGGGAACACAAGTATAATACAAACATGCATGACTGAAGACATAGTAAAATGGTCACGGAAATGAAGAAGGCAGTAGAATTAACATGTGGTAATAATGGATGGAAACCGAGAAGCCAGGAAGGTGGAGGCCACCTGGAACACCTCCAAAAAGAGGAAAATATAGCTGGCAGTCGACGTACCAAGAACAAGTCCTGAATAACAGTCCTCCGACCTAATGTGAGAAGAAGACAAGACAAGAAGAAGAAGTGTTCAAAAAAATTAATAGATTCTTTTTAAAAGAAGGGAGAAAGAACTGGTTGCATAGCTGCATGCTCCAAAGACTGGTCAAACAGTCTCGAGAGTTAAGCAATGTTGGCAGCGGTCGGCACTCGGACGCAGCCACGTTAAGCCATGGGTCCCGGTTGTCATTTTGGTGACAGTCGTTAGGTTATGTCAGAGAGGCACAAGCCATACGATATACATACACATAAAAAGAAAGTATGTTTTTAGTACTAAAACATTTTTTCTTATCGTATATCGTATATATTCGTATATTCACTGTATAACTGTTCTAAAGTGATTTTCAACATGTTCGCACTGTTTTTAGACCGAAGCTTACAAGCAGTGTTCAGTAAGCTGTCAGCAAATTTACCTTAAATTTCTTTCAAATATTTTATTTTTGATTTATGTAGCTGAAAAATGCTAGTAAGTGGGCAATGCGCTTTAAATATTTATTTATCTATGCATCGATAGTACCTACATAATCTGGATTGCTGATTTAAGCAAACGCATGTCTCTGCTGCAGTGTCTAAACAAGAGTATCCATTCATAACGTCTACAGAATTTCAACGTAGCTACGGTTACGTTTGAAACATTATATTGTTCTGATGCAAATGAACGCAAAATATTGAAGCTGAAAAACCTCCTTTATCTGCTGCTGGCGGTTCCAAATTTCATGAATATGCAGAGCAAGTGAAAAATCGTAACAATCTAAATGAGACCTTCTGAAATCTTTCATCAGCCACGAATTATTTTAAAAAATGAATTCATAATTCCCCGTTCTAACAATGACAAATACTCAAATAAAAACCCAGGGCTCCATAAACTCTGCAGAACGCAGTGCTGCATTGCTTAATTCCTTCAATCCGTTGATTAATTCGTCCGAACAAAGAAAATGGTCTGAAAACACATTTTGTTATAATAAAATATGTTATCCAAATATTTCAGAATTACACCAAGAATTTATTACTTTATAACAGAACTTTTTATTTTATATTTATAGAAAAAGTCCTATACAGGGTGTTATGGAAATGAGTGAAAATATTTTAACCCGTAATAGAACTTGCTAAACTGAACAACTTCTCCATTTATAATTTTTTCGAAAACGCCCTCAAAACTGAGTTAAAATTCAAAACAATTTTACTCTAAAAATGCCTACCCGCCTATGGAATAATATTTTAATTCCATGGCGCAAAACACAAAAAACATTTCTTTGATAGGCAAACCAACAAAAACTGCATAGTTACTGATAAAACCTTTAGTTGACATCTGGTCACCAACGTACTTTATCAATTGAGGTAGGTAAGTTATTGACCTCATGTTTGTTGTGCAAGAACTTGTGTCGTTCACCTTTAACTTAGATTTGCGTACCAAGCGGCTCGTCAAATTTAGGGGAGATAAATGATTGAAAAAATATGCGATTAAATGAAAAACGATAAATAGAAAAGTTGTTCATTTTGGTGAGCTCTATCACTGGTTAAAATATTTGCACTCATTTCCATAACACCCTGTATATTTAGTATAGTTTGACTCACTTGCATTCGACAAGATTATTTTTAAATAGTTTGCTGTTTGATTAGTAGAGGATTCACCTTTTGTAAGTTTTTCGATGTCAGATATAAACTCTTTACAGTTTATCGGTCCATGTAAATAAGGTGCAATTTTCTTCGGTTTTTGTGGTGTTTCGGTCGTTTCTTGCTTGTCACTGCCTTCATTGGATGGTTCTAAGCGGTAGCGTAAGTAATATTTATTATCTTCGAGGATGGAGTGTTTTGGCCATTGGGATCTTTTTTCAATTTCACCTTCTGCAGGTGATAGCGTCTTAGGCCTTCTTAATAATTTAGATTCTGGGCAATCTTTCAAAGCAGCATAAAAACAAATTAGGTACACTTGGATGCAATTTGCCGGCCGCCGGCTCAGCGGTTGGAGGCCGTGTAGTGAATTACAACAGAAATAAATCGGCAGAGTATTAATTATTAAAAAAAAAGCCCAGAGCGCCAACAATTTTTGAAGATAACGACAAATGCACCCCGGTGAACTAATGAGAAATTGTAAACCCTATACCTAGTAAAGTAACACTTCCTGAAAGATAGCTTCAATAAAGGCGTTCAAACCGTAGCTAACACACTCTGTATATTGATAATTTGAGATGGTTTAATTTCATGCAAAGTTACAATACAATTTTTACAATGAATCACTTATAGCTAGCATAAAATGGAATGTGAGGAACGCCCTAGATTAATACTACATGCTCTAATTGTACTTACAGTTCTCATATAACAGCGGTTTAAAACACATTAAAACAGGCAACCTCGCCAGCTACTAGCAGCGACAGATTAGGGGCTCTGTTCTGGAAGTCGCTGTACGCGTATCTCGGTTTCGGCCGAGAAGTTCCTACGGTCGACGGTGGTAGTTTTGGATAGGAGTCGGGCAAACGCGGTTCAATTTTTGATTGGCTACGATCCACTGCTCATGCGCAGTAATCTAAAATGGAAATTTGAAGGGTGGCTATGGCAATGACAATTAAATGACGTACATAATATTGTTCGATTCGACGACAAGACAAGCTTTTAGAGGTTATATGTTTACTACACCACCAAAAAACCGCTCGTAAATTACTCAATCCGATCTATCTACTGCAAAATCAGCTGACCACCAATCGGTAAACGGTAGATACCTACCAGTGTAGTTTTCGTAAATGCATTAAGGTTACCATTTATTGACAATGTCAAACTGATAAGTAATTAAATTCATCAAAGTGACACATACTAAGGAAAACAACTCCGGCCTTGAACGCATCATTTATTTTTGGAACACTAATGGCGGCTGACATTTGTGTTTGCCCGACTCTTATATAACTATATACAGGGACTCTAGTTTTGGACGGCCAACAGCGCCGCTCTAGCGGGATCAAAATGCCAAACCTCGGGGCTAAATACACCCCACAATGCGGATTCTTTTTGTGCCCTAACTAAGCGCTGGAGACAAGAGAAAGCGGCTCCGTGGAGGCTTGACAAAACGCCTCGCAAGACCTGCTGCACGTGGCCCAAAAGCTCAGAACGAATTCCAAAACGAGTAACACAAGTCTGCCTATTACGACTTGCTCCGTAGATTTTGCCTAGCACGGCTTGCTGTAAGAGGGAAAAAGAAAGTTCTAATAGAACACGCAAGGACAGGCTTCCTAGCGCGAAATAGTTTCTCACTCCAGGTGGTTTTTGGGCTCAGAAAAGGCCAGCTCGAGTGTGCTAACACTGATAAATCCGCCGCAGCAAAGGATACAATCGTCATTAATCAAGTTCGAGGGCTTCAATCTACTTATTCAAACCAACCAAATAACCCTATATAAGCATCCCCGAACTAGTGAATAGCACTTTTAGTGAACTACTCGCTTCAAAAAGCTAGCGAAGAAGAGCGAGTCCCGGCCTGCCAACGGTTTTCCCAGATGAAAGCCTATCGCCAGAAGTCACGCCAAATGCCAATGCGCAATGTGCGGGAAAATAGCGTTCGAATTCGAAATTATGGCAGGCGGCGTATTCTACAAGTAACAAGCGTATCTGATTTGCGCTTCTGAGACGTGTTCATTTTATAATCAGAAGTAATACTATAAGTACTTCGATATTATCGGGCTATATGTCGATAACTTGTTTGACAGATTAAATAATCCGACCGCGTCAGCGGGAAGATTATTCTGTCAAACTGACACGATTTGTTATTGTGCAGGAAGTTTGAGACGTACCTGTTCGAAATACGCATTGTATTCGATTTGATTATTTTTTGAGTAAATTTTAATATTAGGATCAAATATAGTACTTTATGTAACTAGTCCTCAAAGCAAGGCTTTAGGGGACGAGTCGTAATGTTTCCGGACGAGGCGGAGCGTAGCGCAGCCGAGTCCGTAATATGAAGATGAGTCCTCTAAAGCCATTTGAGGACGTGTTGCATACAACGTTTTTTTGTATTAGCTCTCCAAACATTATACTATGAAGTTTCAATTACCATTAACGCGGCATTATATTAGGAGGCCGCGCGAAAATGTATTTTTCTCTCCCCAAACTGGTTACTTTGGAAACTGTCTAGGATCCTCAAAATGGCCATTTAGAGGCCTTGTACTTAAAGTCGTCATGGCAACTAATGTTTGAGTCCGCTAAAATGTTGCCATGACGACTTTAAGTACAAGGCCTCTAAATGGCCATTTTGAGGATCCTAGACAGTTTCCAAAGTAACCAGTTTGGGGAGCGAATACAAAAAAATATTTTATTGGCAGCTCGATTTGTTTGTATTGACCTAGCTGAAAGTCATCTCCATGAAAACAACATCAAGTTGACAAAAGTTATGTATTGCGTTGCCTAGTGAAGTTACTCTAGTATAATTATAATCGATTTTGTATAATCGAAATTATACAAGATAACTTAACTAAATCCTTCCTTCTGATTGGTTAAGATCGCTACGGAAAAAATAATCACTATAATACAATATGACTATAGAACATATTATGTTCTTACACCCCTTCCGGCGGCGACGCAGATGTCCTTGATATTCTATTTTTCTATCCTTGTGGGAAAAATTAAGAGGATTGCGAAAGAGCCCAGCATGTACGAAGCAAGAGTTAAAGGATAAGATCAAGGCTATCTGTAAGTCTTTTGCTTCGAAATTTTGTCAGACACTTGTACATTCAATGCCAAAACATATATTAGCAGTGATAGAATCAGGGGATACAAGAAAATATTAAATATAAAATATATTGAATATTTTTATTATTTATCTAAATAGTCCAACTATTATGACGAGACTGAGTATTGTTGGGCATTACATTTTCTTTTTGTTAACCAACAGAAATCAATGTATTCTTTTTCCGTGAATGAACAACATTACATAGTTACATTTCCAGTACAGCATTCTTCTCAAACATGAAGACTAATATTTTTCCCAACTCCCTAATAGAAAGTCGGCTTTTTTATAACATTTGGAGGTCTAGAAAATGTTACATTTCATTCATGTAAGGATCGTTGCTGTGGAAATATTATAAACACTTTCCGTGCTTCGTTTGAACGAGTTTGAGGGAGAAATAATTTGAAAAATCCCTTGGGACTTGTGAGTAGCTTTTCATATTTTGTATCTATGACGAAAATGTACAATATCCTGTTGCTAGTAAATAAATATCTATTATTTACTAGCAACATGATATTGTCCATTTTCGACATAGATACAAAATATGAAACGCTACTCATAACTCCCAAGAGATTTTTGAAATTATTTTTTCTTCAATCTCATGGTAACTATGCAACTACAAATAACGTCTTAGCAACTATACATTCAGGCAATCTTTGATGTTACTTATATATTCTTATTTTAAATGTAATGACATTTTGAAAAATCATACTCGCGGGGCTTAAAACGCTCGCTCACTCGCCTTTTAACTCTGGCCCACTCGTGACTAAAGACTACCTTTATGCACTTGTATCGTAAATTACTACTATTTTTTTACACAAAAAATATGAGTTTGCTAAGAAAACTAAAAGAGCTTTTAAATAAATCAGGCTTTCTAGTACATATTTTTGCATAATAAAATTCTTGTCCATTAAAAATTTCTAATATAACCACCCTCTTTATGTTGGTATAACCATAGACGTAACTATCGGGAGGACCAGGGGGCCAGGCTCTCCCCAGAGTACCGTCTGCCCTCCTGCCTACAACGAAATATCTCCACAGCATCGATTGCTGTACACTACTATCTGTGACACTGCGGTAGGCGGCCATCGGTGCACATTTCTGTTCCTTGAGTTGAATGTAGGGCGCGGCAATCACTACACCTTTCCGTTGTGCTGACTGCAGTCCGCAGCGATCGTAGTTTTGAGGTATATCGCCAACATAAGAACAAACAGACATACAGACAGACAGACAGAGAAACGGAATTGAGAAATATGTTTTTCGTCATCTAGGGACTCTGAAACGTGTGGATCGGAATAAATCTTGAAAGGTGATTTTTTCACGATTACAATATTTCCTTCCTCTTTTAGACTAGGGAAGTAAAACAAACAAATACCATTATGCGAAAAGATAATGTATGAAAATTAATGGTATAGGTCAGGGCTGTCCAACTTCAAGAGGCTCAAGGGCCACAGTAAAAAGTTTGAAGGTTGTGAGGGCCGCATCATAAAATGTGTCGTATGCGACTTGGTCAGTGATTTGTAACAAATATAAAACGTGTATATTTCAATAGGTACTAATTTTTATTTATTCAAGAAGCTTAGGTTACATTACAAAAAGCATTGAAACATAAAAGAGATATACAGGGTGTTACCTGACAAACTTAAACCATATGTTCTAGAAGTGATACTAAATAAAAAAATCTGGTGTGATACACTCACACAACTTCCTTTTACAGTGATCTTATAATTAGTCAAAAGTTTCATTTTTAATTTTTAACCATTTGTTAAAAATTTTCAAAAATTACAAATTCTACAAAAACGGTACAAAATCGAGTGTTAGTTGAAGAGACAAATTTTCTCTAGAATTTTAAGGTGAATTCAAAAATGTAATAATATACCGGGTGTTTTATTTAAAATAGGAGTTAATAAAAAAAATAGAAAAAAAAACAAAAGAAACCCACTTTAGAAATATTCAACTGGAAAATCACCTATCTCACATTAATACACATTAAAAATGTAAGAAAAATGTAAAGTTTAAAAAAAATCGTTAGAGCCGTTTTTGAAAAAATCGAAAAAAACTGAAAAATCACAAGAGTAAACACCTACTTCCGGTTATGCGATTTTCTTCAAAAGCTTGCTGTCTCATCTACATAGTACACAAAACTTATATATGAAGTTTCAAAGCCATACCTCTTTTCGTTTTTGAGATATTCTGTTCACAGACAGACAGACAGACACACAGACACACACACAGACACACAGACAGACAGACCAATGAAAAAAAATATGTTTTTTGGGATCAGTGGACTCTAAAACGTGAAGATCCGTTGAAAACTCAATTTCGAATTTTTGGGGTGAATCCAATACTTCCTTTATAGTAAAAGGAAGTAAAAATCATATTCACTTTAGGTTAGTTCCTTTCCGTTCTTGAGATATCGACAAAAGAAAAAAATACATCAATTAACGTAAATTTACGTATAGAGATGTGACGTTTCAGCCCCTTATCAGGGGCATCAAAGATTTACCCCTCGGGTTAAGCTCAAATCGGAGAAGTACGTTCACTCAAATATATATTCGATTAGGTAAACACCAGATAATTACCAAAACAAATATAATGCTTTTAGCTAGTTACAATGATTAATTAAAAATAACTCTGAGTTGCACATTATTTAAAATTAACATGTTCTTCTGGAACGGTGTCTGGTTTTGTTGGTCGTGCTGCAGCCCAATGCACCGGCGAGTGTTGCGGGTCCTTATTAGTACGCACGCCGATTCTTCGGGAAATGGGCTGAGTAGGTCTTTTGTTCCTGCAAACTTGACCTTCCACTCAGCAGTGATTTTAAGCTGTAATTTTCCGGTAAATTTAGCGATTTTAACGGTTACCTGCTGCTGGCGTTAGTGCCTAAATCCTGGTGCAGAGGTTGCTGGTACCTTACTACGGCTAGGCGTCGTTCTTGGAGCCAACGCGGTGTCAAATCTTGCAGATGGAATTTTTTCGCCTTGAGCCGGAAAATGATGTTGACATTCCCCCGGTAGGGAATTTGCGGGCTGCGGAATCGAATGTCGAAGTCCAGGAATTCGACTTTTAATGACCAAAGAAGGCTCTGCAGGTGAGTTTATGAAGGGCGGCTACAGGACTCTAGCCGCTCACAAGCGGAATAGAGGCTGAGATTGCTACAGGTTTCAGGTTTAAGTATTAGTAAAATGAGGTTATGAGAAGTATTTCACCTCTCGGGGCGCCGGGATTTGCGTTTAAAAATTAGGCGGTCGGAAATGGCTTTTAAGCAGTTAACCCTGCAAGACAGTACAGCGTATTAAGACAGGGTTAAAACCTCAGGGATTTAATTTCCCAAGAAAGTTCAACAATCGAGGTAAAATCGAATTCTAGCGGTCTTGCTTTTGCGGAAAATTTGAACTTCTCAGGCTGACAGTACAACACATCATCTTCCTTGAAGCCTGGTCTGGTAAGGGTTGGAGGCCTACTCCATTAGACAGTTCAGCGTGTCAGACCGGAGGGCCCAGGTAGAAAAGGACAGAACAGGATCAGGACTGGTGGACTCAAGGAGGAATTCGATCCGCGGGCCGCCAAAATATCCTGGCGGGCCGCATGCGGCCCGCGGGTTACATATTGGACAGACCTGGTATAGGTATTGACCATGGTTGTTCGGAGGCCTGGCCCTCCCCAGCCAAAAATCCTAGTTACGCCAATAGGTATATAATTTCAATGGAAAAGTTTATATGTTTCAACGTCTCTATGATCCTCAGAAGTTTATCGGTTGAATTACAGGACACCTTGTCTAATCCATTCGCTCCCTTTTTGCATGAAGGTTGGCCATTGATTTTTGTTGTTGAGTAACACATGAACAGTACCGTAATGTTTAGTTTGTTGTATAACCTATATAACCTCCAACAAATTTACTGGCATTTCACAGAATAGAAAAATATTTAAAATCTAAATTATTGTAAAACCTTCCATGTACTTAATTAAAAATGTCTTCAATTACACAATTACTAAAACTGAATACACACATAAAAGTTACTAAAGTTTAGTTTTCTCTTCTGCTTAAACATGGTAACTTTGCATTTGAAGGCGTTTTCTCATGTTTTCTAACCTAAATGCATTTGGAAACCATAACCTCAAATGTAAACCTTTCAACACAACAAAGTAATTTTACACAGCTAGATTGGGGAAACTTTCATGGACAACCTTTAGGCAAAAAATATATGACTAAGGTATACTTTATTGCTCCGATCTTTCCAAATTACTATATTTATTAATGTTCTCCATTTCTTTATTTTTTTAGAGTAGGTAACCAACTAATCTAAAATTCGAATATGATTTCCATAAACAAATGAACTTTGTGATGTAAAATAAGCACGTATGTCGAAATGTTAGAAAGAAATTCAGGTGTTTTCAAACAAAACGGTTACCTTCCAAAAGTTTTAACAGAATTATTTTTTTAATAAAGACTGCGTAAATAGAAAATGGTATTTTTACTGTTTTCCGAGATATTGTAAAGACTAATAAAAAGTCAAATTATTTTAGAACATTGGCCGACACTAAATCTACCACTTTGCCCTACAAATTTAACCGGCATTGTGAATACTAAGGTAAAGAAAATTGAGATGTGGCCACCACATGACTTTCTTTTAATGCTTGTAAAAATTAAATTTTTCATTTACAAAAACTATACTTCTTACCAAAAGTTTTATTTGTTAAACGTTATTGACAATTGTAAAATATAACAATGTTTTTAAAAAAATGTATTCCCATAATTTTGGACAAAAACCGTAGTACTTCGTACAAAAAACTCTAGTGTGATACACGTACACAACTTCCTTTTACAGTGATCTTATATACTGCTCAACAAATGAACTGGACCACCCATAGAAATTGTATTTGTTACAGTAAGTCATAAAAAATATACGAGTATATAAAAGTTTTTGTTTTATAGTATACTCATGTTAAGCATATTTAATTGCATTGTCCTCAAATGTCAACCGAACCATTAACAAAATCACAATAATAAAATTTTAAAAAATTAAAAATAAACTATAGTTCACAAAAATAAGAGGAAGAAAAAAAAGGAAATTAATAGTTTTTCTGAGTCTCCTCGGAACGTTTAAAAATGTTTGGCAACGATTTGGCATACTTTGTATGTAATATACTATATCAACATTTGGGCAAAATTCTAAATTTTCAAATGATAATATTTTATTAATGAACTGAGTTTTATTTAAACCAAATTATGAAAAGAAATGCTTTTTATAGTGACACAATTCTGAAAGATATCAAAAATGCCATGACTGTCCTTTTGGAAAATACTTTTAAAAATTGCACCAATATATGCAATTGGTGGAGTTCATTTGTTGAGCAGTATAATTTGATTTTTAATTTTTAAACATTTGTCAAAAATTAATAATTCTACAGAAACTGTATAAAATACAGTTAGTTGAAAAGATAAATTTTCTCTAAAATTTTAAGCCAAATTCAAAAATATAATAATATACCAGGTGTTCTATTTCTAATAGGAGTTAATAAAAAATCGAAAAAACAAACAAAAGAAACCCATTTTAGAGGTATTCAAGTGTAACACCTATCCCACATCAATACAAATTAAAAATGTAATAAAAATGTAAAGTTTGAAAAAACTCGTTAGAGCTGTTTTTGAAAAAATTAAAAAACTGAAAAATCAACAGAGTAAACACCATACTTCCTGTTATACGAGTTTCTTCAAAAGCTTGCTGTCGCATCTAGATAGTACACAAAACTTATATATGAAGTTTCAACGTCATACCCGATTTTGAAATATTCTGTTCATACACAGCCACAAACACACAAAGACACACACAGCGGCGCAGGAACTACTATAATTATGGGGGGGGGGGCAAAAATGTGTTGTGAGTTTTTTAACATAACTAAGCTTTATGTTCTACTGTGCATAAACACTTTATTATAGTATTATTTAGCGTCCATAAAGTGCCACTTTACTCCATAGAGTAAAGTAAAACGGCCGCCTGTCAATGTTCAACAGTTATTATCAAAATAAATGTGATTTTATTCAAATCAGGATTCGCGATTACAATACTTCGTTCGTCTTTTAGACGAGGGAAGTAAAAAGGAATTCATCTTTAATATCTTATGGTAATAGGTAGTTATTCAGTATATTGAAAACGCAAATAACCTAGAAGCACACTTCGAAACTATCAAATGTTTCAATAGCAATTTGAATTTTCTAATGTGTCTAATGATATAAATGATATTGTAGATAATAGGAAATCTTTTGCAGTGCAGTCGAACATAAAGCATTGCATGCAGCTTGTACAATCAGACCTTATTTGAGTCCTCTTTAGCGCTAGTTTACGCTCCCTCTTCATAAAATAGACTCGTTCAATTAAGTGCTACATTATGTACTTGATACATAAAACTATAATAAGTAGTTAGAATTAAGCCAAAATGCTTTTTAGTCACGTATTGAATGGTCACAAAGATACACAAAATACCTGAAAGGTATACTTCATTGTTACTTTTTTACTTCGTAAAATATAGTAATAATGATTTTTCGAATACAAAATTTTTGCGGAAATATCCGTTTTTGTGTCTTCTTGTTCAGAAAAAGTGGGTTTCAAAGTGATACCTGTCTGTTAGTTTGTGATCATGAGAATTTGTGAGTCTGTGTCCTCTATGTTTATAGAGACCAGATTGTTTAATTGATCGGCTTCAAAATGTATATCCTTGTTTTTAATATAAATTTGGAGATCCCAGTCATTTTTGGTTAAAATCAGGTAACCGGAAGTGGTACATTACTCTTATGTATTTCTCTTTTCCGGAAAATTTTATAATTGTTTGATAAAAATTAAATTTCACAGAACAAGATGATATAGTGAGTACTTATACAGGGTGACACAACTGTCATGTAACAGCCCATAACATTTTTATTTATTAGAATTAAATTCTGAAATGTGGGTGATGCATTTATCATAAGGGCAATCTTTTGATGACTAAATAAAACGAATTGTCCCACTTACGGTTTAACCGGAAGTAACCCTGAATTTTAAATTTTAAATAGCACCCTGTATATATTTTTAGCCTACCTGAACCGCTACAAAATACTCTTTTCAACCGTGTGTCACAACTTGACATTTGATTTCAAATTAAGGTGTAAAAACATTTGTGATTTTGATACTTTTTATCTAATTAATAAGAGTTGGGAATAAAAGACCATTTTTCAAACTTTAGAAATGCATTTATTTCACGCTTAATATCTCAAAATACGGAATAGAAAACTATAATTATTATTTTATAGAAAGGTAAAATAAACATGTACATTTTCATACAGTTTATTAAAGTTTGTATGAACAACTGACTTTTTGACTAAAAACGCAAAATTACACATATCTACAATGATCCGTAAATACTTATAATAGGTATAAGTACATGTAACAATAATGCCCCAAGTAGGCATAGTAATACCCCACCATAGGGATAACAAAAGTGTTAAACATATCTAGAGATCCATGGAATGAAAAGTACATTTTTCGGTACAGCACAAAGAAATTTAATTAAAAATTAACCTACTATAACACAAAGCTGAACTAAACAATAATCATACAAAAAAAATTACAGTAAATGTTCAAAATGTTGTCCGTTGTTATCTCTACATAGACGAGTTCTCCTAACCGTTGCTTAAAGTACGTTTTCAAGTTGCTGGCGTGTTACATTATTAATGGCTCTCCTAACTCTTAATTATAAGTCTGCTCGATCTACTGCTGGAATTCTATAAACCTTTTCCTTAAGGTGATTCCATATAAAAAAATCGGGTGGGGTAAGATCCGGAGATCTTGGAGGCCACCTATTGGGACCATTTGTACCAATCCAATTTTCGCCATACCTTTCGTTTAAATAATTCACGATATTTCTTGCGTTATGCGCTGGGGCGCCATCTTGCTGAAAAATTATTTGATCCACATTAGGAGGTAATTTTTGCAGAAAACCTTCAACTTCCGTTTGTCAAAATTCTAAATATCTCTCGGACGTTAATCGGTCATCGAAAATTATTGGTTCAGTTATTCTTGTACCAATTACTCCTAACCAGAGGTTGAAACCAAATCACACTTAGTACGCACCTTCTCTCATAACCCTTGAATTTTCTCGAGCCCAATATTGGGTATTATTTCGATTAAATAGACCCAAATTAGTAAACCAAGATTCGTCAAAGAAGAGAATTGAGTGATGGAAATTATTTAAAAACCAATTGCAATAATTCACTCTTCTTTGGTAATCAGTCTAATACAAATGCTGGTGTATTTGGTATTTGTAGGACTTATACTTGTGCTTTTTAAAATACGGCGGGCCGTTTCTCGATTAACCCCAATCTGACCCTGAATCTGTCGTACAGAAGCTGTTGGATCAACTGCAACTATTGCTAGTACATTTACTTCCGTTTGCTCGTCGATAATAAGGTCATTCTGTTCTAAATCTGGTTCTTGTCTAAATTGTTCTTCAAGTTTCCAAAAATAGTTATTTGCAGGATGGTTTCTTTCCGGAAATGTTTCCGCATACAGTTGAGCAGCCGGTCTACTATTTTTTCTTACCTCACCGTAAATTAAGAGCATATCAACTTTTTCATCTCTAGAATACATAATTTAAAACAATAAATAATATCGAGAATATTCTTTTAAAAGCCAAAATACTTTAAATAAATTGACAGAATAAAGCTAAACGAAAGTAAACAAAACAAATTATATAACTTTTGCAGCCATATTCTATCCATAGCCCTCTAGAATTGTTTAACGTTTTTAACATCAATAATATTCTAGGATGTTACACATGCTACTTGGCTTGTTATTGATACTATTAATATGCGTATTTTGGAAACAATGTAGATATGTATAATTTTGAGTTTTTAATAATAAACAAAGTTGTTCATACCAGTTCTGATAAATTATATGAAACAGAAAATATTTGTTCTACAGTTACATTAAATAAAAATTGGAATTTCTTATTTTGGTTTTTGAGAAATTAAGCGTTAAACAAATACATTTCTAATATTTGAAAAATGATCCTTTATTCGTAACTCTTATTAATTAGATAAAAAGTATCAAAATCACAAATATTTTTACACCTTAATTTTTACATCTCAACGTCCTTTACATGCTGATAATTTGCAAGTGTCATGTCATGGCCAACTAAGAGTTTGGGAGAAAAATTGATTTTGGCAGCCATTTTGAAATCAAATGTCAATTTGTGACACACGGTTGAAAAGAGAATTTTGTAGCGGTTCAGGTAGGCTAAAAATATATACAGGGTGCCATTTAAAATTTAAAATTCAAGGTTACTTTCGGTTAAACCGAAAGTGGAAAAATTTGTTTTATTTAGGCATCAAAAGGTTACCCTTATGATAAATGCATCACCCTAATTTCAGAATTTAATTTTAATAAATAAAAATGTTATACGCTGTTACATGTCCGCTGTGTCACCCTGTATACAACTTTTGTTTATAAGAAATGCAGTTTTTGGAAAAATGGCAAAATAAAAGTTTTACAAAAGTTTCTCCCAAACGAATGGGAATAAAAACGTTCAAAGCTGTTATATATTGCGTAACCTATAACTTTTGTCAAAAAAAGTTTTATGTTAGTATAGTTTTTGAAAAATCACAAATTTAAATTTTTACAAGCAGTAACCGGAAGTTGTGTGAATACCACACTTTATTTTTTTTTTCATATATGCAATCTAGAGAAACCATTGATAACAAGCATTGTCATTAGATTGCATTGTGTTGGTACATAAACTTCTGGTTATAATTTTTGCAATGAGGTTAGGTTTCATTTTGACTGGTTAACACCGTAATTATTTTAAATTCCGGTTCTGGCTATTATAAACTGAAATTCTCCTTAGTGAAATACCTACCTAACTAGTTAAAACCAAATTATAAAATCACATTTCAAATTTATAATAGCCAAAGCTGCAATTTAAATCCATGAAATGTCAACCTGTCGACGTAAAACCTAACCTGACCACAAAAACAATAACCAGAAGATTATGTACCAACACAATGTAGCCTAGTGACACTGCTTGTTGTCAATGATTTCCCTAGAATGTCGGCATTTGCATTTCCATATGAAAGAAAAATGGACTATATCAAATTCTTCGTTGCCAACCTAAAAATAAAGACGTGTTTAACAAATTTTTCATGTTTTATTTCTGCACCTCCTACAATAGACTAACGAATTTTAGCATCTCGTGTAGATTAATGTGATAACCCTATGTACATTTTTTTTAAAACCTGATAGAATATATCAGGAATTAGGGGGGCAAATTACACTATTTGCCCCCCCCCCTCCCGATATATTCTATGAGGGGCAATCTCCCCCCCCCCCCGGTTCCTGCGCCCCTGGACACACAGACTGACAGATAGACCAATAAACAAAATAGAATATTATGTTATTAGGAGCAATAGTTTCACTTTATGTGGCGTGGCTGGACGGTACAGCCGAGCCACATAAAGATACTTTTGCCCCGAATAACAGTATTGTTTCTTCAAACGTTTATAACAAATTATTTACAACGTTCTGAACAAAATTTGAAGAAAATCACTTTATCTCCTCAGCGGAGATAATAACTTTATCTGCCGCTGACGTTTGAAGAAAAACATGTTTATTGGGTCCAGGGGACTCTAAAACGTGAATATCTGTTGAAAACTCAATTTCAAATTTTTTGGGGTGAATCCAATACCTCCTTTATTGTAAAAGAAAGAAAAAATATTTTTTGACAAAAGCTATAGATAGTTACGTAATATATAACAGCGCTTGAAAACATTTATCTCCACCATTAATTTTTGGACTTTGGAGATATTTTCGTAAACATTTAATTTTGCAATTTTTCCAAAAACTATACTTCTTGCAGAAAACTGTTTAAACAAAAGTTGTAGATAATTGCATAATATATTATGTTTGTTTAAAGAATTTAATTTTTATCAGTTATAAAAATTTCTGAAAAACGAAAAAAAATAAAAATACTGTTCCACATCCAGTTGGCCGATTTTAACAAAAAAAAGTAGATATACATTTTCAGGCCGATCTATTAAACCATCTGGGTTGTGAGAAAAGGTACAGCTAGAATCACAGACTGGCATCACTTCAAAAACCGCATTTTCAGAAGACACGTTAACGGATATTTCTACAAAAATCTCGAGTTCGGAAAATGTCAGGATTACTATACTTTCTTTTAACATTGTAAAAGAAAGTAAAAGGCGCATCATGTATTATAAATTGTAATACCTTTCTAATTTATGAGTTTGCTTGTTAATTTCTAGATTCTGTGACTAATAGTGTTTTTAAGTGATCTGTCCGAAATTATATTTACTATTTAATAACATTTTTATAGATTCCTCCCTTTCTCCAGAGGTCAGACCTAAATATATCGCTAGCCGCACTGACTCCCCGACTAAAATAACCTTAATCCGCCGCTGGACCTCCGCATACAAAATTGAAATAGCCAGCAATCTTTTGATTTGAAACTTGATAAGTGCGCGCTGGATAATAAATCCCACGCGTGCGACCGCGCGTGCGCCCCAAATGTCAGTCTGACAATCAGCTGTGTGCGCAGTTGTGTTGATGTTGTCAAACTCAGCTGTTAGCTGCTGTAACTTGATTTCATTGTGCAATGCCCTTTATTTCCAAAGATTGGCGATCACCAGGGGAAGAATGGGTTAAAACGCAGGAGGGCTGGGAGAAGAAAAAAGTGCTGGAGAAGTGCAAGGCAATAAGGTGAGCGATTTGCGGATTTCCTTCGCGATCGATGCAGCTCTCTGGTTTCTTTGTTCTTGCTTCGCTACTCGCGTAAACTTTGCTTCCATACGCAGACTTCGCAAACAGCCAGCCTCGATTTTCTGCGATTATCCTCGTTAATTCAGTGTCTCCTCGTAATCGTATTTAAATTCCCGGAAGGGGTTACCGATGGGGCAAAAAGTCGGAGCATCTTGTTTGAATCGGTGCGTGTTTACAAACACTATTAGTCATTCGCTAGTGTGCATGTGGCTTGAGCTTGAGAAAGTTCATCACACTCGCTCTCTAAATAGCATCTTAACTATGCAAGATTATTTTCGTAAATTTAGAACGGCTCATTACTTAGCCCGCTTTGGCACGTGGGCAGGCGCGGATGGGCCATAAGGCAAACCGGGCATTTTCCCGGGGCGCCGCGGCTGTTTTTGACGCTTTTGGCGCCGCGCCGGTCACATCCGATAAAAAAGAAATATAAAATAAATAAATTGAATCAGTCAACGTATAACGAATCATGATACGATATACGAGCAGTCGGAGCAGGTGCATGTAACGCTGAGACGCGCTTATATTTCCACGAATACTGTCTTCTAATCTTGCACCAGCCCAGTCGGCTACTGATACTGAACTGGAAATACGGGTTTATCCGGTTTTATCACTGTTAGCCTAACTACTGTTATTCGTGCGTGTGATCTGAATTCTGTATATAGTTAACAGCGCCGGTTTGGTAATTTTTGATGATTTATTATTCTTGCCTCATTTGTTTTCTGTGATTTGGAAAGTTCTATCTCGAATAAACCGTAAGTATTTACCTATCTTTTGACAAATTGGAAACTCGTGTATTTGACTGAACGAATTTTTTTTTTCGTTTTCTAGAAAAGTTGAATGCTGTTAGTATTCTGTATTCACGAATAAACAAGGAATAAAAAAAATGGGCGGCACCGAACGTGTGAGGCTGAAGCGCAAACTGGATTTAGAAAAAGGCGCTGGAAGTTGTAAAAAGTTAGATCAATTTATGAACAAGAAGGGTTCTACACCCCTTGATGTTCAAGAAACTACCAAAAGTACCGAAGTTCATAATCAAGATCAAACTACTGCATTTTTGCCAACCAAGCTTTCAAGCTTCTCGCTTATGAGTATCAAGAAAGACGTCTTAGAAAACATCGATCAAGACAACATCATCCATTGCGTAGCAACCGCTCGAAGCTAATAAAAATCAATTGTTATTTTAAGAATTTTTTAGAGAAAACATATTATTTTAATTTTATCTTACCTACTCCAAAAATATTGTTATTTTAAAAATTTGTTATTTATCCCCAAAATAATTTTGAAAATTTGTGTTGTGTTATTTCATAAATATTTTTATATCAAACGATTTGTTTTTTTTATATCATTTAATAAAGCAATTTCAACTTTCATTTTTCATTATTTTCGATTGGGGGGGGGGGGGGCAGATCTCTCTTGATGCCCGGTTGATATTTTAATGCCCATCCGCGCCTGCACGTGGGGCTTCTTCGTGACCCCTGCAATTTCACCAATTTCGCGTTATTGCGAAGTGTTAACGCGGCTTACTGAATATTTATGACCTTCGTGTCCGTTTAGAAACAATGGAACAATAAGGCAATTTTATTGGCAGATAACTGACAAAATTGAGATGGAAATTGTTGATACGATCATCATTCTGTCAAAATATTTGTTTCTGCTTGGGCTTTTGTTTCATAAGAAACAATTGAAGATGATTGTTTCTCCAAAAAAAAATAACACAAAAATCATTTTCAAAAAATGCCAATATAACTAATTGTACTTAAACACTTCGGAGAACTATTATTATCCGTGTCAATTGAAATGCTGTTCTAGTATCTACAAAACAAAAAACAAATGCTTGTGGAATTTTAAAATTTCAAACAATCAAACCAGTAATAATTCTTTACCATAAAAGGTAATTCCAAACCACCCAAAAAAAGATAGGTAAAGGTGAATCACAAAAGCGTTCCGCCAGTAATAATAGGTTTAGGTCGTGGACCATAACCTTGCAAAAGACAGGACATGACAAGCCAGATTCATATTTATTAAAGTCATATTTACACATATGGAACTATAACGCAACGTATATAATTGGTGGTCAAATGTAATTTTTATTAAGTATAGTTTTGAACTTTTATGTATTATCGTGCTCTTTTGATCCAACGTATACTTGCCATAGCACCTGCTTCACACAAAAATAATTTTTGAAGTTGTGCGCATGATTAAAATTCAGTAATATCTTATTCATTATCTGCAGAACAAAAGCGAAAAATGTATTGTATGCCATTTAAGAAACTACAAAATAATACACTCATATACATATTTAGATGAGAAATTATTTAAATATGGACTTACCTATAGTCTATTCAGCCCTTTTTTGCAAATCAGTAGGCTATGATATTTGGCTTGTTAGGTTGCACATCTTAGAATGTAGGGTATTAATTATCTACTAGTTTGTAGTGTACTACGGGGTTGTAACCCTGCATAACCTCTAAATATTACTGTCAGTGCAAAGAGAAACAACGTTGCCAAATAGATTATAGGTGTAATGTACTAGGAATAATTTCGTATTTTTTATATTGACTGTCCGTTTTTACTTCCTTTTGCGATCAAGGAAGTATTGGATTCACCCCAAAAATTCGAAATTGAGTTTTCAACAGATCTTCACGTTTTATAGTCCCCTGAACCCAAAAAACATGTATTTGTTCATTGGTCAGTGTCTGTCTGTCTGTCTGTGAACAGAATATCTCAAGGTCTTTACTCTTGTGATTTTTCAGTTTTTTTCAAAAACGGTTCTAACGATTTTTTTCAAACTTTACATTTTTATTACATTTTTAATGTGTATTGATGTGTACATTTTCCAGTTGAATACTTCTAAAATGGGTTTCTTTTGTTTTTTCTATTTTTTTATTAACTCGTATTTTAAATAGAACACCCTGTATTTATATTATTACATTTTTGAATTCAGCTTAAATTTCTATAGAAAATTTGTCTCTTCAACTAATGCTCTATTTGGTAGCGTTTTTGTAGAATTTGTAATTTTTGAAAAATTTTTACATGCTTAAAAATTAAAATTTTTTGGCTAATTATAACATCACTGTAAAACAGAGTTGTGGGAGTGTATCACACCAGATTTTTAATTAAGAAATTCTATAACAGATAAACTGTCTTCAAACAAACATTCAATGCCGTAAATATGTACCAAATTTTCATGTTAAAATTTACATTTAATAAATATACACCAAGTGAATTAAACATATGTTTATTCACGGAAAGAGGTTGAGTTAATAAATGTTTAATTCACGTGGCGTATATGTTTTTTTCAATTTTGACGAAATTTTGAATAAAAAATCGTAAAAATATTCAAATTAAGATATAAATTTGCCTATTCATTATCGATTTGATCTAAATTTTAGTAATTATACCGGGTGTCCGTTCTCAAAGTCGAACATAGGCGATTAACATTGTATTGAACGTTTTTGTCGATTCCTGCTCGCCAATTCAACCTACTGGGAAGGTAATGGTATCAATGGAAAGATAAAATTATTTCCATCAAATGGTGCCAATAACAATATTCAAGATGCGATTTTTATTTTAAAATACTAATTTAAAACTTGGGCATTTTTAAATATGCCATGCCTTGCTTTTCAAGTTCAATAGCATTTGTCAAAACAAATGATAATTAGTTGGCGTAAATCAGGTATTTTCTGTCAACGTCTGTTAAAATTATCTACAGAAAAATTAATTATTTCAATGAAGAACGAGTGAATGCACTAATGTTAATTGCCTATGTTCGACTTTGAGAATGGACACCCGGTATATTACACACTACAGAGAGAAAGAATAATTGAATGTAAATATTTGTAGAAATAATAAAAATATGTTGTTCTTTATTGAAACTTTTTTCATTCTCTAGCGAATTAAACTTTTTTAATTCTCTAGTGAATTAAAACACTTTTATTTCACTTGTGAATCATATACTGTTTATGAAGGCTGTTATGGAGTTAGTAATGTCACTTTAATAATGTCACTTTAAACTGTCAAAATTGAATAAAATAAATAAAATTGCTTTTCCATGACCAAATGATTTGCAAAATCGGCGTGAATTGATATAGGTACTATACAGGGTGATTTATAACGAATGTAAGAAACCCGAAAGGCCAGTAGTATTTACCTAAATAAGATAAAAAGTTCGTATGAACATAGAAATGCGTAGTAAAAAAAAAGAAGCATTTTATTTAATTAAAATTGTGCAGATAAAGCATATTTCGTGTAATTTGGCATATCTACGCTACTTTTTTTTATACTAAATTAGATGATGTTAAAAAAGTTGGAATAAAGTTCAGAACGTATAATTTATGGCCGGTGGGGGATGTTTTTACTTCCTTTTACAATAAAGGAAGTATTGGATTCACCCAAAAAATCGAAATTGAGTTTTCAACAGATCTTCACGTTTTAGAGTCCCCTGAACCCAAAAAACATACTTTTTTTCCATTGGTCTGTCTGTCTGTGTGTCTGTGAACAGAATATTTCAAAAACGAAAAGAGGTATGGCTTTGAAACTTCATATATAAATTTTGTGTACTCTGTAGATGCGACAGCAAGCTTTTGACGAAAATCGCATAACCGGAAGTAGGTGTTTACTCTTGTGATTTTTCAGTTTTTTTTCGATTTTTTTAAAAATGGCTAACGATTTTTTTCAAACTTCACATTTTTATTGCATTTTTAATGTGTATTAATGTGAAATAGGTGATTTTCCAGTTGAATACTTCTAAAATGGGTTTCTTTTGATTTCTTTACTATTTTTTTATTAACTCCTATTTTAAATAGAACACCCGGTATATTATTACATTTTTGAATTCAGTTTAAAATTCTAGAGAAAATTTGTCTCTTTAACTAACGCTCTATTTTGTACCGTTTTTGTAGAATTGGTCATTTTTGAAAATTTTTGACAAAGGCCTAAAAATTTAAAATAGAATTTTTGGTTAATTATAAGATCACTGTAAAAGGAAGTTGTGTGCGTGTATCACACCAGATTTTTTTATTGTATCTTTACAATCGAAACTTTAGTTAATTCGTAAAGCTTAAATTTTTTCGCACAAAAAAGGTATTCTTGTTTCTTGGTTGCAATCGCCGAGGGCAATAGTTTTCGAGAAATGCAAACCTAAAGATTGATTTACTTCGAGAGCGTAATCTTCTTCTAGGAATGTGTTTTTTAACCTTTCTCAGGGCTTTAGCTCCCTTAAAACGCATTTCCAGATCTATGTTCATAGACACTTTTTTCTTATTTTGATTACTATTACATGTTCAAGTTTGCTACACTCATAAATTACCCTGTATACGTACAGTGTCCGTCAACGTTGCGGGGTGGAAGATATTTTGAAAAATATGATACAAAGCATTTGCTTATAAAAAGTTGTAGGCACAAAGATGGTGCACATTAGTAAAATTCGTTTAATTATACAAGGTGGTTGTGTGATGGACCAGCTTAAAGGTTTTGCCTCGAAATGGTAATAATTTTAATATAATATAAAGTTGTACGGGCCTAAAGTTGTCCGTTTTGGAGATACTTTTACGAATTTCCTTTAGAGTGTTGAATAGCTTTGGTTATTGATGCTATACGGCTTGCTCAAAATTTGCAAATTTAATCATTTTAGTTTTTCGATGAAATACTGTGTGTATTTTTCTATTTGTGAAAAGCCCTTTTAATGAGCTTTCTTCTGATATCCTGCATTATACTTCTAAATTCAACCGGTTTTCAGTTATTGGAGTTTGAACGTAAAGAAAACAATTTAATATGCTTTATTTAAAGAAGTAGCTAACAAATGCCCTTAAAATGATCATTTAAACACTTGAACGCTCCGAGCACAGCAAAGCAAATGTAAAAAATACAAATCAAACCATTGCTAATGCTAACACAAGAAATCGACACGAAAAAACGAGAAATGCAAAGGTAAATTAAATCTGAAGATCGATTGAATTTAGGGGTATAATAGGGCGATAGCAGAAAAAGAGTGTATCAAAACTACGAAAATGTACGTGGTATTCGATAAAAAAAGTTTTTACACTGTGTAGTTGCCCCAGGAGGAAAAACATTTGAAGATTTATCGTAATTGTAATTAGGTATAGGATTATTGTGTATTCGCATTTGAATAATTGTTTTGTATTTCATTTGATACTAAAATGAATTTACTTTTGTATTTCCCATTTTTTATGTTTATTAGTTCTTGTATCAATGAGTGGATTTTTATTTTCGAAATCAGGTTTCATGCTATGTTCGAATAGTTCAAGTTTTTAAATTAAGAGTTTGTTTGTTATCGCTTTAAATAAAGCTTAAATTGATTCCTTTATGTACAAACTCAAATATCTGAAAAAGGATTTATTTTTAATACAAAAACATTTAGTGGTCAATTTTTAAAAATCCAAAATGATTAAATTTGCCGATTTCGAGTACTATTTTACACTAGAAATGTCATTTACAGAAACTTTATTTTGGGTAACGTGTTCTGTCATTCCATTATTTTCAAATACTTACAACAGCCGCCTGAAATTCAGCATTAAATCATTAATATCTTCTAAACAGTTAACTTTAGACTAAAGATTATTGCAATTATCGGGTACCTGGTGCCCGGCCGGGAGTATGTCTCATTTCGGTAGGTTCGTGAAAAATTGCCTATTGCACAGTGTTAGGTTGCCAGATGCGCGTGCGTGCTATAAATTAGGGAATTCTCCAGTGTTGCCAACCGTATTACTATAGTAACAGATTTATTACTTTTTACTCGCGCCTATTACGCTATTAATCTTAAAGCAAAATTTATTACGTTCTGCAATTTCTATTACTATAGTTATATGCATGCACTTGCTTATCAAGAACACGAGCCACGCTGATAAGAGACATCCCAGGGCATTGTTATCTCTTTGCCACATTGCGAATTATGTAAAATGTTAAATTCATTCTTTGCTAGTTTGTAACAGAGTTAAGACGATTTTTGCTTTTACCTGTAATTACGAAATAAAGTTTATTTTTAAAAAGCTGTTTTTCCGATTTAATCATTTAGCTCTATTCTGTTACGTTCTAAGTTTCTTTTTTGTAATATTGGAACAAAATCTGTATGTAATAGTTTTGTAGTTAAATATTATATGAAATTCTGTTATTTTTTATAACAACGAGCCAAGGTAACACTATTATCTTGTATTTGTAAAATTTATTGAACTTTTCTCGGCATGGGGCAATCGTAGGCTGGTAAACTTTTGAAAAATGTATCCGCTCTTATGTAAAGTAAATAAAGTCGTTATTATATGGTCATTGTGATGGTATATACGTTTCTGGTTATTATTTTTGCAGTGAGGTTAGGTTTCATGTTGAATGGTTGGCATCTTAATTATTTTTTCTACAGCCGTGATTTTAAACTGTTTCCAAGGGTCATATGCGGCGTGCTTTATGTTGTCTATAAAACACGCCACTCCATTTAAAGCACGGAGTACTTTAAGAGGTTATAAAACCTTATTTGTGAAGATTAAAAGTACAGTTATTATATCGGACTGATTTGTATGCGGAGCCCCGAGTGCCCGATTGGAGAGGGGCGAAGCCCGATGGCCCCTTTAGAGAGGGGCGGAGCCCCGAGGGCCCCCTTGGAGAGGGGTGGAGCTCCAAGAGCCCCCTTGGAGAGGGGCCGAGCCCTGAGGGCCCCCTTGGAGAGGGGCCGAGCCCCGATGGCCCCCTTGGAGAGGGGCGGAGCCCTGAGGGCACCCTTGGAGAGGGGTGGAGCTGCAAGAGCCCCCTTGGAGAGGGGCCGAGCCCTGAGGGCCCCCTTGGAGAGGGGCCGAGCCCCAAGGGCCCCCTTGGAGAGGAGCGGAGTCCCGAGGGCCCCCTTGGAGAGGAGTGGAGCTCCGAGGGCCGCTTTGGAGAGGGGCAAAGCCCCTAGGGCATTTAAGCTAACAAACTCCTCGGCTGTAGAAAAAATATTGAAGCCAACTCGTGTTTTACAGTTTAAAAATCTCGGTCGATCATAAAATTCTCGCTTCGCTCGAATTTTAACATGATCGACCTCGATTTTTAAATCCTCTGTAAAACACTAGTTGCCTTAATAGCTATTATGTCCTACCAGTACATTAATTAAAATTAATGACTCTATTTTAAGGTATCTTAGATACAAAATAACGCTCCAGGGCAATTATTTTCTTCATAAGAACACTAGGGTTATTATGAAAAATTAACAGTATTTGTTTCCATGGATACAACCTTTATTTCAAAATTATGCACCACTGTCACAATGAAAATTAATGACAGCTCATCTAATGTCACAAATCTAACTTAGATCAGCTAACTAGATTAATCTTAAATACCATAGCATAGTAATTATATGAATTGAATATGAATATGAATTAGGTAAGAAAATTGGTAGGACATAAAACCTTGAAGGCACCACAGGCATTATGAGCTAAGAGCCCGCGATTGTTGTACACACCTCGGGCCAAAGGCCCTCGGTTAGTACACTAACAATCTTGGGCTCTTATTTTACTCATAATGCCCCTTGGTACCTTAATAACTATTAAATTGCAGTTCTGTTTGTTATAAACTGACATTGTTCTCAGTTTAGTACCTATCTAGTTAAAATTCATTTACAAAATCAGATTTCAAGTTTATAATAGGCACAACTAAAATTTCAAATAATTAAATATCAACCACTCAACACGAAACCTAACCTCACTGCAAAAATAATATACCAACACAAATCAGTCTAGGGATAATGCTTGTTGCCAATTGTTTACTTATAATTTCGCTATTCGATTTTCCATATACCGAGTGACTATAAATGATTGAGATTTTTTTCTTAGGTTGGCACTGTTTATGTTGGTGACACTGACAGCCGTATTCATAGTCGTTCGCCAGCAGTGATTTTGAATGACATAGATACAAGTATAGCATTTAAAATTACATACGTTTATGTGCCAAGATGTGTAACATCCCTTTTTCGTGCTATCTTCTTCTGTAATACAGAATATGAATATACTCTATCTTTCTTGCAGTTACTAGCACAGCACCCTAGATATAGAACACAGCATGCTTATTTTTGTTTTTCAAAAACGTATGTTGGTTATTGCACCTTGTTATGAACAAGAAATGTCAAACTCACATTTTAGGTGTAAACACATAACCTTAAAGTCGGCTGTTTACTAATTTCAGTATGACTAAATTATGCTTTAAATGCGATAAAGAAGATGATCAACTATTTCCATGTGATGGCTGTAAAAGAGAGCTGTGCAAAAAGTGTGGAGAAATATCCGAAACCGAAATAAGATTCTTAAAGTTACGTAAGAGAAAACTGCTAATCTTTTGTGAACCATGTAAGGTTGGTGTTTTTCGTGTACCAGAGTTAATTAAGGAACTGCAGCAGCTACTTGAGAGTAAATTTGATCAATGGTGACAATATGCCATGAATGTGCAAATAAGCTGGATATGGGTCACAACGAGGCTTTGATCTCAGAAATGTTTTAACGTCAACAGCGAGCTAAAATGTTATACTTTTCAACGTTCAACCACCTCATGGTAACTCCTATTCAGAAAAAGCCCACGTAGACAAAAACTCAGTCAAAGAACTGTTGAGATATCGAAGTGGATACTTAATAACTTGAAACTTTTTAGGTTAGAAAAATTTGATATAGTATAATACCTACATCGTTTAGAAGTTATTCTGAATTCTTGTGAAGAAGCAAAAAATATTTTAAGAAACAAGAATAAAATTGCAGTGCCTAATGTGCAAATTAAATCTGATCAGACTCTAGCGCAAACAGATTACCTACTTTAAAAAAAATAAGGCTAAAATTGAGCGGTTTAATAAGGAAGGGGTTACTAATAAAACAATCAAATACCTAAATGGTGCTCCTCCAATTGTGGATGCCACTTCCCGTAGTAACTCAAAAAACTACTAACTGTGTACTATCAAAATACTCGTGGCCTTCGGACCAAATTACAGTTACAAATTGCAGTAACTACCAATAGTGATTATGATTTAATAATTTTTACTGAGGCATGGTTGCAGAGTGACATTTCTGATAATGAAATGGGACTCTCGAACTACACTGTGTTCAGGAAGGATCGGAATAGTGAAACTAGTGTTTTTAGTAGAGGTAGTGGTGTTTTGATAGCTGTTCGGAACCATCTCTGCAGTAGCCGTATTTATGTTACTAACACTAATGTTAAACACTTGTTTGTAAAAATTTCCTGTCAGTCAACTTATCTTATAGTGGGTGCAGTTTATATTCCACCGAGGTCTGCGGGGGATATACGTGTTGTCCCCAGAAATTTTGAATACGAGCAT
This sequence comes from Agriotes lineatus, assembly GCA_940337035.1. NCBI lineage: Eukaryota > Metazoa > Arthropoda > Insecta > Coleoptera > Elateridae > Agriotes > Agriotes lineatus. The sequence goes on from OW679199.1 coordinate 49,501,337, forward strand.
TTCAATGCATTACTTGGCGCTTAGTTACTACTCTCATTTTTTGCTTAGCCGAACCAAATATTTTAATTCACTAAGCAACGGAAAATAATTAGTAATTTCTAGTTTTTACTGATTTTGTAATAAAATACGGAATCAAAGTCAAAAATAGTTACACGATAAAAATTATACTTAAATTCTAACAAACACAATATTAACCTAATGAATAACAAATAGCTAAGTTCATTTTATTAAATGTTCAAAAACATCTTGTTGAGCCTGACAATATCCCAGGCGATCATAAAATTCTGGTCTAATTTCTCTTAACATCGCAAGAGTGATATTTTGAGAGGCTTCAAGAAGTTTTATTCAGGGCTCATCCACGTTGTTATCTCTTTGATGCTGATGGGTATAAATTGTTTGTGGCCCAAAAAAAAAATATATATTTGGGGACAAATCAGGAGATCTTGGTAGCCATTTTATGTCTCATGTGGTGCTAATAATACGATAAGGAAATATTGATTTAAATATTCCTTAGCCGCATTGTGAGCAGGACATCGGTCGTGCTGATACCAGATGTGGGCCATATCAATGTTTTGTAAGCCTTGAACTGCTGGTATCACTTGCTTGTCAAGCAGTTGCAAATACTTTTGGCCATTGAGGTTCCCGTCAATAAAAAATGATCCTATAATAGTGTCCCCCAGTATACCAGCCCAAAAGTTAAGTTTTTGGGGGTATTGAGTTCTTAAAGTTATTGTTTGGTGACTGTTTTCTTGGGACCAGTATCTCACTACCGAAGAATTATGACGACCATGTAACAGGAAAGTCGATTCGTCACTAAACAGAATATTTCTAAGAAATTCATAATTATTGTTTACTCTATCCATCACATCTTCACAAAATTCCATTCGACGACCATGGTCAGCTGTGAAAACCTCTTGTGTCGTTTTAACTTTGAAAGACTTGAAACCATTCCTTTTAAGTAGTCTATGCACTTCTGATTTTCCGGCATTAATTTCTGGATTTTCTGCAAGGGTGCTTGTTGACAAAGTGTCATTTTCTGTTATCATATTGCGAACCATAATTTCCCGCATTTCAGCTTCTTCATTTTGAGGCTTCCATTCCTTTGAGCACTTACATGATGGATTTTCAGAACCAGTTTCCTCAAACAAATGTTTAACATTGAAGACCGAACTGGTGTTTACTGTCACATCGTATGCCATAACAAACAAATTATTCGCGATTTCATTCGTGGAATGACCTCCATAAAACCATTTAACAATTTGAGTTTTCTGTTCTGTTGTCAACATTTTGAAAAGAAAAATTAACCACTTATGTGTATCATATTTGAAGCTATGTATAAAGTCAAATTGACATGCACAATCAACAGTTAAAAAACGAAAGTGAGAAACACTTTCTGCAATTACTGCGACTACTTATTGTCTGGGTAAATTATTATACAACATTGTTAGAATGTACTTATATAAAAAATAGTCAGTACTACTTAATGGATTTTATTATTCCAATTTAACAAAAACAAGAATATAATTCCATTTTATATATTCAATTCATATGTATTGTTGCTTATCTTGTTGTAAGCAGAAATTGGGAATTGATCCACTTACTTGTCCAAAAGTACAAGAAAATTTATTAGAAAATGAGGAAAATAGCACACCAAGATATAGTGCGTCTCCCGATGGGGTAGGTACTACACACTTGTAAACTATCGAATTTTTTATTCTTCAGGAAAAAGTCGTTCTTGATAAAAAAATGTACTTGTCTTAGGAAGTCACAGTGATTAAACTTATGATAAAGTATACAAAACATTAAAAAAAATTTTAAATGTAATATTGAACTTAAGCAAAGTACTGACTCTTATTTTTAACTTTTATGAAAAATTTTATTTAACAAAGTTGTTACAAAACTGAAGAAAAGCTCAACTATGGTGTTTGGTTAAAAATAACAAAACTAACTTTTTCCTAAGAAAACTAAATTTTTGAGGTCGATCTAGAACTCTTTTATACTTTCTCATTCTTGACAGAAAAAATAGTTCGAGTGAGAACAGTAAATAGTAAAAAAATCAACTATGTTACGAACTTTCAACATAAAGATCTACTAGAACTTACACATTTTCTAATCTTCTAACTTCTTCATACACATTCATATCTTTCTTTATGGTGACAAATTCAAACAAGCTCCTGTCATATGACACTGACAGACAAGTTAAGATGGCACCTTTAAAAAAGCTCATAAAGCAATAAATCGAACCAGATTGAGGAATGGGATGAGCATATGGGTCTTGCTCAGAAAAAAAAATCTGCGATACTGAAACAATAATTAGAAGAAAACAAGGCACAACCAAAATTTTCGAAAATTAGGGTATCTTGATATTTTCACCGCTTAGTTTACTATGAAGGCGCTGGTACATACATGTTTTCTATAGCAACCGGCACAGAACTTCAGAAAAAGTTATCTTCGTGCAGCATTGAAGGTGGAGTTTTCCATTTTAAATAGTAACCATGTGTTGATACGCAGGTTAAATGAATCAATGCCGTTTGATCGTAACTCACAAGACCAACCGAATTGTGTACAGGTAGGTGTAGGTATATACAAACCTACCTGCGCTAAAATTCTTAAGGTTCCGCGCCAGTTGCTATATTTTTTTGATAGTATACATATCTATATATTTAGCATGTGAAAAGTTTTCTTTCGGCACCTATTTTGAAACTTCCACCAAGCCGATTTATATATTTTTTTTAAATAGAAGCTGCCACCATGTGGGTCTGCAAATATATACTGCTCAACAAATGAACTGAACCATTTGCATATATTGGTGCAATTTTATGAATATTTCCAAAAACAGTCATGGCATTTTTGGTAACCTTTCAGGATTGTGTCACTATAAAAAGCATTTCTTTTCGTAATTTTGTTTAAATAAAACTAAGTCCATTAATAAAATATTATCATTTGAAAATTTAGAGTTTTTCCCAAATGTTGATAGCACATTGCATACAAAGTATGCCAAAAAATTGTAAATATTCCAAAAAGACTCGAAAAACTCTTAATTTCCTTTATTTCATACTGATGTCAAAAATGGCATTTTTTGGATTACTTCCAGTACAAAAAATGGAACATTCAAGTCTTAGTACATGAAAGTAAAATATTAAAGTTCAAGTACTTTAAAATTATACGTCAGTTGTTAACATTAAATTTGAAACGATTTACAACTTTTTATTTAAAATTCATTAAACTTGCAGTATGAAATAAACTGTTGTATTCACCACGAACGAAAAGTGTTTTTAAAGGTCCTCGCAAGTAATTCTGTCCTTGGCTGATACCTCGGCCTTTAAAATATCACTTTTCGTTCTAGATAAATAAACTACTATTTTTTGCTCTTCCTCTTATTTTTGTTAAATAGTATTTTTTATAATGGTATTGTTTTTTAATGGGTATTATTTAACAGTCTACCAAATTTACCCAATCTTTTCGTGCAAAAAATACTTTGGTTTCCCAAAAATACTAAATGCTCACCAAAATTAAGAAAATACATAATCTTAGAGCGACAACCAAATATTGATATCATGCTAGTCTCTTATATTATTTGTTCCTAAAAATAACTTTTGTTGGCTAAAAATGCTAAATGTTCATCAAATTTTATTCCATATTTAATTCTAACATGGTACCCAGATATTTAATTTTCGTCAGTGTCTTATATTATTTAGCAGTTAAAAAAACTATTTGTTTAAAAAAATACACAATGTTTACTATATTTTATACCACATTCAATTTTAAAAGTATTCCCAGATTTATAATTCTTGTTAGCCTAAACTAACAAGAATTATAAATCTCATATTTAGATATCACTTATAAGAAAAATTTATCATTTTTATTCGGTGTCGTTTATAAATGGGGACATAGAAATAAGTCTGAAGAATTCTTGGAAATAAATCAATATTCTAAATTTGGTGAACATTTAGTAAAATCGATAAGACATATGGAATTTAAAATGTAAGCAATGGTAAAACAATACGCAACATAGCTATTTTAGTGGTGCTGTTCCCATTTCCCGGAGTATAATAATTCGGGTTCCATTAAGATTTTTTGATGTTTATTAAATTTTTTGGTGAACAGCGCTAGGGATGTATGATTTAATTTGGTGTACATTATATTTGACCCCTTTTTTAATTGTATTAATATGCTTCAGTTGATATTATCCAATTATAAAAATACAAAACTTGTTTTAATTAGAATAGTTTGTAAGTATATGTAGTAAATCCCTGTTATTTTTATAAACAAAAACATATTTCAAATAAATTTGATATTTAAATAGCAGCTTTGTGCTTTATTATATGTATATCCACATATTATGTATCATGTACAAAATATATTCACGATAAGCATTACTTAAGTATCTTTAATTTCATTGCAACGTTGAGAAATATTTTAATTTGAAGCATTGCCATATTACTATTTTTAATTTTTTAGTGTGACACAACAACCTTTCAATGAAAAACGTTATAAAATCTAACTCGGAAAAACTTGAAAAATTCAAGAGAGATTGAAAACTTCACAGCCTAACACAGGAGTTTATTTATTTATTTATTTTTCAATATAATCCCTTTTTATGCTGTGATCCCAGTCTGATAAAGCTTCGTCCTGGTTTTTAAAATACCCCGTTATGGCTGCTACAGCTTCTTCCGTGGACAAAAATCTTTGCCCTCCTAAGTGTTTTTGAGCTTCAGAAATAGATGGAAGTCTGAGGGAACATTGAAGTACCAATTCAAAACCGTACCGATGAATTTCACCCATCGCAACTGTTGATGTTTACGCCAAAGCTTCATTTTGATGGTGTAGGATACGTTTCGTTAGCATTTCAGTTTGCTTTCTTTGAATTTCTTCACGAAGTTGATGTAAAAAGTTAGAGTAGTATTGTCCTGTTATGGTTTGATCCTTAAGAAAGGAATCCACCAGCAATATTCCCATCCCGTCCCTAAAACCAAAGCCATCACTTTACTAAAGGACGACACCACCATTGCTTTTTTGGGAGGTGGTGAGCCCTTATGCTTCCACTGTTTCGACTGCTGCTTTGAGTTAGGCTGATAATAGTGAATCTATGTGTCATTGGTGGTAGATGACAAATCTTTAAATAAAATTATTAGGATCAGCCTCATAACAGAGCAGCGACGTTTGAAAAGGAACACGTTTCTAATCAATTATCAGAAGCCAAAAAGCCCACCTCGCAACAACTTTCGACTTTCCTAACTCATTACTTAAAATGTTTTGAACCCGTTCATAGGATATGCCCACAGCCTCTGCTATTTCTCGAACCTTGATTCGCAGATCTGCCATGCCCGTATCGTGAATCAAATCGATGTTTTCTTCAGTGGTAGCACAAGGACAAGATGTTCCCAAAACGTTTGCCATGTCTTCATGAATTTGTCCTTTTTGTGCACACATTGCTCCACAAAATTCCACAAGTCTCAAATTAACAGAATAACGTAAAACTTTGCATAAAACCAATAACAGTGCCCATAACCTCACTACGAATAATTGTAGCTATAATGTTGCCCTCTCTCTGTCATGTAAAATTTTCAATCTATTCGCATAGAAACTTTCTGCAGTACATATGGGGTGCTCATTATTTTGAAATTAATTGAAAAATACATGACTCATTGGTGTCTGTTTGACATATCTGTCACAACTATAACATCTTGACAATTTCAATTTTGGTGCTTTTGCTTCAGGGTTGGTAAAGTAACTGCAACAAAGATAAATACATACACATTCTTTTGCTTGAGAAAGAGATGATAGCAAAAAAGTATGTCTTGGATATGTTGGATCATTAGATGAACCTTGTGTTTGTATCTATATCCTTCAAAATCACTGTTCGCCAGCGAGTCGCCGGAGTTTCGTTACGAATAGTATGTTGGCGGCACTGTACGTCTATGTCAAATTCGAGGTTAGCAGGTTAGATTTTGTGTCAATTTCTGTCAAAACTGACGGAAAACCTAACCTGATAACCTCCAATTTGACATAGACGTACAGTGCCGCCAACATACTATTCATAACGAAACTCCGGCGACTCGCCAGCGAACCGCTGGCGAACGACTATGAATACGGCTGTGAGAGTCTATGTCAAATTCGAAGTTAGCAGGTTAGGTTTTGCATCAGTTTTGACACAGAATGACGCAAAACCTAACCTGCGAAGGTAAACCTGCAGTTTAGAGCACCGAGATGTAAACAAACCGATCGGCACCACTCGGGTCAGCATATGCGGCGTTGCCAGACTGACTGAATGCATGCGCGTTTTCACGTGCGACGTTATTACGCTACCAATTATCCGCGGTAATCCTGCTTATTTAAAAATTGCAGTAATAACTAATAACGAGCGTGTGAGCGAACCCGTGGGCTGAATTGACTGATTTTGGTGTCAATCGACTCAGGGCGACGCAAGTAAGCCAGTAGTAGGCGCACTCTTGTACAAATTGCATTAAATGAATTATTTCGCGCCCAATTTGGGTGCAGAACGCTAGTAATTGAAATAAAATTGCATCTGTTGGAAAATGGAAGAGGAAGATACAGGGGTGTGTAGGGTAGAAATAAAATCGACTGTATTTGTAACTAAAGCTTCAAGCAGTGCTAAGTTTATTATTTAATATAAAAAAGTGCCAGACATGTAACTACAAAAATTAAAGTAAATTGTTTATAAAAAAGCGGAGATGTATTTACAAAAAATAAATTGAATTGTTAATAAAACTGTGCATACTTAATCTTAATCGCCCTTATTTAATTTAATTGTTCTTGCTGCTATTGTTTATTGCGTTGAAATTGAATATTCAATTGACTCGACCGTTAAACGCGAGGTTTTAATTTTAACTTGAACTAAACTATTTTCGATGCCCTAAGGCTTAAAAATCATTTTCGTAAATATAATGGTCTAAACCTCATTCGTTTAGCAGTTTCATTGAATCGGTGTGATTACGTTGAAATTCGAAAATTGAGCCTCGGCTCTATTCAAACAAGAGAGCGAGCGGGTAGGCAGCCCCTCGCAGCTGCATTACAATATTATTAAGCAAACGGTTTTTTTTTCCAAAAACGGCTTTAACGATTTTTTTCAAACATTACATTTTTAATGTGTATTGATGTGAGATAGGCGATTTTCCAGTTGAATACCTGTAAAACGGGTTTTTTTTCCTATTTTTTATTAACTTTTATTAACTCCTATTTTAAATAGAACACCGGGTATATTATTACATTTGTGAATTCAGCTTAAAATTCTAGAGAAAATTTGTCTCTTGCATTAACACGTAATGTGCCACCATACAATCGAAAAATGAGGTCACCCTGGCCATCCAGAATTTTTTGCGAATTTATTTCTCAAATTATATTTGGAACAATAGTTAATTACTTTTTTTTGTAAAAACATGAAAATGATGAGAAAAAATGAAAAAAAAGTTGTGGTGACACGTTGGTCCCTCGCAGCCACACGGTTTCTCTCAAACATATATGGCCACGGAGCACCAATGTGTCACCACAATTTGCAGGTTAGAACCTGCATATTCTTGCTATTCCAAAATAATCAATGAATCTGGACGAAAAGAAGCAATAAATAAAACACCTCAATCAACTCTGAAGTGCGTAATTTGCGAAAAACAGTATTGTTTAGAATACTTTTTTGCTACACATAAAGCAAGTTTGTAGCTTTTAGGCTGGTGTTTTCTTTGTATTATGAATATAATATTTTTCTTACGAAATATGAACTTAGTTCTTTAGTATTCACTCTATACTATAATTTTTTACACAAAATGTGCAAATTGAAATTTCGTAGCCGTGTGGTGACACTTTGGTGTCATATTCACACCGGCCAAATGCAGTTCCGGGACCGTTAGGCCACCCATTTGACGGCCCCATATGATTAACACTGATTTCTTGCACCAACGTGGACTCACATGGCTGAAACCAGTAGTCGAGAATGTGGGACCACAGTGGTCTCGCACGGCTTATACTGACAAAAATCTTGTGAGACCTTGTTGACACCACATGGCACATTACGTGTTAACGCTCTATTTTGTACGGTTTCTGTCGAATTTCTAATTTTTGAAAATTTGTGACAAATGCTGAAAAATTAAAAATTAAATTTTTGTTTAATCATAAGATCACTGTAAAAGGAAGTTGTGTGCGTAAATCACACCAGATTTTTAAAATAATACATCTCCGCTTTTTTATAAACAATTTATTTTACTTTTTGTAGTTACATGTATGCACGGTTTTATTAACAATTCAGTTTATTTTTTATAAATACATCTCCGCTTTTTTATAAACAATTTATTTAAATTTTTGTTGTTACATGTCTGCCACTTTTTTATATTAAATAATAAACTTAGCACTGTTTGAAGGTTTAGTTACAAAAAACAGTCGATTTTATTTCTTCCCTACACACCCCTGTATCTTCCTCTTCCATATTCCAACAGATGTAATTTTATTTCAATTAGTAGCGTTCTGCACCTAAATTGGGCGCGAAATAATTCATTTAATTATATTTGTACAAGAGTGCGCCTACTACTGGCTTACTTGGGTCGCCCTGAGTCGATTGACACCAAAATCAGCCAATTCGGCCCACGGGTTCACTCACACGCTCGTTATTAGTTATTACTGCAATTTTTAAATAAGCAGGATTACCGAACACCCGGATAATTGGTAGCGTACTAACGGTGCACGTGAAAACGCGCATGCATTCAGTCAGTCTGACAACGCCGCATATGCTGACCCGAGTGGTGCCGATCGGTTTGTTTACATTTCGGTGCTCTAAAATGCAGGATTACCCCTGCGAACATTGAATTTGACATAGACTTACAGTGCCACCAACATAAACAGTGCCAACCTAAGAAAAAAAATCTCAATCATTTATAGTCACCCGGTAAAAGAAATTGGGCTATACAGTGATAATTCATGAACTGCGAACACGAGTAAATCAAGGCGAATTTACGATTGCCTAAAAATACGCCAAGACCGATGGACAGAAGGTCTAAGGTACTCTGATATTAATCCACGGGTCGTCTGCGTTGATTGTTTAAGTAATTGTTCAACGCAGACGCCTAGTGTAATTTTTTTAAATTAATTATTATATCACAGATAGAATGTATGAGGTACTGTTATTCTGTGATTAATTCAGGTGATAAATTCAGAGTTGAAAAACAGGATTTTTAGAGATTAACAGTACAGTAAAAGAAGGTAGTTCTTAAAGTAAAACGCATTCTGAAGAAAGAAATAATTTCTTCCGAACAAACTAACTCAGTAAAAAAAAAGATGCAAACAAAAATAAAACTATTTTTATTTCAAACAACAAAATTCAAGAAGTTTAAATTAGCTCTTTTTCAAAGAGCCTGCCTTCTTGCGCTAAACAATATCCTAAGCGATCATGGAAACGTAGCAGTGCTAGTACTCTGAACAACCCTTTTAATTTTAAACGCAGTTTTTCAAATCGTTAGTTGTAGTGAAAACGACTTTTCAGAGGAAGTTTTAGGCATATCTGTCACAGTTTCACAAAATTCCATACTTCTGAAATGGCCAACGGGAAGAATATCGCAGCTAAATCTACTAGTTCTGCAATTTATTTAAATAAATAGTCTGGCTAGTCATTAGCGGTAATACAAACCTCTTTTAAATACCTGTCTTCATTGGGAACATTAGGGCTTTTGTGCTTTTGGGGAGAAACACATCCAAAGTTTCCAAAATTTGAAATAACTCCATGTAACGTTGATAACGATAAAGAACGCCTATTTCCAAATGTGAAAGAATTTTGAATTTCCCGGACCGTTGGACCCTGATAATACCATTTTACAATTTGCACTGATCCGTTGCTTCGTAGTTATCGATTTTAACATAGAAATGACAGCAGATATTATCTACTGACAAAATACGCGAACTGTCAAAGTTAAATTCTCGGCATTTGTAAATTCGACATATCGTCTGCCGTGTTCGTAGTAAGAAAAATCTCTCTGTATAACTTTCCCTAGTTAGTCTACAGAGGCCAAGGACCGAATACAAAATAATTATTGCTAACATAACAAACTGATGATTTTGGCGGATTTGAGTAGAATTTAAATTATTATTAGTCTATTACCGAAACTGCCAAATCTATTACTATTTTTTAAATTTCTATTACGGAAAAAATCGAGAGTTGGCAACACTGCAATTCCCAGGAGAACTAATTCGTTCACGTCAGTGCGTCAAATAATGAGTTCTAAGGAGAAAAAAATATGGAATTATTTTAATATTAGTGAAAATGACGATGAAAGGCAGTTTCTGTGATTTGCAACACATTACATAATTTTCTAACCACCCGTAGATTGGAGGGTGAAACATAACTTTTTAGTAAGTTATTTTTTCTATGTATTGCCCGACCGTGCCAAACTCGCCGTATAACCCTGGGTACAACCAGGTACCCGGTGCATTCAGCATTCCTACTTTATACCCATTTAACTTTATATTAAAATGTTTAGCATTTTGACCCAAAAACCTTTAAGCCGCCCATATATAAGGTGTTCCATTTAAATAGAAGTAAGTTTGGTTTGCCACACTTTTTTAAGCCATCCTGTATAATAAAAAATATTTTACTAATATAGTATAGCACTTGGCATTGCTACAACTTTGATATTTGCAAATTTTATGCAACTCTCATACTGTTAAAAATATCTTCCACTTCTGTGTTATTAACAAACCCTATACATGCTTGCCATTACATGCGCTGTTGAAGTAGTCTAAGGGAATTTATTCTACCTTTAAAATTAACAACAAGTAATAATGACGTCTACTAGGTAATTTCTGTTATAAATAACAGAGGATTTAATGTTTTTTAAAATGCTACTTGTTCTCAAAGCTGGGCCATAAATTGTTGTTATAACAATGGTGTTTTTTGGCCCTCACCTGAATGTTATCCTCACTTAAGTAATTTGGTACCATGGTTACATTTTTTATGAGTGAAAATATTATTAAATGCTTGTAATTTAAAGTACTGTTGCTAATATTTTTTCACCTTTTCCAAATTATTCAGTCGAATGAAAAACGTATACGCCATACTTGGTGATTGTTACCATCACTTATGTTCGTACAACAACTTTCATCCATGCCCATTTAACCCTTACGTGCTCACTCAACACTTTGTAATATTTATATTTTATTGTTGTGATCTGTCACTCCATATATTCTCTGGAAGGCTCCGGCACTACTGCTTGGGTACCTTGGTAATGTTAGATATCTTTGAATTTAGATTCAATAAGTATCTTTGTTTTGAATTGGCTATTGATTCAGTAATACCATAATAATAGAATTTAGTTGGAATGAGAATGTCTCCATTTTTTAAGGAAAAAATAGAAACTCTAATCACTGGATGACCTCCACCAACAAAATATAATAAACCAATCTGGCTGCAAAGGTGCAGCAAAAAATATTACCACAATTTTAGAGTACTTTTCATTATATATAAATAATCTTGTGATCAACCTGTTATTGGAATTACTATCTTTATGTCCTACCAGTACATTAATTGAAATTAATGACTCTATTTTAAGGTATCTTAGATACAAAATAACGCTCCAGGGCAATTATTTTCTTCATAAGAACACTAGGGTTATTATGAAAAATTAACAGCATTTATTTCCACGGATACAACTTTTATTTCAAAAATTATGCATCACTGTCACAATGAAAATTAATGACAGCTCATCTAATGTCACAAATCTAACTTAGATCAGCTAACTAGATTAATCTTAAATACCATAGCATAGTAATTATATGAATTGAATATGAATATGAATTAGGTAAGAAAATTGGTAGGACATAAAACCTTGAAGGCACCACGGGCATTATGAGCTAAGAGCCCGCGATTGTTGTATACACCTCGGGCCAAAGGCCCTCGGTTAGTACACTAACAATCTTGGGCTCTTATTTTACTCATAATGCCCCTTGGTACCTTAATAACTATTATAACAATTATTAGCGTTGCCAAATTTTGCAAATTTTTAGCATCATCTCATCTAAATTCAAGACACTCAAGGTAAATCTACTCAAGTGTCAAATTCAATGTTCGCAGGTTAGGTTATGCGTCATTCTGTGTCAAAACTGACGCAAAATCTAACCTGTTAACCTCGAATTTGACACAGACTTACAGTGCCACCAACATAAACAGTGCCAACCTAAGAAAAAAAATCACAATCATTTATAGTCACCCGATATATTAACTTCACTTTTAATATTGTACCTACTATTTAGTACTACCTTGTGCCATGGGTCTATTGGACTGTAAATTTGTAAAACAAATTTGCTAAATACTAATGTCACTAATAAAAAATATCTTTTTGACAAGTAAAATGTACTGTGACTCTGAATTGATCTTGAGCAGTTAGAATAAAGGGTATTTAGTTGGGTTGTTTAATGGCTCAAAAATAAACATTTACCCGCCCCTACTAGCGTACAATTTAAATTGAAACCTCTAGCGCAAAAAGGAATAAGAAATACTTACGAGCATAGACAAAAAATTAGAATTTTCTAAAGCAGATTGATTACACGTTAACATATTTTTCTAAACATATATCCAAGACACACAACTGACACAATGGTTACTACGCAAGCACAGAAAGTGCGCTCCAACTTTGTAACTTGGAAGATGGTTCAAGTTGAGCATCGTACCGCTAAAGCGTACAAAAGCCTCTACATCGCTAGGTAAAAGAGGTTGCCGATAATACATCATACATATTTACTTACAATAGCTCACACTTTTAAACGTTTCATCCCTAATTCTAGTTACTTGTAGTTTCACTTGTGGTAATTCAGATTTTTTTTAAATTTTAGTACAATATTTAAATTTGTCGTGATGTTCAGTTACATTTCATGCAATTATAATGTTGCCTAATTTATAGAAAATCTTCCCTGTTTCCATTATTTATGTTTTTAAAATTGTACTATGTATCTGATACTGTTTTTTTATAATTTGCCACAACTATCATTATCATCATCATCATCATCATCTTCTTCCTCTTTTACCAGTAGGTGTCGAGGTAATTTTCTATATTACATTTTCACAGCAAAGTTTCCTCATTTTTTACAATCTCTTGCTAATATTCATTCACAACTATCATGCGTTTACATAAGACGTAACCTGGGCAGCCTGGTCACATTTTTGAGCAAAACGCCACAAAACAAAATCAAAATGTATAATAAAAACTTAATACAGGACTTTTATGTTGTTTGCCACAGCTAAAGTTCTCGCTGCTTTTAGTGGCAAACCGTGGTGAAGTCTGGCACGTGTTCGTAAGTAGTCACACAAGGTTGACTCTTGTTGATCAAAAAAGGCTTCTATTGTCATAATGCAGATTTAATGTAGTGATATGTACTATAGTTATAAAATAATAACTGAAATTGATAATAACATTGTTTAGTTCAGGGGTACAGTGGTCACCACTGCAGCTAAATGTAACCAATGACCACTATGCCGCTTATGGTTGATGACCATTGTGCTACGAAGGTAACCTCAACACATTTTTGATAATAACAGTAAAATATTAAACAAATTTGAGAATTTCTTATGATCATACTCTTAACTGCATGTGTATCACTGATGTAACATTGTTTTGTGGATTTATATTAAAATAACTTGTGTAAAAGAATAATTACCACTTACAAAAATTTTACTATTATCTCTCATGAATGGAGCCATTTAATCATAAAACTGTAACAGAAGGTGTGGTACAATGGTACTCCTATGACCACTGGACCCCGGTCTCCCCTAATCCATATTCAATACATAGTTAGATACCAAATATCTCACTGTATAAAGAATATTATTTTAGGCTTATTTTTAAAGTTTGGATAATATTTACAGTCGCTTTGAATGAATTTTGTCAATAAATAATAGGTTAAGTTTGCTTAGATGAAATTAGGGTACAGAATGATATGTAGCAACTGTTTATTTTAATTCAAATGAAGTAACTTGGTTAATTTTCCTTGAAAACGGTAAAAATGTATTGTTCGTTAATAATTTTTATTTAAAAGTAATACTTTTCATTAAAAGCCAGTTATTTAAAGGAATTGATCGATGATCGAAAAGTAACATTTTATGATCTACAAATTTATGACGAGTTTCATTACAGTCATACGAATTTGTTGAGTTATTGTGAAAGGAAGGGCATCTTAAAATGCTTGTAGCTTTGCAATAGGTCTACTCGTTTTTTAAGTTTTTGTACGAATTTTAACTGCTTAACTAACCTAACACTGTTAAAATTTGTTGATGGAATTTTGAATCTCCCAGTATAACTATCCTTAACTGTTTTTTTTTATTTAGTTGATATAACTATTATTAGAAAACTTGCTTTTGGCCTCCACTACTAAAATTCTTAAGGAGGAACGTTCCTTACAGGGTTTTCCGATTGCTTTTCACCATGTATCAATTGTGTTTCACTATTTGTCAAATGTAATTCCCATTTGTCAATATTGACAAATGTTGACAAGAGGAAAAAGCATTTGAGATAAAGGGAAACTCAACTGATACACGGTGAAAAGCAATCGGAAAACACTGTATTATTTTAAACTTATTGTTTGCAATATGAAATACGATGTTAATATGTACAAACCTTATTGTATATAAACATAAAATGCTTTAATCTACATTATACATTAGGAAGAAATGATTTAAAATTATGAGAAAAATTCCTGTATCAATTCCATTCATTAAACATAATCGCAGTACTACTTTATTTATTAAATTATCCGACATAATAATTTTCATTGCTTGCTTGCTTGACGCCACTTTGAGAGCGAACCCGTGGGCCGAGTTGGCTGATTTTGGTGTCAATCGACTCAGGGCGAAGCAAGTAAGCCAATAGTAGGGTTGTCAAATTTTTATAAGTGACTTTTTAATGTGGATTTTCTAACCTCAAAATTAAACAAAATGGATCACTCTTGTACAAATTGCATTAAATGAATTATTTCGCGCCCAATTTGGGTGCAGAACGCTAGTAGAGAATAATTTGGAATTTTATTAACTCCATCATTCTGTTTGAACCAGGTGGTTATAGCTTTTGTTCGAACATAATTTGACATTACATTATGTCGCTTGAATAGATTTACACCTTCTGACGTGATGTAACAATTTTTATTAAAAATAATTTTAAACAAATCAAAACAATGTGCGTACGTATATATTTATATATAAAAGAAACATACAAAGATACAATTTCATAAGGTCAAATTAAATATTAATACACATGATAAGTGTGTCATATAAATACATTTCTATAACACTACAAAGCATTCGAAGAACAGCATTTTCCAGCAATAGAAGCAAAATTCAGAAATTGAATGCAATTTAACTTCCGTGCTTTGCCTAATCTTATCAGCCAATGCTAGAGTTGACTTCAAATGGCAGGAAGTGGCCCACTGCCCTCCATCTTTGAGAGCTCAGCAGAAGGGTGTAATGCAATTGAAGTGCTTGCCTTCCAATTTCGTTTTCCTACTGAGAATAATAAACCTTTGCCAATTTTATTGTGGCGATGGGCGCTTGCCTTGAGTTTCGTAGAGGAATGGGGGCAGCATATGTGTAATTATGCAATTTGGTTGTGTCTCATTATTTTTCTTTAAATAACTAATTACGTATCAACACTTACATTTTCTACTTTGTAACATTTGTGTGTTGGGCACATTTCACCACTTAACAAGTAATTTTAACAGCACGCTTGTTGTATTAGTTATTAATAATTTTTTATAACCGTCATTAGAGAACAAGGATCTGTTGAAGAGGCTGAAGACTCCGATTCTGCTGTGCAGCCGTACTGCCAGATAACTATTAAATGTACTCGTGAAGTAAGTAACTTCTGTTTCCGGTTGTTGGTGTAAAACTAATAATAACAGATCTAAGCAATTGTCTGCGTTTATGTTGTTTACGTGAAAGTGCCTATGTGAAAGTTTAATATATATTTTGTTTTTTCCATCTTCCACACTTCCTTTTAAAAAATTTATATTTTAGAAATATTTTAGGTTTTATGCTTGTACTTATGTATATAATTCTTCCTGATCCACTTTAGAATCATTTGATTAAAGATAATATCTTTGTAAACAGTAAATTTTCACCTAGCTATAAAAAAATAATATACACCTATATTAATAGTTTTTAACTATATACTACAGCAATATTCTACAGGGTAGTAGTACTTACATTTGGGGTAAATGTAGAGAAAGAAATATTAAATGTAACTTCATTAACAGTGTTCCATATCAGTCCGTTTACTAATGTTTTTCTTAAGTGTAACGTCACTCTTCTTGAAAACTGGTCTATGAGTGTAGTAACAAGACTATGGACAAACATATACACACACGTGACTAGAAGCCTAGGTGTACGTAAACTTAGTTCCTCCTTAGTTCCTCCACCCAAAAATCCAAATTATGAATATATTTTTCCTGCCTCCAAAGATACTTCTAAGAATCTTTCTCTCCAACACTTCCAATTTCTCTTTCACTTTGTTCATAACCCATGTCTCATGCCCATATGTTACTGTAGGCCTCAGCACTGTCTTATACACCTACACCTTTGCTTTATGTGATATGTTTTTGCATCTATTTCTTTAGCATTACAACCGTATTCTGTTACCAGTACACCTAAATATATAAAACCCTAAGCTCTATCTTTCTTCAATATTCTTCGTTCATCTAAATCCATCTGTACTTCTCTCCTACCTGGTTTCCTCTCCCGATTATTATGTATTTTGTCTTTCTTTCATTAATGAGTAGACCTGCTGTTCTTGTTGATTTTTCTAGATTTCTCGTTATTCGTTTAGTTCCTTGGAAGTCCTTGAGAAAAGAGTTATATCATCGGCAAGCTAGACATTGATGACTATTGTTAGTTTTTCTTCCTGTTGAATTTATGCTACTTTTTCTTATTTATCCTTCATTAGGTTAAACAAAGTTGTGGGGTGAGGATCTTTCTGTCTCAAACCTTTTCTTCCCGTAAGCTATGCTGCAAAGAGCTCAAATCAATAGTGACTTAATGTAAAGGTCTATGTTTGTAGTTGCTTCTGGATTAAGTGCACAGAAGGTGCAGTAATCCATGACTCCAGGTAATTACGTGATGATCAAAGGAAGATTGTGGACGATGTGATTTCCAGAAATGCATTTTTTTGTAGTTCGATCTCCCTGTCCCGGTGAAGTTTTTCAAAAATAAAAAAATGCTGATGAAAACCTCGACAGAATGCCATCATTCGGAAGTGATGTAAAGCCGTGAGTCTCATGTTACTACGATGTGTAGCATGTAAGAGATCTCTTGCTAGGGTTGGAACTCCTTAGTCTCGGCAAAATTTTAAGTATAGTCAAAATTATACCCATTCGGAGTCACGTGACTTTTGTCTGTCTCTGTTCATCTTTAGTAAAATAGATGAAATGGAAGAAATTTGAAAAAAAGGCATGTCGATTCATAAAAGTAATTTTAAAAATTTGACGTTTCTAATCTGTCAGATTATATTTTTCGTGTAAGTTATTGAGATAAGGGTAATAAAACCTAAAATTGTTGAGCCGAAAACTGGAAATTAAAAGAAATCATCGGACATGCGGTATAACGAGCAGTCACAACAATTAATTTGAATATTATGCGTTTTTTTTTTATGAAGAGTACAATATTAATAATAGTAAATCAACAGTTTCACCCTCCAACGCTGTTCGCCGTGCTTCTCTTGCGTTAAATATCTCGGAGAGCACAATTTACCGAAAATATGAGCCAGAAAGTGAAGAATGCAAAAACGGAAGTCGACGAAGCAGTCAAGACACTGTATATAAAATGTATGTAGCTAAAGAATTTGTAACCATAAAAAATCTAAAAAATGCTTGGTTGAAGAACCTGTAGATTTTTCACATTCAGTTTCTTCCCTAAATAGATTGTGCAAGGAAATAGGCTTCAAATGGCAATGTTCTATAACAGAATATGCATGCACAGAAATTGACTTAAAATTTGCTATACGCAGCAGGTTTTTAATGTAGCAGCTGACATATCTTTATTATATTTACATTTTACGACATGTTATGTTTTCTTTAACCTGTAAATTCAGTTTGATTTCATATAAGAGAATAAACCCGTAGCAACCTTGTTTTAGAAATTGGCATATGTCAGGATAACCTACAAAACGGAATGTCATTTATTTCCCTAAAATTGCATTTTTAAGAATCGACATACGTAAAATTACTAGATTATCACGTGACTCCGAATGGGTATAAATTTGACTATAGGACCATAGCAGTTGGTGTCTAAGATACCTGGTACTCCATGCCTAGACCTTGTCCGTAACATACAATACAATACAATTTTTCTGTCATTCACAAATTTACTCATATCCATGGTAGCAGATAAACATTCACATGTCCGACAATTGACAAATTTGCTGTATTATTAAATACAGAAAATCTTACTACCATGATGACGTTTTGAGGTGTTTTGCATACCTCCACTAAACTTCCAAGCTGGTGATTACATTATCGGATTGATTGGTCAAAAGTTAATGTCGCTAAGCCACCTCTTCTGACCAATCTTCCTATCGAAGACTTGAATGCTATTCAAACTCGTCTGAATGAGAAATACCTATTTCGGAACTTCCCTGCCACACACAGGCTGTCGAACGGATGGTAAAGATCTTCACCGAGCCAGTGTCTGAGGTCTGTGGCCAGAGAAGAGCTCCAGGCTAGAATCGAGTAAAAAATGCTTGGTTTTTATTCAAAAAAGGTTTAAAATTTTAGGTCATAGTCTGCACCCATGGTTGGTTGGTTGGACACGGTGGGTTGGTTGGTTGGTTGGACAGGGTGGGTTGTTTCGTTGAGCAGGGTGGGTTGGTTGGTTGGACAGGGTATGAGTGGAACTCAAATTGCAACCACCTTGACATGATGAGTTCTGAGTCACAACGGGTAGAATGCCATCAGAGTAGAATGAAGCCTTAATAAGTCCAATATATAAGAAAGGTGAGAAACAAGACTGTGCTAACTACAGGCCAATATCTATACTTAATGTGGCCTTCAAAATTTTGGCAACTGTAATCAATGATAGATTGAAAAAGATTGTAGAGAGAATATCAGGCTGGCTTTCGAGAACAGATCGGTGACAGATCAACAAAACAAGAGTGAAAGGCATACAAATACACGTACTGTATATTGACTTCAAGCAAGCAAGACAGGGTTATCAGACGGCAGCTATTACAGGCTTTGATAGGAATGCAAGTCCCACCAACTTTAATAAGATTAATAAAAATGTCATTAGAGAACACGGAAAGTAAGGTAAAGTTCAATGGCATAACATCCGAGAAATTCAGTGTACAAAGAGGACTCAGACAAGGTGATCCAATGTCACCAACGCTGTTTAATCTGGTACTGGAATGTATTTTGGGAAGAAGCAAAATTCAAACAGATAAAAACATTCTGAATAGTCCTAGCCAAATGTTAGCACACGCAGATGATCTCACCATTTTAACAAGTACAAGAGAAGAGCTCAAAAACATCTTTTGTAGGCTTGAAAGAGAAGCAAAGGTCTTTGGCTTGGAAATCAATGAACAAAAAACTTAAGTATATGATTCTGAACTGCAACAACTCGAATAGTGGACCTCTACGTATTAAGAATAATGAGAAGCAATAGGAATTTGAAACAGTCTCAACTTTCACTTACCTAGGAACAGAAATAACATGTAAGGGAGAAGAAAGGGAGGAAATCCAGAAAAGAATATCAGCGGGTGTGAGAATGTGTGCAGTGTTAAGTTCAATATTAAATGAAAAAAAGGTGTCACGAGCAGTGAAGGTGCGGTTGTATAAAATTATTGTGAAACCTACAGTTACCTATGGAAGTGAAACATGGACTATAACTAATTCAACAGCGAACATGTTATCAAGATGGGAACGAAGAATCCTCAGAGGAATTTATGGAGGGGTAAAAGAAAGAGGGGAATGGAGGAGGAGGACAAATGCAGAGGTGTATAGATGTATAAAGATGCTCCGATAATCAAAACAATAAAACAGGGAAGACTACGATGGCTAGGCCATTTATCAAGGATGGAAGAGAACAGAATGCCAAAGAAAATTCTTAAAATTGTAGCAGAAGGGCGATCCAGAAGAGGGGGACCCCCAAAAACATGGTTGGAATTGGTCAACAAAGATCTATTGGAAATGAGGATTGCTGAAAGATGGGAGGAGTTGGCTAAAGATAGAAACAAATGAAGGAAAATTATAGTCATGGGCCTTTAAGGCCTTTTGTGCTGTTAATATACAGGGTGTCCAAAAAATGGCGGATTAACTCTACAGTGCGTTACTTGAGGATGCCTAATGAACCATGGAAAAATATGAAAAAAATTCCCTGGGCCGTATTTTTCGAAATATTTCTGGTCAAAGGTGGGTAATGAATTCCATTTATTTAAATAACTAGTGTATAATTATAGTGTCAAATATATCTGGGACTTATTAAAATATCTGTTTTTTTAATATTCTTGGGATTTAACTAAATTGTTTTCAATATTTAAGTATTTTAAAAAACTGATTTCCTGTTGAGTTTGTCAATTACTAAATATGGCAAACAGGCTTTGTACAATAATAATATACGAAATCAAGCTTGGCATTGAAATATTTGTTGTATGAATAATATGTTGGTGGCACTGTAAGTTCATGTCAAATTCAATGTTAGCAGGTTAGGTTTTGCGACAGTTTGTGTCAAAACTGACGCAAAACCTAACCTACTAACCTCGAATTTGACATAGACTTACAGTGTCACCAACATACATTGGATACATTTTTGATTGAGAAATTGTTGCAGTATCAATGTTGCCAGATTTATTTTTATTAATTTCGAAATATTTCGAAAAATACGGCCCAGGGATTTTTTTTTCATATTTTTCCAGGGTTCATAAGGCATCCCTCAGTAACGCACCGTAGAGTTAATCCGCCATTTTTTGGACACCCTGTATATATATAGTCTGCACCCATGGTTGGTTGGTTGGACAGGGTATGGGTGGAACTCAA
The DNA here is from genome assembly GCA_940337035.1 of Agriotes lineatus. Taxonomy (NCBI): domain Eukaryota; kingdom Metazoa; phylum Arthropoda; class Insecta; order Coleoptera; family Elateridae; genus Agriotes; species Agriotes lineatus. The sequence continues at coordinate 49,522,337 of OW679199.1, forward strand.
ATTGCAACCACCTTGACATGGTGAGTTCTGAGTTGCATAATCCAAAACAGCGAACCAAAAACTGCATGGATGCTGAAATGGTGGGATTTCTTCTCAAAGTCTCAATGATATTTTTGTATAAATCTG
>OW679199.1:49522562-49694985 GCA_940337035.1 Agriotes lineatus
ATTATCCTCGTTAATTCAGTGTCTCCTCGTAATCGTATTTAAATTCCCGGAAGGGATTACCGATGGGGAGCATCTTGTTTGAATCGGTGCGTGTTTACAAACACTATTAGTCATTCGCTAGTGTGCATGTGGCTTGAGCTTGAGAAAGTTCATCACACTCGCTCTCTAAATAGCATCTTAACTATGCAAGATTATTTTCGTAAATTTAGAACGGCTCATTACTTAGCCCGCTTTGGCACGTGGGGCTTCTTCGTGACCCCTGCAGTTTCACCAATTTCGCGTTATTGCGAAGTGTTAACGCGGTTTACTGAATATTTATGACCTTCGTGTCCGTTTAGAAACAATGGAACAACAAGGCAATTTTATTGGCAGATAACTGACAAAATTGAGATGGAAATTGTTGATACGATCATCATTCTGTCAAAATATTTGTTTCTGCTTGTGCTTTTGTTTCATAAGAAACAATTGAAGATGATTGACACCTGTTTTAGAAAAGAAATATGGATGTTTCTCTAAAAAAATAACACAAAAATTATTTTCAAAAACACCAATATAACTAGTTGTACTTAAACACTTTGGAGAACTGTTATTATCCGTATCAATTGAAATGCTGTTCTAGTATTTACAAAACAAAAAACAAATGCTTGTGGAATTTTAAAATTTCAAACAATCAAACCAGTAATAATTCTTTACCACTTTGGAGAACTGTTATTATCCGTATCAATTGAAATGCTGTTCTAGTATTTACAAAACAAAAAACAAATGCTTGTGGAATTTTAAAATTTCAAACAATCAAACCAGTAATAATTCTTTACCATAAAAGGTAATTCCAAACCACCCAAAAAAAGATAGGTAAAGGTGAATCAGAAAAGCGTTCCGCCAGTAATAATGGGTTTAGGTCGTGGACCATAACCTTGCAAAAGACAGGACATGACAAGCCAGATTGATATTTATTAAAGTCATATTTACACATATGGAACTATAACGCAACGTATATAATTGGTGGTCAAATGTAATTTTTATTAAGTATAGTTTTTAACTTTTATGTATTATCGTGCTCTTTTGATCCAACGTATACTTGCCATAGCACCTGCTTCACACAAAAATAATTTTTGAAGTTGTGCGCATGATTAAAATTCAGTAATATCTTATTCATTATCTGCAGAACAAAAGCGAAAAATGTATTGTATGTCATTTAACAAACTACAAAATAATACACTCGTATACATATTTAGATGAGAAATTATTTAAATATGGACTTATAGTCCATTCAGCCCTTTTTTGCAAATCAGTAGGCTATGATATTTGGCTTGTTAGGTTGCACATCCTAAAATGTAGGGTATTAATTATCTACAAGTTTGTAGTGTACTACAGGGTTGTAACCCTGCATAACCTCTAAATATTACTGTCAGTGCTAAAAGAAACAACGTTGCCAAATAGATTATAGGTGTAATGCACTAGGAATAATTTCGTATTTTTTATATTGACTGTTCGTTTTTACTTCCTTTTGCGATAAAGGAAGTATTGGATTCACCCCAAAAATTCGAAATTGAGTTTTCAACAGATCTTCACGTTTTATAGTCCCCTGAACCCAAAAAACATGTATTTATTCATTGGTCTGTGTCTGTCTGTCTGTCTGTGAACAGAATATCTCAAGGTCTTTACTCTTGTGTTTTTTCAGTTTTTTTCGGTTTTTTTTCAAAAACGGTTCTAACGATTTTTTTCAAACTTTACATTTTTATTACATTTTTAATGTGTATTGATGTGTACATTGTCCAGTTGAATACTTCTAAAATGGGTTTCTTTTGTTTTTTCTATTTTTTTATTAACTCGTATTTTAAATAGAACACCCTGTACTTATATTATTACATTTTTCAATTCAGCTTAAAATTCTAGAGAAAATTTGTCTCTTCAACTAATGCTCTATTTGGTACCGTTTTTGTAGAATTTGTAATTTTTGAAAATTTTTTACATGCTTAAAAATTAAAAATCAAATTTTTGGCTAATTATAAGATCACTGTAAAACAGAGTTGTGGGAGTGTATCACACCAAATTTTTAATTAAGAAATTCTATAACAGATAAACTGTCTTCAAACAAACATTCAATGCCGTAAATATGTACCAAATTTTCATGTTAAAATTTACATTTAATAAATATACACCAAGTGAATTAAATATATGTTTATTCACGGAAAGAGGTTGACTTAATAAATGTTTAATTCACGTGGCGTATATGTTTTTTTTCAATTTTGACGAAATTTTGAATAAAAAATCGTAAAAAATATTCAAATTAAGATATAAATTTGCCTATTCATTATCGATTTGATCTAAATTTTAGTAATTATATATTACACACTACAGAGAGAAAGAATAATTGAATGTAAATATTTGTAGAAATAATAAAAATATGTTGTTCTTCATTGAAACTTTTTTCATTCTCTAGCGAATTAAACTTTTTTAATTCTCTAGTGAATCAAAACACTTTTATTTCACTTGTGAATCATATACTGTTTATGAAGGCTGTTATGGAGTTATTAATGTCACTTTAATAATGTCACTTTAAACTGTCAAAATTGAATAAAATAAATAAAATTGCTTTTCCATCACCAAATGATTTGCAAAATCGGCGTGAATTGATATGGGTACTATACAGGGTGATTTATAACGAATGTAAGAAACCCGAAAGGGCAGTAGTATTTACCTAAATAAGATAAAAAGTTCGTATGAACATAGAAATGCGTAGTAAAAAAAAGAAAAATTTTATTTAATTAAAATTGTGCAGATAAAGCATATTTCGTGTAATTTGGCATATCTACGCTACTTTTTTTTATACTAAATTAGATGATGTTAAAAAAGTTGGAATAAAGTTCAGAAATTCTACGCTACTTTTTTTTATACTAAATTAGATGATGTTAAAAAAGTTGGAATAAAGTTCAGAAGGTATAATTTATGGCCGGTGGGGGATGTTTTTACTTCCTTTTACAATAAAGGAAGTATTGGATTCACCCCAAAAAATCGAAATTGAGTTTTCAACAGATCTTCACGTTTTAGAGTCCCCTGAACCCAAAAAACATTTTTTTTTCATTGGTCTGTGTGTCTGTGAACAGAATATTTCAAAAACGAAAAGAGGTATGGCGTTGAAACTTCATATATAAGTTTTGTGTACTCTGTAGATACGACAGCAAGCTTTTGACGAAAATCGCATAACCGGAAGTAGGTGTTTACTCTTGCGATTTTTCAGTTTTTTTCGATTTTTTCAAAAACGGCTCTAACGATTTTTTCAAACTTCACATTTTTATTGCATTTTTAATGTGTATTAATGTGAAATAAGTGATTTTCCAGTTGAATACTTCTAAAATGGGTTTCTTTTGATTTTTTTTACTATTTTTTTATTAACTCCTATTTTAAATAGAACACCCGGTATATTATTCCATTTTGAATTCAGTTTAAAATTCTAGAGAAAATTTGTCTCTTTAACTAACGCTCTATTTTGTACCGTTTTTGTAGAATTTGTAATTTTTGAAAATTTTTTACATGCTTAAAAATTAAAAATCAAATTTTTGGCTAATTATAAGATCACTGTAAAACAGAGTTGTGGGAGTGTATCACACCAAATTTTTAATTAAGAAATTCTATAACAGATAAACTGTCTTCAAACAAACATTCAATGCCGTAAATATGTACCAAATTTTCATGTTAAAATTTACATTTAATAAATATACACCAAGTGAATTAAATATATGTTTATTCACGGAAAGAGGTTGACTTAATAAATGTTTAATTCACGTGGCGTATATGTTTTTTTTCAATTTTGACGAAATTTTGAATAAAAAATCGTAAAAAATATTCAAATTAAGATATAAATTTGCCTATTCATTATCGATTTGATCTAAATTTTAGTAATTATATATTACACACTACAGAGAGAAAGAATAATTGAATGTAAATATTTGTAGAAATAATAAAAATATGTTGTTCTTCATTGAAACTTTTTTCATTCTCTAGCGAATTAAACTTTTTTAATTCTCTAGTGAATCAAAACACTTTTATTTCACTTGTGAATCATATACTGTTTATGAAGGCTGTTATGGAGTTATTAATGTCACTTTAATAATGTCACTTTAAACTGTCAAAATTGAATAAAATAAATAAAATTGCTTTTCCATCACCAAATGATTTGCAAAATCGGCGTGAATTGATATGGGTACTATACAGGGTGATTTATAACGAATGTAAGAAACCCGAAAGGGCAGTAGTATTTACCTAAATAAGATAAAAAGTTCGTATGAACATAGAAATGCGTAGTAAAAAAAAGAAAAATTTTATTTAATTAAAATTGTGCAGATAAAGCATATTTCGTGTAATTTGGCATATCTACGCTACTTTTTTTTATACTAAATTAGATGATGTTAAAAAAGTTGGAATAAAGTTCAGAAATTCTACGCTACTTTTTTTTATACTAAATTAGATGATGTTAAAAAAGTTGGAATAAAGTTCAGAAGGTATAATTTATGGCCGGTGGGGGATGTTTTTACTTCCTTTTACAATAAAGGAAGTATTGGATTCACCCCAAAAAATCGAAATTGAGTTTTCAACAGATCTTCACGTTTTAGAGTCCCCTGAACCCAAAAAACATTTTTTTTTCATTGGTCTGTGTGTCTGTGAACAGAATATTTCAAAAACGAAAAGAGGTATGGCGTTGAAACTTCATATATAAGTTTTGTGTACTCTGTAGATACGACAGCAAGCTTTTGACGAAAATCGCATAACCGGAAGTAGGTGTTTACTCTTGCGATTTTTCAGTTTTTTTCGATTTTTTCAAAAACGGCTCTAACGATTTTTTCAAACTTCACATTTTTATTGCATTTTTAATGTGTATTAATGTGAAATAAGTGATTTTCCAGTTGAATACTTCTAAAATGGGTTTCTTTTGATTTTTTTTACTATTTTTTTATTAACTCCTATTTTAAATAGAACACCCGGTATATTATTCCATTTTTGAATTCAGTTTAAAATTCTAGAGAAAATTTGTCTCTTTAACTAACGCTCTATTTTGTACCGTTTTTGTAGAATTGGTCCATTTTTGAAAATTTTTGACAAATGCCTAAAAATTTAAAATAAAATTTTTGGTTAATTATAAGATCACTGTAAAAGGAAGTTGTGTGCGTGTATCACACCAGATTTTTTTATTGTATCTACAATCGAAACTTTAGTTAATTCGAAAAGCTTAGATTTATTCGCACAAAAAAGGTATTCTTGTTTCTTGGTTGCAATCGCCGAGAGCAATAGTTTTCGAGAAATGCAAACCTAAAGATTGATTTACTTCGAGAGCGTAATCTTCTTCTAGGAATGTGTTTTTTAACCTTTCTCAGGGCTTTAGCTCCCTTAAAACGCATTTCCAGATCTATGTTCATAGACACTTTTTTCTTATTTTGATTACTATTACGTGTTCAAGACACTCATAAATTACCCTGTATACGTACAGTGTCCGTCAACGTTGCGGGGGTGGAAGATATTTTGAAAAATATGATACAAAGCATTTGCTTATAAAAAGTTGTAGGCACAAAGATGGTGCACATTAGTAAACTTCGTTTAATTATACAAGGTGGTTGTGTGATGGACCAGCTTAAAGGTTTTGCCTCGAAATGGTAATAATTTTAATATAATATAAAGTTGTACGCGTCTAAAGTTATCCGTTTTGGAGATACTTTTACGAATTTCCTTTAGAGTGTTGAATAGCTTTGGTTATTGATGCAAATTTAATCATTTTAGTTTTTTGATGAAATACTGTGTGTATTTTTCTATTTGTGAAAAGCCCTTTTAATGAGCTTTCTTCTGATATCCTGCATTATACTTCTAAATTCAACCGGTTTTCAGTTATTCGAGTTTGAACGTAAAGAAACAATTTAATATGCTTTATTTAAAGAAGTAGCTAACAAATGCCCTTAAAATGATAATTTAAACACTTCAACGTTCCGAGCACAGCAAAGCAAGTGTAAAAAATAAAAATCAAACCATTGCTAATGCTAACGCGAGATATCGACACGAAAAAACGAGAAATGCAAGGGTAAATTAAATCTGAAGATCGATTGAATTTAGGGGTATAATAGGGCGATAGCAGAAAAAGAGTGTATCAAAACTACGAAAATGTATGTGGTATTCGATAAAAAACTGAAAATGATTAATTTTGGAAGCTTTTACACTGTGTAGTTGCCCCAGGAAGAAAAATATTTGAAGATTTATCGTAATTGTAATTAGGTATAGCATTATTGTATATTCGCATTTGAATAATTGTTTTGTATTTCATTTGATACTAAAATGAATTTACTTTTGTATTCCCATTTTTTATGTTTATTAGTTCTTGTATCAATGAGTGGATTTTTATTTTCGAAATCAGGTTTCATGCTATGTTCGAATAGTTCAAGTTTTTAAATTAAGAGTTTGATTGTTATCCCTTTAAATAAAGCTTAAATTGATTCCTTTATGTACAAACTCAAATATCTGACAAACGATTGAATTTAATCGTATGCAAACTCAAAAGGATTTATTTTTAGTACAAAAACATTTAGTGGTCAATTTTAAAAAATCCAAAATGATTAAATTTGCCAATTTCGAGTACTATTTTACACTAGAAATGTCATTTACAGAAGCATTATTTTGGGTAACGTGTTCTGTCATTCCATTATTTTCAAATACTTACAACAGCCGCCTGAAATTCAGCATTAAATCATTAATATCTTCTAAACAGTTAACTTTAGACTAAAGATGCACTGGGAACACTTTACAAATGCCGGGTAACGGTTTTACTGCAATTTTCGGGTACCTGGTGCCCGGCCGGGTAGTATGTCTCATTTCGGTAGGTTCGTGAAAAATTGCCTATTGCACAGTGTTAGGTTGCGAGATGCGCGTGCGTGCTATAAATTAGGGAATTCCCCAGTGTTGCCAACCCATTTACTATAGTAACAGATTTATTACTTTTTACTCGCGCCTATTACGCTATTACTCTTAAAGCAAAATTTATTACGTTCTGCAATTTCTATTACTATAGTTATATGCACCTGCTTATTAAGAACACGAGCCACGCTGATAAGGCACATCCCAGCTCATTGTTATCTCAGCCACATTGCGAATTATGTAAAATGTTAAATTCATTCTTTGCTAGTTTGTAACAGAGTTAAGACGGTTTTTGCTTTTACCTGTAATTACGAAATAAAGTTTATTTTTAAAAAGTTGTTTTTCCGATTTAATCATTTAGCTCTATTCTATTACGTTCTAAGTTTCTTTTTTTGTGATATTGGAACAAAATCTGTATGTAATAGTTTTTAGTTAAATATTATATGAAATTCTGTTATTTTTATAACAACGAGCCAAGGTTACACTATTATCTTGTATTTGTAAAATTTATTGAACTTTTCTCGGCATGGGGCAATCGTAGGCTGGTAAACTTTTGAAAAATGTATCCGCTCTTATGTAATAGCTATTAACATATCTAGGAATGTTATGAGTATCATAACTGCCGCAGATGTTTTGAAATCCGAGCTCGTAGAGCGAGGGATTTTAAAACATCTGAGGCTGTTATGATTCATAACATCCGTGATATGTTCAATAGTTTATCGGTTGCTATATGGTTATGGTTGCCATGTAGGGTAATATTCCATTACCCTACAGATAAGTTATGACCTAGTTACCAGCCCACTTTTGTATATGTAAACAAAGGCTTAATATCCTGAAACCGGTAAAGTAAATAAGTCGTTGCTATTATATGGTCTTTTTTTTTCATGAAATCCAATCTAGGGAAATCATTACCACTAGAGAGAATTGTGATGGTATATACGTTTCTGGTTATTATTTTTGCAGTGAGGTTAGGTTTCATGTTGAATGGTTGACATCTTAATTATTTTAAATTGTTCTGTTTGTTATAAACTGAAATTGTTCTCAGTTCAGTACCTATCTAGTTAAAATTAATTTACAAAATCAGATTTCAAGTTTATAATAGGCACAACAAAAATTTTAAATAATTAAATATCAACCACTCAACACGAAGCGTAACCTCACTGCAAAAATAATATACCAACACAAATCAGTCTAGTGATGATGCTTGTTGCCAATTGTTTACCTATAATTTCCCTATTTGATTTTCCATATAAAACAAATTGGGCTATATAACTTTCCCTAGTTAGTCTACAGAGGCCAAAGACGGAGTACAAAATAATTATTGCTAACATAACAAACTGATGATTTTGACGGATTTGAGTAGAATTTCAATTAGTATTAGTCAATTACCGAAACTGCCAAATCTATTACTATTTTTTAAATTTCTATTACGGAAAAAATAGAGAGTTGGCAACACTGGAATTCCCAGGAGCATTACAGTCGCGGCCAAAAAAAACCGGACAGTTTTTTTTACCTAATTTTCAAAATTCGAAAACAAGTGCTGACCCTGGCAATTTTAATTAATAAATGTCATCAAAAGTCGTTATTCAGATCTGAACAATGCATTTTGAAGACATTTATTAACTAGAATTGTCAGTGTCAGCACTTCTTTTCGCATTTTGAAAATTAGGTCAAAAAACTGTCCCGGTTATTTTGGCCGCGACTGTAATTCGTTCACGTCAGTGCGTGATTGATAATGAGTTCTAAGGAGAAAAATAAAATGTGGAATTATTTTTAAATTAGTGAAAATGACGATAAAAGGCAGTTTCTGTGATGTGCAACACATTACATAATTTTCTAACCACCTGTATATTGGAGGGTTAAACATAATTTTTTAGTAAGTTATTTTTTCTATATAAATGTCATCAAAAGTCATTATTCAGATCTAAACAATGCCTTTTGATGACATTTATTAATTAGAATTGTCAGTGTCAGCACTTCTTTTCGCATTTTGAAAATTAGGTCAAAAAAACTGTCCCGGTTTTTATGGCCGCGACTGTATTACCCGACCGGGTTGTGGCCAGCACCCAGCCAAACTGGCTACCCGTACCTGGCCAAACTCGCCGTATAACCCTGGGTACAACCAGGTACCCGGTGCATTCAGCATTCCTACTTTATACCCATTTAACTTTATATTAAAACCATATATAAGGTGTTCCATTTAAATAGAAGTAAGTTTGGTTTGCCACACTTTTTTAAGCCATCCTGTATAATAAAAAATATTTTACTAATATAGTATAGCACTTGGCATTGCTACAACTTTGATATTTGCAAATTTTATGCAACTCTCATACTGTTAAAAATATCTTCCACTTCTGTGTTATTAACAAACCCTATACATGCGCTGTTGAAGTAGTCTAAGGGAATTTATTCTACCTTTAAAATTAACTACAAGTAATAATGACGTCTACTAGGTAATTTCTGTTATAAATAACAGAGGATTTAATGTTTTTTAAAATGCTACTTGTTCTCAAAGCTGGGCCATAAATTGTTGTTATAACAATGGTGTTTTTTGGCCCTCACGTGAATGTTACCCTCACTTAAGTAATTTGGTACCGTGGTTACATTTTTTATGAGTGAAAATATTATTAAATGCTTGTAATTTAAAGTACTGTTTCTCATATTTTCATCTTTTCCAAATTATTCAGTCAAATGAAAAACGTATACACTATACTTGGTGATTGTTACCCTCACTTACGTCCTACAACAACTTTCATCCATGCCCACTTAACCCTTACGTGCTCACATGATATTTAACACTTTGTAATATTTATATTTTATTGTTGTGTGATCTGTCACTCCATGTATTCTCACTTCGCAGTTTTGAGGATATCCATATCATTTTAGGTATTAACTTAATTTGTCAAAATTTTACCATAATTATATAGTGCACTGACAGATTTGTCTCTGGAAGGCTCCGGCACTACTGCTTGGGTACCTTGGTAATGTTAGGTATCTTTGAATTTAGATTCAATAAGTATCTTTGTTTTGAATTGGCTATTGATTCAGTAATACAATAATAATAGAATTTATTTGGCATGAGAATGTCTCCATTTTTTAAAGAAAAAAATAGAAACACCTAATCACTGGATGACCACCACCAACAAAATATAATAAACCAATCTGGCTGCAAAGGTGCAGCAAAAAATATTACCACAATTTTAGAGTACTTTTCATTATATTTAAATAATCTTGTGATCAACCTGTTATTGGAATTACTATCTTTATAACAATTAGTGTTGCCCAAATTTTGCAAGAAGATATAACGCTGGTTTAATACCAATTATCAAAATGCAATAATTTTTTTAATGTTCTTGTTTTGCCAGGAGTCTTAGCATCATCTCATCTAAAATCAAGACACTCAAGGTAAATCTACTCAAGTGTCAAATTCAATGTTCGCAGGTTAGGCTTTCTAACCTGCTAACTTCGAATTTGACACAGACTTACAGTGCCACAAATATAACAGTGCCAACCTAAGAAAAAAAATCACAATCATTTATAGTCACCCGATATATTAACTTCACTTTTAATATTGTACCTACTATTTAGTACTACCTTGTGCCATGGGTCTATTGGACTGTAAATTTGTAAAACAAATTTGCTAAAGACTAATGTCACTAATAAAAAATATCTTTTTGATAGTAAAATGTACTGTGATTCTGAATTCCACCAACTAATTTTAGTTGATGTTGAGCAGTTAGAATAAAGGGTATTTAGTTGGGTTGTTTAATGGCTCAAAAATTAAACATTTACCCCGCGTACAATTTAAATTGAAACCTCTACCGCAAAAAGGAATAAGAAATACTTTACAAACATAGACAAAAAATTAGAATTTTCTAAAGCAGATTGATTACCTACACGTTAACATATTTTTCTAAACGTATATCCAAGACACACACCTGACACAATGGTTACTACGCAATCACAGCAAAGTGCGCTCCAACTTTGTAACTTGGAAGATGGGCCAAGTTGAGCACCGTACCGCTAAAGCGTACAAAAGCCTCTACATCGCTAGGTAAAAGAGGTTGTCGATAATACATCATACATATTTACTTACAATAGCTCACACTTTTAAACGTTTCATCCCTAATTCTAGTTACTTGTAGTTTCCCTTGTGGTAATTCAGATTTTTTTAAAATTTTAATACAATATTTAAATGTGTCGTGTTGTTCAGTTACATGTCAGCAATTATAATGTTGCCTAATTTATAGAAAATCTTCCATTATTTATGTTTTTCAAATTGTACTCTCTATCTGATACTGTTTTTTATAATTTGCCACAACTATCTATTATCATCGTCATCATCATTATCATCATCATCTTCTTCTTCTTCCTCTTTTACCGGTAGGTGTCGAGGTAATTTTCTATATTACATTTCCACAGCAAAGTTTCCCCATTTTTTAATATCTCTTGCCAATATTCATTCACAACTAGCATGCGTTTACATAAGACGTAACCTGAGCAGCCTGGTCACATTTTTGAGCAAACGCCACATAACAAAGACCAAAATGTATAATAAAAAACTTAATACAGATTTGTTTATTAAACTAACTTTTATGTTGTTTGCCAACAGCTAAATCATCAGCTAAAGTTCTCGCTGCTCTTTAGTGGCAAACCGTGGTGAAGTCTGGCACGTATTCGTAAGTAGTCACACAAGGTTGACTCTTGTTGATCAAAAAAGACTTCTATTGTCATAATGCAGATTTTATCTAGTGATATGTACTATAGTTATAAAATAATAACTTAAATTAATGATAGCATTGTTTAGTTCCGGGGTATAGTGGTCACCATTGCAGCAAAATATAACCAGTGACCACTATGCCGCTTATGGTTGATGACTATTGTACTACGAAGGTAACCTCAACACATTTTTGATAATAACAGTAAAATATTAAACAAATTTGAGAATTTCTTATGATCATACTCTTAACTGCATGTGTATCACTGATGTAACATTGTTTTGTGGATTTATATTAAAATAACTTGTTTAAAAAGAATAATTACCACTTACAAAAATTTTACTACAGTATAAGTCTAGCTTATCTCTCATGAATGGAGCCAATTTAATCATAAAACTGTAACAGAAGTCGTGGTACAATGGTACCCCTATGACCACTGGACCCCGGTCTCTCCCCTAATCTATATTCAATACATAGTTAGACTACCAAAATATCTCACTGTATAAAGAATATTATTCTAAGGCTTATTTTAATGTTTGGATAATATTTACAGTCGCTTTGAATGAATTTTGTCAATAAATAATAGGTTAAGTTTGCTTAGATGAAATTAGGGTACAGAATGATATGTAGCAACTGTTTATTTTAATTCAAATGAAGTAACTTGGTTAATTTTGATTAACTGATTGAGAAAATTGACTTAAAATGATGAGCATGTTGTAGCAACATTTTTTTATTTCATACAAGAACACCAATACCAATAATGTAAATGTTATTTACATATTTTTAATTTTCTTGGAGCCATTACATACAATTCATTAATTTTAAACTTAAATAAAAATCTATTCAACGTAACAATGCCAACAAGCTTTGAAAATGATCACCACTGTTGTCCATACACATATAAAGTTGCCTTAAGAAATAAAATTTGAATCAAAAACAAATAATGTTGGTGCTATATTTTCACACGCAACTTGTACTTTGATTGTAGTAAACATGCACCTACTTGAGTTTTACATATAGCAAATTATTTCCACTGTGTGATCACCTCTGAAGTCCATTTTCCTTGAAAACCGTAAAAATGTATTCTTCGTTAATAATTTTTATTTAAAAGTACTTCTCATTAAAAGCCAGTTATTTAAGGAATTGATCGATGATCGAAAAGTTACATTTTATGATCTACAAATTTATGACAAGTTTCATTACAGTCATACGAATTTGTTGAGTTATTGTGAAAGGCAAGGGCATCTTAAAATGCTTGTAGCTTTGCAATAGGGTTACTCGTTTTAAATTTTTGTACGAATTTTTACTGCTTAACTAACCTAACTGTTAAATTTTGTTGATGGAATTTTGAATCTCCCAGTATAACTATCCTTAACTGTTTTTTTTTTATTTAGTTGATATAACTATTATTAGAAAACTTGCTTTTGGCCTCCACTATTAAAATTCTTAAGAGGAACGTTCCTTATTATTTTAAACTTATTGTTTGCAATATGAAATATGATGTTAATATGTACAAACCTTATTGTATATAAACATAAAATGCTTTAATCTACGTTATACATTAGGAAGAAATGATTAAAAATTATGATAAAAATTCCTGTATCAATTCCATTCATTAAACATAATAGCAGTACTACTTTATTTATTAAATTATCCGACATAATAATTTTCATTGCTTGCTTGCTTGACGCCACTTTGAGAGCGAACCCGTTGGCCGAGTTAGCTGATTTTGGTGTCAATCGACTCAGGCCGACGCAAGTAAGCCAGTAGTAGGGTTTTAAAATTTTTATAAGTGACTTTTTAATGTGGATTTTCTAACCTCAAAATTAAACAAAATGGATCACTCTTGTACAGAATTGCATTAAATGAATTATTTCGCGCCCAATTTGGGTGCAGAACGCTAGTAGAGAATAATTTGGAATTTTATTAACTCCATCATTCTGTTTGAACCAGGTGGTTATAGCTTTTGTTCGAACATAATTCGACATTACATTATGTCGCTTGAATAGATTTACACCTTCTGACGTGATGTAACAATTTTTATTAAAAATAATTTTAAACAACAAATCAAAACAATGTGCGTATATATTTATATATACAAGAAACATACAAAGATACAATTTCGTAAGGTCAAATTAAATATTAATACACATGATAAGTGTGTCATATAAATACATATTCTATAACACTACAAAGCATTCGACAGAACAGCAATTTCCAGCAATAGAAGCAAAATTCAGAAATTGAATGCAATTTAACTTCCGTGCTTTGCCTAATCTTATCAGCCAATGCTAGAGTTGACTTCAAATGGCAGGAAGTGGCCCACTGCCCTCCATCTTTGAGAGAGCTCAGCAGAAGGGTGTAATGCAATTGAAGTGCTTGCCTTCTCAATTTCGTTTCCCTACTGAGAATAATAAACCTTTGCCAATTTTATTGTGGCGATGGGCGCTTGCCTTGAGTTTCGTAGAGGAATGGAAGCAGCATATGTGTAATTATGCAATTTGGTTGTGTCTCATTATATTTCTTTAAATAACTAATTACGTATCAACACTTACATTTTCTACTTTGTAACATTTGTGTGTTGGGCACATTTCACCACTTAACAAGTAATTTTAACAGCACGCTTGTTGTATTAGTTATTAATAATTTTTTATACCGTCATTAGAGAACAAGGATCTGTTGAAGAGGCTGAAGACTCCGATTCTGCTGTGCAGCCGTACTGCCAGATAACTATTAAATGTACTCGTGAAGTAAGTAACTTCTGTTTCCGGTTGTTGGTGTAAAAACTAATAATAACAGATCTAAGCAATTGTCTGCGTTTATGTTGTTTACTTGAGAAGTGCCTATGTGAAAGTTTAATATATATTTTGTTTTTTCCATCTTCCACACTTCCTTTTAAAAAATTTATATTTTAGAAATATTTTAGGTTTTGTGCTTGTACTTATGTATATAATTCTTCCTGATCCACGTTAGAATCATTTGATTAAAGATAATATCTTTGATAATATCTTTCAGTAAATTTTCACCTAGCTATAAAAAATAATATACGCCTATATTAATAGTTTTTAACTATATACTACAGCAATATTCTACAGGGTAGTAGTACTTACACTTGGGGTAAATGTAGAGAAAGAAATATTAAATGTAACTTCATTAACATGTTTCATATCCGTCTGTTTGCTAATGTTTTTCTTACTGTAACATCACTCTTCTTGAAGACTGGTCTATGAGTGTAGTAACAAGACTATGCACAAACATATACACACACGTGACTAAAAGCCTAGGTGTACGTGAACTTCCTCCTTAGTTCCTCCACCCAAAAATCCAAATTATGAATATATTTTTCCTGCCTCCAAAGATACTTGTAAGAATCTTTCTCTCCAACACTTCTAATTTCTCTTTTACTTTGTCATAACCCATGTCTCATACCCGTACATTACTGTAGGCCTCAGCACTGTCTTGTACACCTACACCTTTGCTTTATGTGATACGTTTTTGCATCTATTTCTTTAGCATTACAACCATATTCTGTTACCAGTACGCCTAAATACATAAAACTCTAAGCTCTATTTTTCTTCAATATTCTTTGTTCATCTAAATCCATCTGTACTTCTCTCCTACCTAATTTCCTCTCCCCATTATTATGTATTTTGTCTTTCTTTCATTAATGAGTAGACCTGCTGTTCTTGTTGATTTTTCTAGATTTCTCGTTATTCGTTTAGTTTCCTTGGAAGTCCTTGAGAAAAGAGTTATATCATCGGCAAGCTAGACATAGAATGACTATTGTTAGTTATTCTTCCTGTTGTATTTATGCTACTTTTCTTATTTATCCATCATTAGGTTAAACAAAGTGGTGGGGAGAGGATCTTTCTGTCTGAAACCTTTTCTTCCCGTAAGCTATGCTGCACAGAGCTCAAATCAATAGTGACTTAAAGTAAAGGTCTATGTTTGTAGTTGCTTCTGGATTAAGTGCACAGAAGGTAATTACGTGATGATCAAAGGAAGATTGTGGACAATGTGATTTCCAGAAATACATTTTTCTGTAGTTCGATCCCCGGTCCCGGTGAGGTTTTTAAAACTAAAAAAAATGCGGATAAAAACTTCTACAGAATGCCATCATTCGGAAGTAATGTAAAGCGTGAGTCCCATGTTACTACGATGTGTAGCATGTAAAAGATCCCTTGCTAGGGTTGGAACTCCTTAGTCTCGGCAAAATTTTAAGTAGGACTTTGATCATATGACCATAGCAGTTGGTGTCTAAGGTACCTGTTACTCCGCATGCCTTGTCCTTAACATACAATACAATACAATTTTTCCGTCATTCACAAATTTATATCCATGCTAGCAGATAAACATTCACATGTTCGACAATTGACAATTTTGCTGTATTATTAAGTACAGAAAATCTCACTACCATGATGACGTTTTGAGGTGTTTTGCATACCTCCACTAACTTCCAAGCTGGTGATTACATTATCGGATTGATTGGTCAAAAGTTAATGTCACTAAGCCACCTCTTCTGACCAATCTTCCTATCGAAGACTTGAATGCCATTCAAACTCGTCTGAATGAGAAATACCTAATTCGGAACTTACCTGCCACACACAGGCCGTCAAACGGATGGTAAAGATCGTCACCGAGCCAGTGTCTGAGGTCTGTGGCCAGAGAAGAGCTCCAGGCTAGAATCGAGTAAAAAAATGCTTGCTTTTTATTCAAAAAAGATTTAAAATTTTAGGTCATAATCTGCACCCATGGTTGGTTGTTGGACAGAGTGGGTTGGTTAGTTGGGCAGGGTGGTTTGGTTGGTGGGCAGGGTGGGTTAGTCAGTTGGGCATAGTTGGTGGGTTGGTTGGGCAGGGTGAGTTGGTTAGTTGGACAGGTTGGGTCGATTGGTTGGTTGACAGGGTGGGTTGTTGGGTTGAGCAGGGTGGGTTGGTTGATTGGGCAGGGTATGGGTGGAACTCAAATTGCAACCACCTTGACATGGTGAGTTCTGAGTCACAGCAGGTAGGATGCCATCAGAGTGGAATGAAGCCTTAATAAGGCCAATATATGTATAACAAAGGTGAGAAACAAGACTGTGCTAACTACAGGCCAATATATGTACTTAATGTGGCCTACAAAATTTTGGCGACTATAATCAATGATAGATTGAAAAAGATTGTAGACAAAAAAATTGGTGAATATCAGGCTGGCTTCCGAGAACAGGATCGGTGACAGATCAACTATTCACGATGAAAATAATTCAAGAGAAAACAAGAGTGAAAGGCATACAAATACACGTACTGTATATTGACTTCAAGCAAGCATACGACAGGGTTATCAGACGGCAGCTATTACAGGCTTTGATAGGAACGCAAGTCCCACCAACTTTAATAAGATTAATAAAAATGTCATTAGAGAACACGGAAAGTAAGTAAAGTTCAATGACATAACATCGAGAAATTCAGTGTACAAGAGGACTCAGACAAGGTGATCCAATGTCACCAACGCTGTTTAATCTGGTACTGGAATGTATTTTGGGAAGAAGCAAAATTCAAACAGATAAAAACATTCTGAATAGTCCTAGCCAAATGTTAGCACACGCAGATGATCTCACCATTTTAACAAGTACAAGAGAAGAGCTCAAAACATCTTTTGTAGGCTTGAAAGAGAAGCAAAGGTCTTTGGCTTGGAAATCAATGAACAAAAAACTTAAGTATATGATTCTGAACTGCAACAACTCGAATAGTGGACCTCTACGTATTAAGAATAATGAGAAGCAATATGAATTCGAAACAGTCTCAACTTTCACTTACCTGGGAACAGAAATAAAAAGTAAGGGAGAAGAAAGGGAGGAAATCCAGAAAAGAATAGCAGCGGGTGTGAGAATGTGTGCAGTGTTAAGTTCAATATTTGCAGTGTTAAATTCAATATTAAATGAAAAAGAGGTGTCGCGAGCAGTGAAGGTGCGGTTGTATAAAACTATTGTGAAACCTACAGTTACCTATGGAAGTGAAACATGGACTATAACTAATTCAACAGCGAACATGTTATCAAAATGGGAACGAAAAATCCTCAGAGGAATTTATGTAGAGGTGTATGTGATGTATAAAGATGCTCCGATGTCAAAACAATAAAACAGGCAAGACTACGATGGCTAGGCCATTTATCAAGGATGAAAGAGAACAGAATGCCAAAGAAAATTCTTAAAATTTTAGCAGAAGGACAATCCAAAAGAGGCAGACCTCCAAAAACATGGTTGGAATCGGTCAGCAAAGATCTAGTGGAAATGGGGATTGCTGAAAGATGGGAGGAGTTGGCTAAAGGTAGAAACAAATGGAGGAAATTTATAGTCACGGGCCTTTAAGGCCTTTTGTGCTGTTAGTGTGTTAGTCTGCACCCATGGTTGGTTGGTTGGACAGGATGGGTTGGTTAGTTGGGCAGGGTGGTTTGGTTGGTTGGGCAGGGTGAGTTGGTTGGTTGGACAGGTTGGGTTGGTTGGTTGAGCAGGGTGGGTTGGTTGGTTGGGCAGGGTATGGGTGGACCTCAAATTGCAACCACCTTGACATGGTGAGTTCTGAGTTGCATAATCCAAAACAGCGAGCCAAAAACTGCATGGATGCTGAAATGGCGGGATTTCTTCTCAAAGTCTTAATGATATTTTTGTATAAATCTGTCAGTATTTCATTCAACTACTGTTCTCATGCAAAGCGCTTTATACCCAAAGAGAAATTTCTTAAAAACATATTCAATGTTCGGGGGCAATGTGGAAAAAGAAAACACATTTTGTGACCATTAATGCGAAAGAAAAACACTTTAAAGCAACTTCATACTTTTCCCAAAAAAAAAATCTAAACTTTGATCCATTTTCGGGGGAAAAGATACTCTGCGATTGTCTTCAAATTAAAATGGTGATTTATTGAAGATCAGAACCAATTTTTCTGATTCGGCCCAGGCTAAGAAGCATGATTTTGATGGGTTCTCATGATCATTTTCATTATTTAATGAATGGTTTCTGGGATTGGACCGTGTCATTGTTGAGATAGAAGAACTCAACGTTTCGTCCGCTTTCATAAGGGGCTTCAGCAGTAGTAAAACAAAAACAATCCGTTTGTACGGGTAAGGGGTAGAAGCGCACTTTAGAGGCGAAACTCTTCCTAGTGTACACATTGGGATACAGTGCTCTTTTGTTTACTCTTGATGAAGCCTCCTAGAAAAGTGGACGAAACTCCTCTCTCAACAATGAAACGATTCAATCTCTGAAGACATTCGTTAGATAATGACTATCCTTGATACGATATTTTAAAGATGATTGTTGTTTCTGAGCTGTCAATGTTAATATGCATTACGGATTTGGGTATTACTTATTAGTTTGCAGACAGGTTGCTAACTAAGACGTAAATATAAACACAAGTGTCTCTCCTAATTTCTGGTGTTACACTTTTCAAATTTTGAGAAAAATGGTGCAGCATTGATAGCGATGGATTTGAAAATTTAACTGAGAGTAGTTTCACCCAAATGCCTTAAGCTGCCAGCTATAAAATGTTTTTATTATAAATACTCTTTCATTTGTTATTTATACAAATTTACTTTGACAACACAGAATCAACCGTCAAGTTTTAAATGTTATTATAAAGGATAGTCGTGCTTTATGGCATGTCGTCGATTTCAAGTCGTTACCTGGCATTCTTTATGTTTTAAATATAATAAAAGTACCAAATCCTGTTTCACTTTTGTATGTCTTCCCTGTTTTTCTTTTTTGTGCTGTACTTATTCAGAGTTATATTCCTACGTTCTTTTGTTTTATAGCATCTCTGTTTACTTATTTCGTAATTAATTTATTATTTTTTGCCTATATATTGTCGTATTGATTATCTATATTATTATTCATGGCTATCTTTGTAGTTGCTTTTTTTTTTGTTAATTAGTTCCCTTAATTCTGCTTCTTTTACTGTTTTTAGTCGATTCTCCATTTCGTCTTTTGACTGCAGAGTAAATAAAATTGCTGGTTCTATTTTATCTTCAACTGATTAGTGATTTCTTCATTTTCTAAGTTTTTGCAAACCATTTTTTATAGTTAGTGTCACTCATTACAAAATCCAATCAATACAATCATTACATCTTCTAGCATTCTCCAGGTATATACAGGGTGTTTGGTTCACCGACGTATATCCGAAAGGAGGTGGTAGGTGAGTCGGTTTGGAACTTATTTAACCAAAAATACCTTTATACAAAGTGTCACGGTTTCTGAGATAAAGCCAACTTTGTGATTTTATTAAATTACTGCAGTTTGAACTTTAGTCGACTCCATATTTTGTTTTATCACATGTAGAGTGTATCAAGTGATTTTATTTGATAGAACAGATATCAAAGACTACTAAAATAAAAGTTACAAGAAATTAAAAGTTTGCAGTTGTGTCTAATTAAAATTAATCATACTAAAACTGCAGTAATTTAATAAAATCACAAAGTTGGCTTTATCTCAGAAACCGTGACACTTTGTATAAAGGTATTTTTGGTTAAATAAGTTCCAAACCGACTCACCTACCACCTCCTTTCGGATATACGTCGGTGAACCAAACACCCTGTATACTTAGAACATGGTGATTTAAGTTCTTTAATAATAAAAATATAGACGGTGTATTCGATTAAAATTAGAAGGCGTGATACAATTTCTGGATAAACTGGAAAACACTTGAAAATGGGAAGATATTTGATGTATTTGAGCTATACCAAAACCCTTCTCTGCAAAATTTTGTTCGAGTTACTAAAACTGCATTGCAAATCTCAAGAATCGTAGTCCATAATATAATGCGGGGAATTACAGAAACCATGACTCATTTTTAATGTTAATAATTATACATACATAATCCTTAGCCTTTCTACCTTAACGGTGTAAGGCTTGGTGTTGGTCGGTTGTCATCCTTCCCCATTTTTGTTTTTCCGGCACCTCTTCTTCCACTCCTTCCTATCTTGTGCCGTTTGTCTCGCCATGTTCCAGTTTATTCCTTTTTCTTCCGCTGCTATTCTTACACCTCCTTCTTTGGTCTTCTTACTCGGTTTTTTCCTTCCGGTCTTGCTTGTAGTACTTGTTTTACCATCCCCCATTCTGTACGTATACCCCAATCAACCTAACTGTCTTTCTGCTACCACTTCATATACCACTTTCACCTTCAGTTTTTCCCTATAAGTTGTATTCCTAGTTCTATCCAGTTTGGTTTTTCCTTCTATTTTCCTCCAAAATCTCATTTCTGTACTTGTAATTCTCTTCTTTTGTTTGTCTGTGATTGGCCAAGATTCGCTTCCGTACACCAACGCTACTATTTTCTTTACCACTTCCGCTTTTGTATCTTTTGGTATTTCTGCTTTATCCTGGAAGCTAGTTTTGATTGCATTAAAGATTTTTCCGCCTGTGGCTGTGCGTTCGTTTATTTCCTCATCAATTTTTCCATTACTGCTAATGCATGACCGTAAATATTTAAAGTTAGTAACTTGTTCTACTGTCTTTCCTCCTATTGTTATCTCATGATTCCTTTCTGTTGGTCCCACGATCATTGTCTTTGTCTTCTCTATATTAATTCTCATGTTTACTTTCTGCATTTCCCTGATGTATGTGTCCACATTTTATTGTAGTTCTCTTTCTGATCCTGCTAAAATTACCTTTTTTTACATTCCTTGACTGCATGGTCCATAATTAGTGCGAATAATAAGGGATTCAGCACACATCCTTGTCTTAAACCTCTTGTTGTTACAAATTTCATTGATTCTTCATTTCTGGTTCTTACTATATTTGTTGTTTTGTTGTACAAACTCATGACCATGTCTATTTCTCTAACGTCTTCCATATGTATAATTTTATTAATATTAATTACAAGACAATCGTCTCCTTTCTTCAACAATGCATTTGTGTGATTTGTTTCTTGTTAACTTTTTAGATTGAATATTTAACTATAGCCATTCACCAATTTTAATAAATTCATAATTTATGGGAAGGTTGAGAGCATTTCTAATAATTTTCTGTTCAACGCCATTTCAAGTAAAGCATAAACCAGTCCAGATTTAGTTTCAATTTATTCCTTCGAACTCTAAAAATATACATCACAGCTTTAAATGAATAGCACATATTTCAGAAGAAGTATACAAGTGTTCTTATTAATTCTGTAGTCATGTCACACCATCCTGCTGAAACCAAAATTTCTTCATGTCTTGCTATAGCAAGGAGTGTGCTAACATTTTATATTGTAGCTCCAACGAACCTTTGGCAAAACAGTGTTGAAGATCTGCCACTTTGTATAAATGAAAATTCTTTTATATGCCGTGATTTGCTGAGGACAGCAGTGTGTTAATAGTTGCTCAAATGGAACTCGCATTGATTACATATCTGTTCCTTTCATTGTTTCCTGCAGTACCGACCAACGATTGTCTAACAGTTAGTCTCACAATTAAAACGTCTGTTATTTTTCTATTTTTAATTCATGCTTTGTTCTGTGGAAGAGGGTTCTTCCACTATAAACACGTTTGTGAGCAAGCAATTAAATTGTTCAAAACACATGTACTAGTAATTAAATTTATCAACTATCACTTTTCATTTAAAAAGAATACTTACAGAACAGGAAATGTAGAAGACCTATTTATATAATACAGAATATACGTCAATATAAATAACAGTTACATGAATAAAAGTGAAAGAGAAATTTGTTACTCATTGCATACCATGTCAGCTGAGTTATTAATACTTTTTTCTCTACGTTACCTCCTAATTGATATATAATAAATACTAAATCACCCTGTAGAATTTATAAGTGCATAAACCTTTTATGTACCAGCTGTACAATGACAATCCATTAATATTTTATTTTATTGAAATTAACTCTCCAACACCAAAATTTCATAGCACTAGATGTTAATAATTCTCATATTCCAGATTGCAGGCTTTAATGAATTAGACGAGGCAGTGAAACGACTAGATTTTCGAAGTGCCGTGCACGACGTCCGCAGGTTCAATACATATGTGCTTTACTCGATTTACTAGTGGGCCAGCAGATGACAACCCTGTCAGGCTGCGCCCAGAAAGCCCTTTTAGCAATGTTGGAAGAGGTGGCCGCCCACGCCATCGCCATCCAACATAACCCCCGCGGTCTGCGGAAGCTGCTAACGAAGCTCCGCGCACTAAGTGCCGCTGAAAGGGCTGCATGCTGGGGGGGCCCGCTGGGTCCCAAGTATTATGGCACCAGCATGCCGCCACCATCGAACGCATTCTGTCCATGGCAGCCAAGATGCAGATACAGGAGCCCAGCCCCGATACGAACCCCCAGCTGCTGCAGCTTCCAGAGGAGTGTCTTCGGGAGGTGATTCTGCGATTATCCGACCATAGGGATTTGACTTCCAGCTCCCAGGCTTGTAACCAGCTGGCTGTGCTCGTCGATGAGCAGCGCGTGTGGCGGGAGCTATGTAGATTTCACTTTACTGCCCAACAAATAGATGTGGTTGTTGCTAAGGATAAGAAAGTCGATTGGAAGCTAGCATATCACTCTTTAAAGAGGTGAGTGATTTATATTTTTATTTCTTTGTAGTGGAGTTTAGTGCTGTAACTACGAATTGTAAACTCCTGTGCGTTTCCTTACTTTTAAGGCAGCGGACGAGCGTTTCTTATGTTTTTATGCCCTACCGTAACATATATTTAAAAAATTTGGTTTATAGGTAAAAATAACGTGATCAAATAATTTGTGTTTAGTTTCCTTTTAAAGTGTTCATGAATATTTTAATCAGAAGATTATATCTAATAGAAAGTGAATGCAAATGAAGAGATAGTTTTTCCCATGTTAGCGTGAAGGATTATGTTGTTTGCCATGACAGCAACTCTGTAGCAGGAGGAAAGAAAATAAATTTTAGCATCAAATCTGGCTTGACATCCAATCTGTTCCGATACTTATTTTTTATGAAAACAAAAGCAGAAAATTCAGTTTTCCACTTGGAAGTTGTAACCAAGGGCATTAAAAATCGTACTGCTTTTTCATATAAATTTATATACCCTTCTTGACAACTTAACCAAATTTTTGATTTAAAGTCGCACGAAAGTTCAATTAAGGAATCCAATTCTAGTTTACTTAACTGTAATTATTTTTTATTTTTTATTTGGGATTAGAACCAATATTTTGTTGGAATGAATTGGTAGGAAATATTTGTTAAAAAATTTTCTTAACCCTTATAATGCCAAGCTTTTTTTTACCATTTATACGCCGGCAATTTTGGTGCAAATTCTATTTAGATGGTTCTAGTTGAATAAAAAAATACATCAGTAGTCATCTATAACCTACATTTAAACTCTTACTAAACAAAAACAAAAAAAAACTTCTTGAAAACGTAACGACTGTCCGCTGCTAAGCACGATACAAACTTACCTTGGTGTGTTATAATATCTCAAATATTCACTCAAATATTGTAAGGAACTTTAAGAAAACTGTAAAATGCAATTACTCAGAACTACAGAAGCTAAAAAATGTTTAAGCAAAAATATGAACAAATTCTTGCAGTGGGGTAAGTTTGTGTTTATTTTAGAATGATTTTTTTAAGTTCAGATGATGATCTAACCTCTACTTACGTACCTAATCTTCTCCGCTGTACAGTTAGGTGTCGAAGTTTGTCCTTTTAAATGGTGTAGCATTTTCTCCACGCCTTTCGATCCTGCGTTATGTCACCAGCTTCCATTCTAGTCCTCTCCAGAGCTGGGCAAATTACTTTTAAAAAGTAATTAATTACTAGTTACCAATTACCACCTAATGAAGTAATTTAATTACCCGAGATTCAAGTACTCACAGGAAATGGTAATTCAATTACCAATTACTTAGTAATTGTAATTGTACAACATCAATTACTTTTTCAATTACTTTCAATAGAAAGTATTGTCATATAGTTGTATGTAGTAGATCTTTCTTGCAAGTTGCAACTATCATTAGTGTCGGTTCGATTCGTAATCGTAATCTATGTTTTGTTAACTATAGTAACCTACATACTTTATCAGTCTTGAAAGTTGTTTGATAGTTAAATCTTGTAGCTACATACACCGTTCACCAAAACCCATAACTTTAGTTTGTTTTGATGTAAGATGTAAGTAAATAAATAAATTCAAGGATAACAATTATACAGGGCGTCCCAAAGAGAATGGGGCACCGATTGGGCATAGATTCCTTAGGTTATAATAAACTGATTAAACCTAATATACCTTAGTGCAAAGTTCTTTCAGTAAGAAGGTATAGGCTCGTCATCGCAGCACCCTGTATAACGTAAAGAAGTAATGTTGGATGAGGTGATCGGAATTATAAGAAAGTCACGATTTTTACAAGACACTATTCCAGATTTTTAATAATAATCGAAGCTAACATGCTGCAGCAGACCATAATAGTTATTTACTATACAAGTAAGATAAGTGCATCATTAATATACGTGTAAGTTATAAACGAGTGTATAGCACGAGTTATATAAGCTTAAAAGTATATTAATGATGCATTATCAGATTATCACACATGTATTGTACAAAATTTTATCTACAACTGCCCAAAATTGAGAAAAGTGTTTAAGAAAAATGTCAAATCTCTACTTACCGCAAATATTACAAGGTACATATAACATCTAAATATACAACCCAATACACTCGTTTTGCACGCGACCTACAAAATGCGAATGTTGCTGCTATTCGCCTCGTCAGAGTATATCATAAATTATTAGGCTTATATTGTTCCGAGAAAACCCTATTTCGATTTGCTTAATATGTAACTTAATAAGACCTTATCGTATTTTTTGCGTTCTGAAGATTTAGCACCCAATTAAGGTCAGTAATTCAGTAGGTAATTAAATTACCAAAAAGTAATTCAAATACCGCGAGTAATTTCAATTACTACAGGTAATACAAATACTTATAAAGTAATTTAAATACTTTAGAGTAATTTAATTACACAAAAGTAATTAAGTAATTGAATGTAGTAATTAATTACCTTCAAAAGTAATTGTCAAGTACTTTTTAACAAAAATGGCAATTCCCAATTACAAAAGTAATTCAATTCCAAGGCAAATAAACAAAAAGGAATTTAATTAGTAATTTAATTACAAAGTAATTAATTACTGCCCAGTTGTGGTCCTCTCTGCTCTAGCGCTTTTTTTAACTTGTTCGGTCCACGTAATACACGGCCTACCTTTCGCTGTTCTCTTAAATTCTTTATACCACTCCCACACTGTTTTTGGTAGACTACCCGTGCACTTGCACTTACATAAATTAGCCGCCTTAACAGGTTGCTTTTTATCGGTTTTTTGTAATGCACTAACTTTTAGTTTGTCTCTGATTGCTGCTCCGGATTTTATCCATCTGTGTTACTCCTTGTTTTCCTCAGCAGCTTGCAGTCTGGATTTACTCTTTTCATTAGTACCCAAGACATGCTGCTGTAGGTTAGTGCGGGAATTTGTTGTTTTTTTTTTAGATTTGCTTGTGCCTGAATAGCCTTTAGCGCATAGAACATTCTCTCCGTGGCGCCAGTTATTTTACACACTCTTAATTTTGCCTGTTTTTAGTGGCAGCTCCTTGGTATCCAGTATTTTAGTTTTACTACCATTAATTATTGCACTTTTTTCTAAGGATTCCTTTTAAACATTCAAGTCATGCTTACTGTGTAAAGTGACCTAGGAACGTACCTACCTAAATGTTGTCCGATTTAGCCTTTTGGGCTGCTTTCATAGGTCTCATTATTTATTTATGCTAGTTCTGAAATTCTAAAAAAGGCTTGAAACAAAAGGTCTACTGCCAAGCAACAAAAGAAAAAGGCTGGAAACATTAAAACACATTCTAGAATGCTCTCGAAACTACCGAAGGTCATTTTTTAACCAATGCAATAATTAAAAACTTGAAATCATTATGCGTTACTTTTAAACACTGTATAATAATAATACAGTTTGCATGATAACAAGAAAGTAATTTATGTGAAATTAAAGCGCTATGTATATGTAAAGATCTTAAATATAGATAAATGTTATGCTTAAAAAACTGCATTAGCTTTAAATTAGTATCTGCTAATGTAAGCATATACAGGATACAGAAGTTCACGTAATAATTTTAACCAGCGATGAAGCTCACTAAATGAACAACTTTTGTATTTATCGTTTTTCTTGTAATCATATATTTTTGCAATTATTTATACCCCTATATTTGACGAGCTGTTCAGTTAGCAAATGGAAGTTAAAGCGTTCAAACGGAGCTTTTCACACTGCATCGGGTGACGCATACAGTATCGCGATACTAAATTTCAGTATCCATCAAACTAAAAGTGTCTTTGGGATGCAGTCAGTGATTTTGAAAGGTGTAGATACAAATATAGCATTAACGTATTACATACAACTTGTATGTCAAGATGTGTGACATTCATTTTCGTACTATCTTCCTCTCCAATACAGCATGTTAATATTCTCTATCCATTTCGCCATTGCGAGCAGAGCACCTTAGATAAAGAACACAGCACGCTTCTTTTTGTTTTTCAAAAACGTATGTTGTTGATTACTGCAACCTTTTATGAATGACACATAAAACATCAAACTAAAGCATTTTTATGGAATAAAAAACGGTGCGCATTTTAAGTTTTTTACATGAAGTTGTTATATTGCAAGGTAGTATAATGACGGACAATAAATTTAGGCCGGCCTGTCATTCGCTTGGCACTGTTTATGTTGGTGGCACTGTAAGTCTAAATTCGTGATTGGCAGGTTAGGTTTTGCGTCAGTTTGTGTCAAAACTGACGCAAAACCTAACCTGCTAACAACGAATTTGACATAGACTTACAGTGCCACCAACATAAACAGTTCTAAGCGAATGACAGGCCGGCCTAAATTTATTGTCTGCCATTGTACATTCTTCTAGTTCCTAGAAAAACCATTTAAATTATAAAGAACTCAAATCGTAGTCATGGTGCTTTGTACATTCTTCTAGTTCCTAGAAAAACCATTTAAATTACGAAGAACTCGAATCATAGTCATGGTGCTTTATACATTCTTCTAGTTCCTAGAAAAACCATTTAAATTACGAAGAACTCGAATCATAGTCATGGTGCTTTGTACGTTCTTCTAGTTCCTAGAAAAACCATTTAAATTATGAAGAACTCGAATCATAGTCATGGTGCTTTATACGTTCTTCTAGTTCCTAGAAAAACCATTTAAATTACGAAGAACTCGAATCATAGTCATGGTGCTTTATACATTCTTCTAGTTCCTAGAAAAACCATTTAAATTACGAAGAACTCGAATCATAGTCATGGTGCTTTGTACGTTCTTCTAGTTCCTAGAAAAACCATTTAAATTACGAAGAACTCGAATCATAGTCATGGTGCTTTGTACATTTTTCTAGTTCCTAGAAAAACCATTTAAATTACGAAGAACTCGAATCATAGTCATGGTGCTTTATACTTTCTTCTAGTTCCTAGAAAAACCATTTAAATTACGAAGAACTCGAATCATAGTCATGGTGATTTATACATTCTTCTAGTTCCTAGAAAAACCATTTAAATTACGAAGAACTCGAATCATAGTCATGGTGCTTTATACTTTCTTCTAGTTTCTAGAAAAACCATTTAAATTACGAAGAACTCGAATCATAGTCATGGTGCTTTATACTTTCTTCTAGTTCCTAGAAAAACCATTTAAATTACGAAGAACTCGAATCATAGTCATGGTGCTTTATACTTTCTTCTAGTTCCTAGAAAAACAAGTTAAATTACGAAGAACTCGAATCATAGTCATGGTGATTTATACATTCTTCTAGTTCCTAGAAAAACCATTTAAATTACGAAGAACTCGAATCATAGTCATGGTGCTTTGTACATTCTTCTAGTTCTTAGAAAAACCATTTAAATTACGAAGAACTCGAATCATAGTCATGGTGCTTTATACTTTCTTCTAGTTCCTAGAAAAACCATTTAAATTACAAAGAACTCGAATCATAGTCATGGGGCTTTGTACATTCTTCTAGTTCCTAGAAAAACCATTTAAATTACGAAGAACTCGAATCATAGTCATGGTGCTTTGTACATTCTTCTAGTTCCTAGAAAAACCATTTA
This sequence comes from Agriotes lineatus, assembly GCA_940337035.1. NCBI lineage: Eukaryota > Metazoa > Arthropoda > Insecta > Coleoptera > Elateridae > Agriotes > Agriotes lineatus. The sequence continues at coordinate 49,551,247 of OW679199.1, forward strand.
AATTACGAAGAACTCGAATCATAGTCATGGTGCTTTATACGTTCTTCTAGTTCCTAGAAAAACCATTTAAATTACGAAGAACTCGAATCATAGTCATGGTGCTTTGTACATTCTTCTAGTTCCTAGAAAAACCATTTAAATTACGAAGAACTCGAATCATAGTCATGGTGCTTTATACTTTCTTCTAGTTCCTAGAAAAACCATTTGGAACTATTACAAATCTCTCCGAAACTTTACTACACGTATTATTAACAATGAGAAAAGGGCTTATTTTGAATTTATAGCACGTAATAGATCCTCAAAAACGCTATGGAGTGAATTAAAGTCTTTGCAGATTGCCAGCGATACTAACATTGCTATACCCGCTGAGTTTTCTGACCCTGATAAGATAAATGACTTTTTTATTAATTCAGTTCCAACCACTAACAATGACAACACTGATATTATGGAATTTTATCATAATAACAAAGTGGTTGACAACATGTCTGATTTTGATTTCGCTTTCGTCGACGATAATATTGTCACATCAATTATCAATAACCTTAAAAGTAACAGTACGGGTTCAGATGGTATCAACTTGCAGATTATTAGATATTGCTGTCCAATAATTATTCCTTACATTACCCACATTATAAATTCTTGTTTTGCCACGCGTAAATTTCCCACTATTTGGAAGAATGCCAGGATTACTCCAATACCAAAAAAATCAAATCCCACTGAAATGACAGATTTGCGACCTATCAGCATTCTTCCGACATTATCTAAAATTTTAGAAAGAATTGTCGACATGCAATTACGAGCTCATTTAGAATCCTATAGTATACTTCCAAATTGTCAATCAGGTTTTCGTACAGGTTATAGTTGTACTACCGCTTTAGCTAACGTAATCGATGACATTATTACGGCATGTGATCAGGGTAAGGTAGCGGTGTTGGTCTTGTTGGACTTTAGCAAGGCGTTTGATACAATAAATCATCAACTTCTTTGCGCAATATTACATTATATTGGTTTATCAGATAATTCTGTGTCTTTCTTAAAACATTATTTAAGTGACAGAACACAAATAGTGAGGTTGGGCGAGATTTGTTCTAGTTCTAATGCTGTTACTCGTGGCGTACCGCAAGGTTCTATCTTAGGCCCACTTTTGTATATTGTCTACACATCCACTTTTCATAAATATATTAATTATTGCAATATACATATGTATGCTGATGATACACAGCTATATCACTCTTTCTTTATTGACGACCTTCAACTTGAATTATTAAACATTAATCAAGATTTGGCTAATATATCTGAAATATCAAAAAAACATTGTTTAAAACTCAATCCCACAAAATCTGTAGTAGTTTCGTTTGGAAATAGAAAGAATTTACCAACTCTTGAAAGCAATATTAATTTACATATTGATAATACTGTACTCCCTGTTACTTCGGAAGTTCGTAACTTGGGCCTTCTACTTGACAGCAATTTGAGATATCAATCGCATGTATCAAACTGCATTAAAAAAGCATATGCGAACTTAAAGCTTATATACCCGCATAGGCAATGTTTTTCAATAAAGTTAAAATCACTTCTTTGCGAGTCTCTTGTTCTCTCACATTTTGTTTATTGCTGTCAAATATATGGACCATCTCTTACATATGAATCTTCGCAGAGAATACAGAGAGTGCAAAATTCCTGTCTAAGGTTGATTTTCGGGATCAGAAAATTTGATCATGTATCTCATAAATTAACCGATCTTGGCTGGCTCACGATGGCTAACAGACGTCGATTTTTGAGTATGTGTTTCTATCACAAAATTATTACCGAGAAGAGGCCACCTTATCTGTATCATAAGATATCCTTTAGGGAGGATGTGCATAATATAAACGTTCGATTCAAAGGTACAATTACCCCACCGTCCCACAGAACTGCACTGTTCGAACGCTGTTTTAGCTATCAAATATCAAAGTATTACAATTCCCTACCAGTTGACCTTAAGAAATTGCAGTTATCTTGTTTCAAACCACGATTTCACAAACTTTTAATTGATCGACAATCCTAAGATTAAAGTATACCTACTACTTACATTATCACCTCAAATTAAAGATTTATTTCTAGGCTGACATTGAATGGGAGTCATGAGTCATTGCTCATTCTGAATATAATTTTTGTGTTGCTTATAATGTTTATACATTCTCTTATGCTAAAAAATCATTTTTAAAATTATTTAAATCGTATTTACGATTCTTAATTTAAATCAAGGTCCAGTGGAAGAGCAAGCTTGCGCTTGAACTGCGCCTTGTGATTTCCCTTACCTTTACAGAAATATGTATTGTTTTAAGTGTACGCATTTGTATGGTTTTAGGAATAAAGACAATTTATTATTATTATTATTATTATTTAAATTACGAAGAACTTGAATCATAGTCATGGTGCTTTGTACATTCTTCTAGTTCCTAGAAAAACCATTTAAATTACGAAGAACTCCAATCATAGTCATGGTGCTTTATACTTTCTTCTAGTTCCTAGAAAAACCATTTAAATTACGAAGAACTCGAATCATAGTCATGTTGCTTTATACGTTCTTCTAGTTCCTAGAAAAACCATTTAAATTACGAAGAACTCGAATCATAGTCATGGTGCTTTGTACATTCTTCTAGTTCCTAGAAAAACCATTTAAATTACGAAGAACTCGAATCATAGTCATGGTGCCTTATACGTTCTTCTAGTTCCTAGAAAAACCATTTAAATTACAAAGAACTCGAATCATAGTCATGGTGCTTTGTACATTCTTCTAGTTCCTAGAAAAACCATTTAAATTACGAAGAACTCGAATCATAGTCATGATGCTTTATACTTTCTTCTAGTTCCTAGAAAAACCATTTAAATTACGAAGAACTCGAATCATAGTCATGGGGCTTTGTACATTCTTCTAGTTCCTAGAAAAACCATTTAAATTACAAAGAACTCGAATCATAGTCATGGTGCTGCAATTTTTAATTAATCAATGCAGGCCACGCGTGTGGCAAAACAACCTTTAAATGAAAATTTCTATAAAAACTTGCGAGATCCTATAGAAACTTTCTACAATGCGCAAGGTGTGCAGATGACTTGGAAATAAATTGAAAATACAAGATGCCTTGATGTCAGTTTGACATATATAACGTCTTGAAAATGTAAATTTTGGCCCTTTGCTTTAGGGTTGGCAGCGCAAATAAGACAAAGATGCATATACATTTTTTGCCTGAGGAAAAAGTGGCACCTTAACAGTATGTCGCGGTTATGTTGGCATCATAGGGGATGCTTATGTTTGTATGTAGGTATATCCTTCAAAATCAGTGGATGTGCAGCACACCCAAACTATTTCGATAGAAATGAAAAACAGCAATGCTAGGTCGCGATTCTGTATTCTGCATACTGTATCTCGCCTACGATATCGACGTTTGAAAGAAGCCTAAAGGTGAACGACACAACTAAACTCTATTCACTATAGTCCCGGATTGTCAAGAATGACGTTTTATGGTAGCACTGTTGAATTTCTATTGGTTTTTTTATACTACTAGGTTGGACAACGCAAAGCATAATTTTTAAAATTTGCGTTTTTGTTACCTGGTGACTTTTATTTATTTTTGCTAAGTCAGTTTGAAATAAAAAATATTTTGATTTAACCATAACCTATAATTTATAGTTTTGACATTAGTAACTTAATTAATTGTTTCTAGTTACCCATAGCTTGACTTGAAAGTATTAACCATGATATAAAGGGATTGTTTTTAATTGGATTTTGACGTTGACAATCCAGAACTATAGTGAATAGAGTTTACACTAAAACTGCAGAATTCTTGCAGCTCAAAAACACGGTCAATAACTTATCTACCTCAAGTAATAATACGTTAATGACCATATGTCAGAATTTTATCAGTACCTTTGCAGTTTTTGTTGGTTTGCATGTCAAAGACATGTTGTTTTTTGTTTTATGCCGTTAATTTAAAATATACTATTTTACTATTTTACTCAGTTTAGGGAGTGTTTTTGAAAAAATTATGTAGGAAAAAGTTGTCCAGTTTCATGAGATCTCTCTGTGTGGACTTTCATAACATCCATAACATCCAGTACTATGTTTTGCCCATTTCCTTCATGTTGATATTGATTCTTTATAATGAATATCATTTTTTTAATTCAAAATGCAGTGCAACTTCTGCTTAAAGCAATTAAATTCTTTGTTTAACGAATTTTTACAGGGATTTTGTCAGTAATAATAGTCATAGTCATACTGTTTATTGGTGTTTGCAACATACATGTTTTACACAAGTCGAAAAAAAATAACAATAGCCTCAGTGCATATTAAAATTGTTATTATTTTACATTGATTCAATTGTGAGTTAAGAACTTCTCATACGAATAGAAGAGCTTCTTTAACAGCTATTGTTTTACAGTAGTTTTGAATTGCTTTGCTGGGAGAGTTTGTATTGTCCAGCCGATCCTTCTCCCTATTCTGACAGGCAAGTTTGGGATGACTTCCGATAATAAAATTGCATGTGCTTTCATATTCCACAATTAACGACTGTATTATAACCAGGGTTGGTCATTGCCGTCTGCCTGGACATTTGGGTCACAAGGATATTTAGGTAACCTTTCCTTTTGTCGTCGGTTGCCTTTCCGATTGTGACATTCGTCCTGCTATTTTTCGAATTTATACTTTGACGTTTTTGACAAGTTAGTCTGCGTTGTTTGTGTGATGACACAAATCACACTATCTAGACTGCACCTCGCAAACACTTTTGCTCGTAAAGGGGGTCGTGTAGCATACCAAGATAATGGCCTAAAAACGCCTGTCGTGCAAGGAACGGTCATAAACTCAAACTTGACACTAAGTGCAGTTCTAAATCTTAAACGTCAGTGCTATCTAGAATGTGAGTGATGAATAGCCTGTAAATGTCAGTGCTACATATACGTACAAAAAAGTGTTCTTGAGGTGCAGTCTAGAAAGTGTGATTTGTGTCGTCATACAAACAATGCAGACTAACTTGTCAAAAACGTCAAAGTATAAATTCGAAAAACAGCAGGACAGATGTCATAATCGGAGAGGCACCCGACGACAAAAGAAAGGGTTACGTAAATATCCTTGTGACCGAAATGTCCAGGCAGACGACAATGACCAACCCTGGTTATAATACAGTCGTTAATTGTGGAATATGACTTTTCCTCTACGCGACAGAATGTGATTGCCAGCATAAAATCTGCCGCAACTAGTGCTTGTCAGCATTTGAATATCCCGCTCTCGCCTGGTTTGCGTGAGTTAGAGCGAGGGAGAAGAAACGTGCACACTGCTCTGTGCAATAGACAAGGACTCAGCATGGCAGTTGCTACTAGTTTTGGGGCAAATGCACGTGCATCGATAGTGTGCATGAATTGTCGACGATACTTGACGTAAAAATCTTTCAGCATTTTTTCCAGTTTAATTTATTGTTTTTCAAAAATGAAAAAACCTCACAATAAAATACAATTTTCTAAATAATAACAGTTTTTTATAAGTCAACAGATCTTTCTGAAATTTGGTATAGGGCCATAATTTATCATTATCAACAACTTTTCTTAATACAATTTTTCCGTATCATGAACAAAAATGTTAGTTTACCTGACAATAAAATACAATTTTCTAAAAAATAACAGTTTTTTATAAGTCGACAGATCTTTCAGAAATTTGGTATAGGGCCATAATTTATCATTATCAACAACTTTTCTTAATTAAATTTTGCCGTATCATGAACAAAACGGGTAGTTTACCTGAAAATATTCTTAAAATTCATTTCACATCAAGCAGGGCGGAATCCCAAAATACGAAATTCCAATTCGAAAATTTTTGGTCAATCATACCTATTGTAAACTCAATCCGGGGACATACTGTATGTGCAAAAATTATAACAAAATTTGTCACATCAGTGATATTTTCTGCTGCACTACCAATCAATTAGTTAATTCTGTGATATTATATTTCGGAGTGCAATAAGCTTGTATATGCATGTGATATTTTTTGTTTGTTTGTTCAGATATATCTGTCTTTGATAGTCATATATATATATTTTTCTTTTTTTAATTTAAGCCTTCAGCTCTAGTATTTTTTAAATTATATTTTTTTTGCATTTGGAATAGATTTGTTATATTATACATTATATTTTTACTGTTGATCCTGTTTTCTTGTTTTATAGATTGGCATACAATATTTATTACTATTTATTACTATTTATCTATGTTTTTTGTTCTTTTATTTATGTAAGCTTTATTTTGTAAAATTTATATTATTTAAATAATGTGCGTGTTCAATTGTACAGTTTATTGTCCTATAATTGGGTATCCTGTTGGGCAAATAAAGATTATTATTATTATTATTATTATTTATAGGACCTTTGGTCTGCGTGAGGATCGACAATATGCGGAGACTTTGTCGTTGTGCCGCCACTGCCGCTGCTTGTTTTGGCGTTCATTGGGCCATCCCTGCATAGCCGACCAGTGTCCTGAGTACCGTGCGAGACTGCAAGAAGCTGGGGGCCTACTCCCTCCTAGTCCTGTGCCGCCTTCAGCATTCTTGAAGTTCTTTTCCTTGTAGTTCTCTTTCTCTGTTGTTTTGTGCTTATGTTGCATTGTGATATTTGATCTACATATACATTAATATTACCTGTGTTAGTGGGCTGCTATTTACATAACATAGTTCTAAAAGTAAATTAATAAAAGACAAAATAAAATATTTTTAATTACGGCAGTTTTATCTTGTCTATACGGAAATAATCTATCCATAATGAACTAGTTGAAATCAACCAGCAAAGTACCGTAAGGCAGTGGTTAACACTGAGTGTTTCTGTTTTGTCAAGACAACAACAGAGTTGAAGATTTCCAACAAAATGTATGTTCTGTCGTTTCATACAGTAACTAAATTCTGTTTTAAAATTGTTATTTTTTTTCTGTAGTATTTGAATGGGTTAAAATAAGTGAAGAAGGAAAACCAGAAATACAAAAGAATCTAATTAAAAGCATACAGTTGTAATAGTCAATAAGAATTAATTAAATACTAGTAAAATTTCTAACCATTACTGTATTGATGTCAGCGTTGCCATGGTGACCTGTGAGTATACACAAATTAATGTGTTTGCATCGTTGGCAGGTTCCAACTAACCTGCTTGTCATTAAAATCAGTTTAGCAAAACAACATGCAACTAAAATACATTCAAACCTTGGTAGAGGCTCAGGTGAGGAAGAAAATTAACCCTTGATCGTAAGAGCTGTTTTAATCTATTGCCTTAGATTGGTGAAGCAAGAATATTGGCTTTAACATGGTCTCCGAACAACCAAAAGCTGGCTGTTGCAACATCAGACAGACTAATTCTGATGTTTGATGAAGCAGGTGATAGGAGGGATCGCTTTGCTACCAAAGCAGCCGAGAATGATGCAAGCAAAATGTCTTACGTAGTTACCGATTTGGCATTCAGCCCAGATTCGACAAAACTCGCCGTTGTGCAGAGCGACAATATGGTGTTTGTGTATAGGATTGGAAAAGGATTTGGTGAAAAGAAGGTTTGTATTTCCTCTTCATTGATATCCAAAGCAACTTATGCAGATTTGTAACCTTAAAAGCTATCGTATTATGCCAAATATAAGAAAAGTTGTTTATAGAAAAACTAGACTGGAATAGTGATTTACATTTTATTCTTGTTTTTACTATGGCTTATAATGAAGCCAATGGTAGATTGTTATTGATCTAAAGATAGTTTTACAGCTGAATAATAGATTTTTTTGTAGTAGTGGTAGAAGGTATAAAAATTGTAGTAATTTCCAAAATACCAAAATAGAATCGCTAGCTAATATTTTATGGAAACAAAAAAATAGTTGCTGTAGATTGTTGATAATTGTCTTGTGTGAATTTATTGGTTCTGAAACTATCAATAGTGGCAGTAATGTAGTAAATACTGTCAGCATAGGATAATATTTATTGAAATAAACGTAATATGAGCTGTTTATTGCAGCTTAAAAACTATTTTGCAAGAAATTATCTTTATCCCATTAACTATGGATTCTATAAGACAAAAACAGTTGCATTTGAAATCTAATTTTCTGTAGTCTTATTGAAATAACATTATTTTGATGAGGTTTTTTATGACGTTTCTACACAAAATTGCTTTACAAGTTGAGTAATTTTTTTCAAATAAAACAAGAAAAGGAAGCTGCTCTAATTAATTCTTAAGCAACGATCTATAAATAATTAGTTCATAAAATAACAATTATTAACTTGCTGTCACGTTCCAAGTTTGAAATTATGTAGTGGGGCAGCTTAAGGTCGAATTTTGCGTTGATGTGGACAGACAGGACAAAAGCACCAAATGTTTTTTTCCAGGTGCTAGTTAGGTACTTAACTTTTATTTTTGATAGGAACCAACTCCTCCGTCGGCCATCTTGGATTTTATAGCGGCCATTTTGAAATATAATTATATTATCAATATCTCAGCTTCTAAATCATTCAGGATCACAGACTTTGGTGTCTAAATATACATATTTAGGGTCAGGAAATAAAACTACAAAATTTTTAAATGTAGCAGACTATACCGATGGGGCCACAATTATATACCGTGCGTCCACGAGACTACGCACCATGGCGCTGGAGTGATGCTAGTTTATTTTAAAGATCTACTCTTCCGGGTAATTGATAGTAAAACGGTTGCTAAGCATTGACCATTAAAATTTAATTTGCAAATAGTGCTTTCAGAAATGATCGAAAGTTTTTGAATGGTCATGGTTATACAACGTATGAATAGTATGTTGGTAGCACTGTAAGTCTATGTCAAATTCGGGGTTATCAGGTTAGGTTTTGCGTCAGTCTGTGTCAAAATTGACGCAAAACCTAACTTTCTAACCTCGAATTTGACACCATACTTCAAATTGAATACCACTTAATCGTTTATTGCCATAGAAAAATAAATATAATAGGGTTTGTTGTTAAGCTGTTTTCGTAAAAGCAAGAGCTGATCTTTGGGATAAATTAACGTTGTTCTGATTCCATGGTGCGAAACCCTGTGGACACACGGTATAACAGCAATAAGATAACATGAACAAGACGATAACACGTATTGCTTGAGTAAGAAAGAGATAAACATAGTACCAAATATTCGAGAAGGCTTGACTCTTAATTTAATTATGACATTTGTCAACTAAACATGCCTACTAATATAATTTTTTTGTATGGCCATCTCTTTCTTACTCAAGCGTTCTATTTGCTTGTTCATGTTATCTCATTGCTGTTATATATAATTATGGCCCCATCAGTATATTTATTCACTAATATATGTACCAATTACAAACTATTCACCGATTAACTGTTTTGAACATTAACAAATGTATACAATCGTATGAAACAAATTTAAATGCATCCGACTATATATTTATTCACTACAGATATTACTAATAGTATGCTACCATTTACAAACTATTCACCAATTCGAATTATACATGAATAACGACATATAATACATATTTATACAATCGTATTATGAAATCGTATATGAAAGAAGGTGAATTATATGAAAGGATGCCTTATATCAATTGCTTATGTCGTATTCAAACATTGACATTTGTGCAGTTCAGTGTAATTCCAACGAGCAGTTTTGCAAGCACACCTACCAGTGCAGCCTCTTTGACTCTTACAATTACATTTAACCAATTCAGTAAAGGCCTTTGAAGCAATAGGCAAGATGTTCCATACAGGAACCCTTGATGAACTGTCTACTTTCTGCGTCCAGCTGGTACACCATACTCCTGCATGATCTGCAGTCCGCTTGGAATATTGGAGTAGTGCGTCCTTCGTTGGGGGAAATTTCTCCATTGACTTACTCTTCTGACAAAGCAACTTCTTCCTGGCTTCATTCACATCGCCTAAATCACAGTTCTTATCATACAAGATTACAGTGAAGTGTTGTACTAATATAAAATTTTCATTATCAATATCAAGTTCTGTGTAAGGATGGAGTGCCATGTAGGTAAAGGCATGTGTCACTTGAGGATAACAGTTCCATGCCTTCCACGCAGATTTCTTGCCTCGTCCAAAATATGATGATGTGGTATCACATCCCGTGAAACTGGCATACAGGAAGGGCTTGGGATTTCTCTACACCCAGCATTAATCTTAATATAAGTAAATGTTTTGCCTGTGCCAAAAGCAACACAAATCTTCACATCTGCACACAGGGTCATCAGGTGATGAAACTTGCCAATGAGGATCACCACTACGTCCGTGTCAACAGTACGCACCATACAGTTACTACAGATATTCAAAAGTGCATCCTGTAAGTGGATAATCAGTCTGTTGTCTGCTTCCTTATGGTCAGGTGGCATGGACTTATCAGTTTCTCGGAGAATAACTTTGGCATCATATGTGACGACAATTACCTTGTTTTCGGCGCATTCAACACTTGCCAATTTTTTTTAAGGGAAGGCACAAAATTCCTGTTTGTCGATAGGGTCTTTTAAGAAATCGGCCCACTTAAGTGGGAGCTTGTTCCTTCCTTCGCACTTTCTCCGAACATCCTTACCTCGCTTTTCTCTAATGGCTTCTTTGAGGCTTGTCGGATTGTATTTGTCCCACATTACATCAACTCGTTGCAGCTTTTTAATTGTTTATTGATGTGTGGAAAGAATACATGATCAGCATAATTATTAAATGTGACGATGTTGGTAGTTGTCATACATACAACGGTCTTCAGAACAGTCTGCAGATCCTCCCACCAAATCCTGTTCTAGTTTCCTTAAGTGAGACCGTTAGCGATTTCTCAGCGCTGTATAACATTGCAGATGATACCTACTCAGCGTCAAAGGGAATGAGATCACCACCTTCTTATGCTGCCAACAATTAGGTTTCTTGCAGTTCTGTTGCCATTTTTCGTATGCTCATATCAGCTGTTAATGTTCGAAACTCATGAAGGAGTCCATCGCTTCCACGACATAAACAGGCCATTTTGTTACTCGCTTCATGCCGGGATCGTTTCTCCACAGTTGTGCTGCTTCCTGAAGTATTTCTCCACTTTTTAGCTCTATCCAACTTCAAATTGCTGAACTTGACATAACAAGATTTGTGCCATGCACCATAGTTTTGGACCAGTTTATCTGCACTCATATCGCTTCCATAATTTAGTTTCACTAGCAATTACTCCAAGCTTTTAAACTCATTGGGATTGTTCAAGAAAGACCGGTATGGTGTCGTCGTGTCTTTGATTCCATGTGCATTGAGTGGACATTTTAGATTTTCTGGAATTGTTTCCTGGCAGATCATGCACTTGTTCCAATTCATCTTGTGTTACCACGGTGTGCTGTATTGTGTGACAAACGACACGTTTGACACACAATTCAGCAGGCCGTGTGTGTTATAATTCAAACTGAAACAAAATAGAAAAACATATTTTTTGCACTACTAGTCTCAGAACGCACCGTTATTGGCCTATCTTTAGGTCGTGAAGTTGATTTTCTCCACCAAGGGAGAGAAAGTAAAATAAACAGTTTTCACTGTGGTAACTAATAAATTGCTAAGTTACCAAATATGACTATTTTAATTTTGACGTTTTAAAGAGCTGTATTGTCAGGTTGACAGTTAAAATATTTTCGAAATTTGTTGGAATTTAGGTATTAAGCAGTTTGGTAGTGCAAAAAATAATATATACACCACGGTAGCGAATCGTCTTATAACCTTCGCGCTTTAGATACTTCGCGCTGCGCGCTCAGTATCTAATATGCGCTCAGGTTATAATACAGCGCTTCGCTACCTTGATGTATAATATACTATTTTGCACTATTAGTCTCAGAACGCACCGTTATTGGCCTATCTTTAGGTCGTGAAGTTGATTTTCTCCACCAAGGGAGAGAAAGTAAAATAAACAGTTTTCACCGTGGTAACTAATAAATTGCTAAGTTACCAAATATGACTATTTTAATTTTGACGTTTTAAAGAGCTGTATTGTCAGGTTGACAGTTAAAATATTTTCAAAATTTTTTGGGAATTTAGGTATTAAGCCGTTTGGTAATGCAAAGAATAGTATATACACCACGGTAGCGAATCGTCTTATAACCTTCGCGCTTTAAATACTTCGCGCTGCGCGCTCAGTATCTAATATGCACTCAGGTTATAATACTGCGCTTCGCTACCTTGATGTATAATATACTATTTTCTACTGTTGTAATTGTAACTAAAATATCATATAACATACTAATATACACGTCGCTAAGTGACATTTTAGTTACGGGGTGAAGTTAGGTTCAGACAGTATTTGCTTTATTAGCCACAGCTAAAACTAAAATCAAGTTCGTTTTCAACAGTCAACTTTGACGTTTGGCAAGCATAATTTAACCTAACATAGTATTCAAAATCTTAATGAATTAATATGATGTTATATTGTTTAAATTTGTGGTCGTAGAAAAAGTATATAATGTAACTCATTATATAAACTCGTCTAGACACTCGTGACTAAAGTGACGTTTATAATACTTGATTACATAATATACTATTATCTACGACAGTGTGTAAAATTGACTTTTAGTTGACAGTTTTCAGTTTGTCAAACGACTGTTTAATAACATGTTTTCATTAGTTTACGTCGTCAGTAGCAACGTGTTTTAAAATTTTTAACCTGCAAAATTGAGACCGTTTGCTAGTAATCCTAATCTACATTTAATATAATTTTTTATATTTACAGTGTTTTCTAGATTCTATCATAGATAAAATATTGTACGCTACACATGCGTAAAGCATCTTCAGTCACTTGCGGGGCTTAAAATGCTCGCTCACTCGCGTTGTAACTGTGAAATTGAAAGCTAAGTACTTACCTAACTAGCACCTGGAAAAAATTTGGTGCTTTTGTCTGGTGTGTACACATTTTCATAATAAGTTGCCCTACTAATGTAGTTGTTTTTATAAAAAGCAATGGAAACTTATTGAAATCAGGCAGTTTGCAGTCTTTCTGTATGTAAATACAAAAAAATAATCAAACTAACAGCTAGCAATTACGATTTCTTAACTAAATTTATCATAATGTATTTTTAGCACAAATATATTTCAAGTTGTTGGTATTGTTGTTTAAAATGATTTTATTATACAGTGCGTAAATTAAGTATGGAAACGGTGGTATTATTTGAATACGGCCATAGATAGAACTCTGAAATTTGGTATAGAAGTAAAACATACAGTTTTCTACTAATATTTGTGGTTCCAATTTTTACTTCCTTTTACAATAAAGGAAGTATTGGATTCACCCAGAGCTGGACAGTAATTAATTACTTTGTAATTAAATTACTAATTAAACTCCTTTTTGTTTATTTGCCTTGGAATTGAATTACTTTTCAAATGCGGTAATTGTAATTGGGAATTGCCAGTTTTGTTAAAAATTACTTGACAATTACTTTTTGAAGGTAATTAATTACTACATTTAATTACTCAATTACTTTTGTGTAATTAAATTACTCTAAAGTATTTAAATTACTTTACAAGTATTTGAATTACCTGTGGTAATTGAAATTACTCGCAGTATTTGAATTACTTTAAGGTAATTTAATTACTGAATTACTGACCTCGATTGGGTGCTAAATCTCCAGAACGCATAATTTATGATAAGGTCTTATTAAGTTACATATTAAGCATATCGATAAGGTATTCCCACAACATCTTAAGCCTAATTTATGATATCTTCTGACGAGTCGAATAACAGCAACATTTGCATTTTGTACGACGCGTGCACAAAGAGTGCATTGGTGCATGCATGTAGATGTGATATGTACGTTGTAATAGTGAAGCTAATATTGTTAAGACGGTAAAACTATATTTGCGGTAAGTACATTACAGATTACAATACCTACGGTAAAAATATAATTTAAAACAGCTTCATTAGACGATATTGGCTCATAATAATTATTTATTCATTTGAATTTGCTTGTTTTAAACGATGTACCAGCATAGGGCCATACTCCATGCTACCGTACAAGTGTTGAAGGCGTTAAGTCCAGAAAATTACGTTTTTGAATGAGGAATTGAACTAAACGGCCAAAATCCGATAACATTTAAACAGCGTAAAACACATAAATAAAATGTACCTAATTCCAAAATTTCACGCCTGGTTAACGCATTGAACATTTTGTAAATTATCCACTCTTTGTCGCTTTCTTGCCTTGTAATGGTCATATGCTGCTTTATATACTGGCAACTAGGGCATAATTTTGCTACTATGAAAAATTGTTTTATCTACTCCAGTGGGATAAGTAATTTATTACGTCACTCATTTAACACTATCCCGTTATGTAATGCAGCCCATTACCACCACTAATGAATGACATAATGACATTTGCCTACTAAAATAGTTTTGAAAATGACAGATCTGACATTTTTGTTATTGCATTTTTCTCAATTTTGGGCGGTTGTAGATAAAAGTTTGTGCAATACATGTGTGATAATGCATCATTAATATACTTGTCTGCTTACATAACTCGTGCTACGCCCTCGATTGTAACTTACACACACATATATTAATGATGTTCTTATCCCACTTGTATAGTAAATAACTATTAACATACTTTAATTTATTGATTCTTATTGGAGTTAGGTAACCATTGTTGGTTTTCCTTTTCTTTGACATACATGAGGGGTCGTTTCTACATTCAAAGACTTAGCAGCTATCAATTTTGATAGAATTTTCCATTAAACTATAACATGTTGACTTGTATTAAAGAGCATATGCTCTTTGCTTGTATGTTAATTTATAGAACAACTGCAACATTATTTAATTACATTAACTGCCAGTTTGTGTTGTCATGCATTGCTAATTAATCAATATCAGTAAACTCAAATATCGACCTGTCATGACACTCTTTGCAAGTAAAAATTCCCTGGGCGGGAATTATTTGCGAGTGGTTAAAACTATTTAATCGTGGTCGAGTATCATTAGATGGTGGCCCTCCTCCAAGTCTCCGTATTGAAGCAATCACTTCAGATGTCATCACACACACGCACTTATCCCACTTGTATAGTAAACAACTAATTTATTATGGTCTGCTGCAGCATGTTAGCTTCGATTATTATTGAAAATCTAGAATAGTGTCTTATAAAAATCGTGACTTTCTTGTATCACCTCATCCAACATTAAACATACAAAACCCCCATGCTAACTACAAGACAGTCAAATATTGGGTTCTTAATGATTATACACAGAATTCCATTTGGTTTTTTTAAAAGAACAGTCGATTAGTGACCCAATTTATGTAATTGCAGATATTTTATTGCCCTAAACTTAAAATCAAAATTGGAAGTAAAAATATGAATGCAATCTGAGCAATTTATTTGTCGACCGTTGACAGTAATTTTAGGAAATACTTATTTTCTCCCGTTTCTGGTGCGGTGTGTTCAAAAAGAAATTACGTAAAGGTTAGCCATGGAATATAAAAGTAATGTTAACAGCAAGCTTTAGAATTCATTAACTGTTATCACTGTTGCTGCTTATGTAATTTATTTTTTAACACATGGTATACAGGTCTCTTGAATGTAAAAATTACTGCTTGAGCAAATGTCTTTTGTTTTTGTATTTAAAGTACGAATTCTTATTTCAATCAGCCGTTTTCAACTAGGTTTATCAGTCACCTGTCAACTTTCAACAGTCCCTGATCAACACCAATTTTATATTTTGTTTTAAAATTTCAAAAGTTACCTAACACATTTTTTAGTGGTATTACTAGGGAGGAAAATGTATCATTCCGTCCCACGCATGTAGTTTAATTCCCCAGCGCCAGCGCTAGCGACAACAGTACCTAATCAATTGTAATTATGCAAGGGAGTACATGACATTTTAGTCTAGAGTTATACATATGACACTTTTACATTTTATGATGAGACTATGTTTTGTATTCGGCTGCATTCAAAAATATTAAAATATATGAAAATCCCGATGGTAGTTGATTTATTATTATGTAATCACAACGCAAGGGAAGTCAATCTATTATATTCCCTCCCACTGCCATTAGAAACCGACCAGGGAATCAAACGTATATTTTCGGGAAACCCCTAATAGGCGACAGAAAATGTCACTTTCGTATAATAGGATAAAAACGGTATTTTCGAACTGAGCCAACAAAAATTTTTAAGTTGCGCCAATTGGATGACCATATAGTGTTCCTTACAGAATCTAAATAAAATTCTGCTGTCATACAATTATGAAATGCAATGGTACACCCTGTATACTTAGGTAAGTTACATATTTTCGTCATTCAGCCTCATGCTAGGCATTTAATAGTAAATTGTTCTAAAAGTTAAGAAAAGTGAGTTTGTCAACATTTAATTTACCAGTGAGTGATGCAAAGCGAGTGTATTAATTTATTACGAACATGGAAAAATCACTTCTATAACATATTCAGCGTGCTAGTTTTCCTAATACCATTACAAAATCTAGCCAAAATGAAATTCGACATTTCTTCATATTCGAAAAAATATTTTTTTTAAATCGACAGTGAAGAACGTCGAAATCGTCAATAAAATACGAAAAATCGACTTTTTGTAGGCAGCTGAGCGATAGGTAAACGTCAACCGACGTCAACTTAACCTACAAAAGTTGGTTAAAAGGTTGTAACTTCATATATAAGTTTTGTGTACTATGTAGATGAGACAGCAAGCTTTTGAAGAAAATCGCATAACCGGAAGTAGGTCTTTACTCTTGTGATTTTTCAGTTTTTTCGATTTTTTCAAAAACGGCTCTAACGATATTTTTCAAACTTCTCATTTTTATTACATTTTTAATGTGTATTGATGTGATATAGGCGATTTTCCAGCTGAATACTTCTAAAATGGGTTTTTTTTTTAAATTTTTATTAACTCCTATTTTAAATAGAACACCCGGTATATTATTACATTTTTGAATTCAGCTTAAAATTCTAGAGAAAATTTGTCTCTTCAACGAAAGCTTTATTTTGCACGGTTTCTGTAGAATTTGTAATTTTTTAAAATTTTTGACAAATGCTGAAAAATTTTAAATCAAATTTTTGGCTACTTATAAGATCACTGTAAGAGAACGTTGTGTGCGTGTATCACACCAGATTTTTTTATCGATCGTTACGACTGCAGCACGGCCAACTTGATTATTTTTTTAAATTGAAATGGGGGTCGAAAGTACCATCATTAGAAAGCTGTTTTTGTCTAGAATCCTACGATGTAGCACTTGATATGGCAGTTTTGAAAAATAACTTTACTATACCAGATAGTGACGGGAAGTTTCGATACTTTTTTGCGGACTCGTTCATTCCAATCCCATTCCGCAAGTGGATCGAGTCCATCGGATTCGATCCTCAGATCGACATCGAAATTGAATGTGCATTTCAGATACCCGGGGTCCTCGGTCATTTTGGACCCGGAACGAACAACACGCGTTTTGGTGAGTAGTCACGCAGTCGGTAATTCAGTATGTTTATATGTCTCAAACATCAATTGGGCATATACAAAGCCGCCAAAAGCCATAAATCACTGATAACTGATAAAAAAGCATGCAACTTCGGCCGTATCATGTGTTGCCTGTCGACGTCGAGCACCATCATTTGCTGTTCCCCATCAACACGTTGTATTGTATTCTGTATTGAAATGGATTGAATGACGGAATGCCAAAGGAATGAATGTCCGCGAGAATTGACGCCTCGCGACCTTTTCGTTCCTCGGAACGAATCCGGACCAAAACTTGGACTCGATCCAAATCCATCCTGCCCCGGATTCGATCCTTTGTATCGAATCCGACCGGATTGACACATCGCTAATACCAAATTAAACTTTGAGAATATTACTTTCAACGGCTTGCTAGATATGCTAAAAATTTAGTTGGCGGTGAATGCTTTGTTTTGTTTTTTAACTTTAAACAGTACATCATAAATGTAAAGTTACACGTTTTGTTACTTTGTTACCTACATGCAATTGTTTTATTTAATCAGTATGACATTGTAGCATCGACTGCAACTTGGATGATCGATGATATCTCAAATGACTTTACATATTGATGGTACCTTGAGAATAGTGCTGATAAAAAATAGCGGTTAACCGCGGTTTTTTCATGAATCGAAAACCAGTTTACGAACCTTTTACATAGTAATTTTGGAGAGAAGTTAAAGTTACCTATACCAGTTAGTTTCTTAAAGATGCAACGTAAATTCAATTCTTTTTAGGCTAGTACAAATGCATGCAAAAATATTCATTTGGAAATTCATACTTTCCAATCTAATCTGGTTTACAATCCTAGTTCAATCCGGTTTTAGAACTGAACCGAATTTAAAATGGTTTAAAACCGGTTTTTAGATTTTAAACCGAATGGGTTTGTTTATTTAAAAACCAGTTTTTCCGTTAACCGGTTTGCACTTTTTAACACTAGTAGAGATAGGCAGACATAAGGAGGTGAGGTTGCTTTTTGCAAGAGTCTTGCAAGACTCTTCTGAGACTTCCATATATATGAGAAACACTGAACTACGTTACCATTTCTATACAGTAAAACTTCTTCTTAGCTAACTCTGTTTAACTAAATTTTTACAGGGATTCTGCCGATCAAATTATTTACGATATGATTTTTGTAAAGTAAAATATGAACAAATTTTTATAAAAACTCTGAAATTTTATTTGAATCAAATCTGGTATTTGATGTAGTAATCCTAATTTACATTTAATATCATTTTTAATATTTACCGTTCTTTAAATTCTATCGTAGATAAAATTTTGTACGGTACACATGTATGAATTATCTTTAGGCGCTTGCATTTTAACTCTACCCCAGTCGTGACTAAAGACTAGCTCTACGCATTTGCGTCATAAATAACTATTAGGATTCAAATTGCATTATACAGTTATTCACAATCAATAAATTTTTATTTTAGAAATTTTGTAAAATGTCTTGCTCTTGCAAGATTATTGTCTTGTTTCGATTGACTTTTTGTCAAAAATGTTTTGTCTTGTCTTGCAGTTGGAATTACCAAGTCTTGTCATGGTCTTGTCTTGTTTTGCGAAACCAAGAAAAAGCAAGACCTGCCAACATTAACAATAACTTGTATTGCCATTATCAAAGGTCACGTTCTCAAATAACTTTAAGGGTTTGAGCCCTATGGGCATCCTTCCTGTATTTCTAAACTCATAGAAAGAGTCATTGAACAGCAATTACTTCCTGATTAGCAATGAGGCTTTAGGAAAGGTTAGAGCTGTAATACGGCATTATTAAAAATTATAAATGGTGTAAGTAATTTTGGCCAAGGATTGGGGGTTGTCAACTATTTTAGTGTTGCTCGGTTGTTCCGAAGCTTTTGATACTATCAATCAGCGCATGTTGCTGATTATGATTCATTATATAAGTTTTGATCGGGCTTCAATTGCATTGTTATCTGACTCTCTTTTAGATTGCTATCGGGCTGTTACTTTTAACAGTCGAACAGTCTGAATTTGTTAAAATTAATAAAGGGGTACCTTAAGGATCTATCTAAGACCCACTTCTTTTACTATATATTCATCGATATATCTATTGGTTTTCCTCATTTCGTTTTTACGCCGATGATTCACAAAGTTATAGATTTTTTCATTTAAAGACCTTCAGTATGACTGTATAGAAATAAATAGCACTCACAAAAGGTGAGTAGAAATAGCCGAGCATCATGCCCTGAAACTAAATTCAAAGAAGTCAGCGGTACGAGTCTTTGGCAGAAAAAAATATAAATTAAGAGCTGCGAATCAAATTCAAATTAAAATCGAAAAATCAAGTAACCATAGTTGAGTCTGCAAAAAATGTAAGCCTGACGTTAGACTGTGATATGCATTTTAAACAGCACATTTTATCTTTCAAAATCGAGAAATACTAAATACTGAATACTGAAATTTTCAGCTCATTATATCTGTTTAACCTAGTATCCTTAGCCGTATACGTTTGTCTTAAAAGATTATAATGACTTAGTTTTGGTGAGATTGTAATAGTGTGCTTATTGTGCCCCTTATCCTACATTACATTAAATTTTAATTGACCTTTGTTTGCTAGCTAACTCAGTCGTCAATGCACAATACCAGTTTCTTACCTTATTGTGGCTATGGGTTCAACACAGCTTGCTGTGAGCCTCCCTCGCTTCCACCTATAATTTTGAAAATATACAATTCACCTCTGCTAGAAATAAAACTCAGGCTATTTACAGAAACGTCATATACTCTATTAGAGGATGTACATTATCATTATATTTTATTATAAAAAATTATGCGCGCAACACCTAGAAAGAGTGTCTTTTTCCATACTCTACACGTTTTTAATCTCATAACGTAATCTACCTGTGTTACATTTAGGGATAACGGGCTTCCAGGCAGGTCTGTTTGTCATTCCATCGCAACTAAGTGCACGAAACAACAAAACGAGCGGAGTAGTAAAAGACGGAGGCTATTTAGCTACTTTTATTAAAAAGAATAAGAACATAAGCTAAATCATTAAAAATATTAGTTCTCCAAAGACATTGATTATGCTTAATATGAAATAAAAATCCGTAACGTACGCTCGGGCTAGTCAAACAAAACGACCTACTTAAGTCATGAAGGTATCAAGTTCCGGCATCCACTCTAGTTTAAATACCTTATTCTTTCCAGATTCCCCCAAACTGAGATAGATATTGCAATACATAAAGCGGATTAGTAATAATAGTTTTAAATCAAACCTGTTTGATGAACCTCGGGGACGCAGCCGAGCAAAAATGATTATTTAACTACGAAAACGCGAAACGACGGATATTAGAATGTTTTTACCATAGAAAGTTTCCATTGGCTATTCTTTTTGAATCAATACATAAAGTGACTACTTGGATACAATTACTGGCAGACTAGTTAGTTTCGGAGACGGTGTGTACAATTCTTTAAATACTCAAAAAGGGCGCCAACGGATTTTTATCAAATAACAACAAGCGTATCCAGGCATTCAAAACGAGAATACGTAAACTCAGGTAGCACAATTAATCTGAAAGAGAAGCTCAACTGAAGTACAGGTCGCAGTAACAAATAAAGCCAGAATGCAAATATCACAGTATAATCATAAAATATAATCACAGTGCAAGAACAAAAGTATTATAATTCAAATTCGTAGGTTAACATAAGTTAACAGCTAAAATTAATACTGTATCAATATGAGGTACCTTGAACAAAAGCTCACAACAAATACTTACAGGTTCACAAATTTGCAATACAGTGTCATTGCACACATTAAAAATTAACGGACAGGCAAAATTTCAGCAATGGTTAATTCTTTGCGTGCTCTATGATGCGGTGAGCTCTCAAGGTCACGCCAGGGGAAGATAAACGCACGCTGCAGGAGTTCAGTGGTTCACAAACGATAACAGGATCGTAATACGAGCTATGAGCGGCCTTCCGCAACTCGCAAGTGGTAGAAATAATCACCTCAGCAATTAATGCCGTAATTGGCCCTCCCATAACTGACTACTATAAGGGGGCAAAAAGAGTTCACGATAGAATACCAGAGAAATTACATAAGCTTGACGAAAGCGTTCTACTTACCCCATGATGTAATGGGCACGTGGAAAGGAACCAGTAGCGTAAAATAAGCAAAACCGCCGAAAGTCGCAGGCAACCAATGCACAGAATCAAACTGCATGCCTTCAATAATTCACAAAGCGAAATACAAACTAAGTACCATAGACCTTAAAATCGAATAGATGCGCCATAAAATTGTAACAATGTTGCACATGGCTATTAAGTTAATGTGGAAATTTTAAAAGTTAATAGAGGGCTTCCCTTTCTACTAATTGGCACTGTCACACACACATAATTTGGATTTAATAGAATAATAGTTAACGTTCTTAATATTCCATCTTTAACGCGCGCATTTTTCCCGACGCGCGATGGAAATCTACTGCTGCCGCGAGATTTTTTCGAACTCCCGTTACTAACTGCTCTCCTGAAGTAATTATTTCTTCAAGTAAATTTTGTAAACAGTAATTCGGTTAATCCCAAAGTATTCTTCACCATTGCATGTTTTGTGGAATCATCTATTTCTTTCTTTCAAAAAATGCGCGTAGGGCTCTGCAATTGCGCGGTTCTCACAAGAACTGTTTCTATTCTGCAAGATTGCATAAGAACTTGAGCCTGTTGGTTGCTTACTTCCCGGATGTGTAATTTTATCGCAATTTTTATCTCAGTTTGAGTTAACATTAATTTAAAGACAATTCTAAACCCAATGAATTTTTTACCTACTTATATGTTGTATTAGAGGCATTTTGCGAATGCGATTTGCTACAATTTCACGCCTTGTAAGGAAAAAAGTCACTTTTCTTAACTTGTACAAATAACTATTATTGTGTACAATTTGTGCAGTTTAATATAAAACTTTATTATATCTACATAGCACAAACATTTTAGATATGTACCTAATATATTTTAATAATTGGGGCCCCTCATCCTTTATCTAATAGACTTGTCTGTCTGGGACGCTGGTCCGTCCGGGACGCTATTTCAGCAGCCAAACCGTAAGAGATAGAGAAAAAAGTTATGAAAGTTATATGTTTGGAATGGTCATGTCAGGTCAGGAACCGAATTTCAGTCACGTGACACTTCCGGTTTTCGAGAAATCACGTGATTTCCGTCCGTCCGGGACGCTGGTCCGTCCGGGACGCTGTTTCAGCAGCCAAACCGTAAGAGATAGAGAAAAAAGTTATGAAAGTTATATGTTTGGAATGGTCATGTCAGGTCAGGAACCGAATTTCAGTCACGTGACACTTCCGGTTTTCGAGAAATCACGTGATTTTTGTCCGTCCGGGACGCTGGTCCGTCCGGGACGCTGTTTCAGCAGCCAAACCGTAAGAGATAGAGAAAAAAGTTATGAAAGTTATATGTTTGGAATGGTCATGTCAGGTCAGGAACCGAATTTCAGTCACTTGACACTTCCGGTTTTCGAGAAATCACGTGATTTCTGTCCGTCCGGGACGCGTTCTATTTGAAAAACGGTCTTTTTTGTTTTATTAAATGAGACATTTGTCTCACTGGTTGCTATCCTTCTTTAATAAGCTACCTACCACTCTGCATAAAACCATGAACAACATCTTCTATACTACCATGAACCGAATGAAGCAGCATCAAGCTGGTGTTTTGCTTTCACTAAGATACTTTACAACTACAATGTAGTTACACAAAGTCTGATTTGTTATACCTACAGTATTCAATGCTATGTAATGGCTTAGATGTTATGTATGCTCCTGCAGGTTGACTTCAAATGCTTATTTTGCTTATGTTTTTATACTTCAAATTACTTATAATTATTAATGGCTTCTTCAGTGTAGAAAAATGCAGTTTATCTACATCTATTTTCAGCTTTCCTTTTGTAAAACACTCATATTGCATAGTTTTCTTTATTGTCTAAATTTACATGGTCATAGTAAATAAGTGATGCTGCATCATTAACTACCGTCTGCCACCATTTTCATTATTTCATTATTTTACAGGCAATATCCAACAGGTTTCCTCAGCCAAGCCCCCCTGTTTGTGCGATATGGTTGCCGACTGGTCACCTTGTAGTTGGTCTGGTAGACGGGAAAGTGCGTATCTTGCAAATAAAAGCAAACAAGGCACAGACACTATATGCAACCGAGAGCTTAGTGGTTGCTTTGGTACCGAATGCTCGAGGCACAGGATTTCTTTCTGGCCATGTTGACGGGAACATAATTAGATATTTTGTTACCAACGAGCAAAACGAAGCTAGCGGGCGAGTGGTCACTCACTCTGTACCGCCATGTGCTTTGGCATGGACACAAGGGCAAATCCTGGTTGGCGGCTGTGATAAACGAATTGTTGTATATAACATGCACGGGAAGGTGGTTAAGCAGTTTGATTACTCCAAAGACGAGACTGAGCACGAATTCACTAAAGCTACCTGCAGTCCCAGCGGTCAGGTACGTTTCTAACAATGAAATAAGGGAAAATGTGAAATTGAGATTCCAGGCTGTTGCTATTGGAAGCTTCGACAGAATTCGTGTTTTTGAGTGGAATGCAAGGAAATCCATTTGGGACGAATGTGTACCGAAAGAAATTCCAAATATTTATACTGTTACTACCCTTGCGTGGAAACGTGATGGTTCAAGGCTTGTATGTGGGACACTTTGTGGAGCTCTTTATTTCTTTGAATCAGGTACACATGATAACATTTACTTATCTTTTAGCTTAGACTTTGTTATTTTAGTGCTAAAAAGAACAGTTTGGAAGGATAAGTTTGAAGTTACGTATGTAGGACTAAATCAAGTACTAATTAAGTCATTAGTTGCTGAAAAGGCTCAAGGTATTGTTTTGCGATCCAATCTTGGACTTGAAATCGAAGATGTAAAAATTCTGGGCAAAGATAGATACGTTGTTGCTCGTACTGAAGAAACTCTATTAGTAGGTGATTTGGAAAATAATGCTATAAGCGAGGTAGGTATGCAAACTTAGAGGATAAGTAATGGGTGTTCAAAAAGTCTTTATGTCGTGGGCGGTTATGGAAATTTAAATGTATGAATAATAAGTTGATGGTACTGTAAGTCTATGTCACATTCGAGGTTAGCATATTAGGTTTAGCGTCAGTATATGTTAAATTCGAGGTTATCAGGTTATGTTTTTCATCAGTTTTGACACAGGCTGACGCAAAACCTATCTGCTAACCTCGAATTTGACATAGACTTACAGTACCACCAACATATTATTCATACGTTTGAATTTCCATAGCCGGCCAGGACGTAAAGACTTTTTGAACACCCGTTATATCCTCAGTTGTATTTTTTATTAGGTTCCTTGGAGTGACACGGGGCAGCATGAAAAATACTATTTTGAAAATTTAAATGTTTGCTTGGTATTTAATGCAGGGGAACTATCTTTAATCGAATATGGACATAACGAAGTCTTGTGCTCTGTAAGAACGGAATTTGTGAATCCACATGTCATTAGCGTAAGACTAAACGAGCGGCACCAAGCCACTGACAACAAGAAGTTGGCATATTTATTAGATCTGAAGACAATCTGTGTTTTGGATCTCATTACTGGTATTGTCATTACGCAAATCAGTCATGAGTCAAAAATTGATTGGCTCGAATTGAGTGAAACGGGACATAAATTGCTCTTTCGGGATAAAAAACAAAGGTAAAGTTAATAATTTCCAAGTCTAAAACATCCTTATAATTTATTCATCATAGGTTGCTTTTGGTGGATGTTAATCGTTCAGAGAAAAAGTGCATATTTAGTGGCGTCAGTTTTGTTCAATGGGTTGCAGATAGTGATGTCGCTGTTGCTCAAGCAGGAAACACTTTGGCCATTTGGTATAATATTGATGTTCCTGAACATCCAACAATTCTAAATGTTCAAGGAGAAGTGGTAGACATTGTACGTAAAAATAAAAAAACTGAGGCTATTGCCATTGATGGTCACATCACCCACAATTTTGAGCTTGATGAAAATCTTGTAGAATTTGGTAAATAATAATAATAATAATAATATGGTCTTTATTTGCACATGTAATAGTGATTCACAATTTAATTAAAAAGAAATATATAGAGGGCGAGATTCAGCTCAAATTGTTGCAGGAACTGCCATTCATGACACAGACTACGGACGAGCTGTGCTATTCTTGGAAACAATAACAAAGGCCGGCGAGGCAGAGGCGATGTGGCACAATTTGTCTACCATAGCACTCAAACATCAAAATCTAATTTTGGCGGAACGCTGTTATGCCGCTTTGGGCGATGTAGCAACAGCTTTCTATTTGCATGAGACTATCAAAATTGGAGAAGAATTTGTACAGAAGCAGAATGAGAGTATGACCAACTGTACGGAAGTTTGGATCAGGTTGTCAATTTTGAATGGCGATCTGGACACAGCTGAAAATATCTATTTGGAGCAAGGCAATCTTGAGGGTGCTTTAGATATGTACAAGACACTACATAAATGGGAGGACGCTATTAGGTAACTTAATTTTGTTTAAGAATCTTCAAAGCCGGTTATTTGCTTTATTAGGTTAGCAGAGCAGCGAGGATACAATAAGCTGAACGACTTGAAAGAGGAGCACATGAGTTTGTTGTTGAGAACTGGCCAGAATGAAAAGGCAGGACAAATCTTGGAAAAGCAAGGAAATTACGAGCAGGCAATGACGTTGTATTTGAAGTCGAATGGCTTTGTTAGGGCTTCAGCACTGTTACAACAACATTCAGACCTTATGAGTGATGATGCTTTGGTAGCAAAGGTGCTTAAAATCTTGCTGAAGCATGAACTGTATGAATCATCTGCTGAAATATATGAGAAACTCCACAAACCAGCACTTGCTATGGAATGTTATCGCAAAGGTAATACAAAATTAATAAATTTTTTAAAAAATAATTAGATACTCTTTTAAAACTATTTTATTCGCAACCATATATGTAATAAGATCATTACTGACTTTTAAAAAGTTGGAAAATGAGCTATTCCCAACTTGTAACTTTCCAACCGGTCGGAAAAGTGATTGCCGTCGCAGCGGTTGGAAATGAATCCATTCCCGACTGCTGTGTAGGTAGGGACACTGGGAATCTCGTTCATCCATTCATGCGCGATCCATTCCCGACCGCTGTGTAGGGAGGGACACTGGGAATCTTGTTCATCCATTCATGCGCGTCACAACATAATATAATAATTTTTCCAATTATTGTTTAGAATAAAGTGGTTGCGAATAAAATAGTATACATACCACGGTGAAGGGTTTCATTCCTGTCTCGAGATAAAGTTGACCACGACGCTACGCGTCCCGGTTAACTACTTAATCTCTCGACACTTTCCACCTCGGTATGTAATATACTATTTGATACCCACAAGGTGAGTATAAAAACATAATTTCTGATGTATTTATTTGTCAAGATTGTATCTTTGCTGGTTTTACCGCTTCATCAATTTCTTCAAAGACACTGAAGTAATGGATATATGACAGAATATTAACATAAAACTAGATGGAATGACAGGGAGGTGATCAATCATGCTGATAGTGGAGGTGTCTTAATAAGAAGCAATAAAACGCAGTAGTCTTCTCCACGTACATTTATTAACAAGGCGACATGTTTCGAAGCCAAACTGGCTTCATCTTCAGGCCAAAATGATCATTGGTTATAAAACAGGTAAAAACCACGTGTTCCAAATTATAGGTTAAATTGAGGTTAAGCGCTGAAGGCGAGGTAGTAATAAAAATTCACAAAGAACACCACATTGGAGCAGAAAATTAATTCAATAGCCAGTAAACTACGTTATAAAGATCGTTGTACTGGTTATTACATCAAATTTAACAAATTAAAAAACGGCAAGTAAAATAGCAACCATTCTCTGACGGAGAAGGCACTAGAATGATTCTAGACTCTAATTTGAAACACGTGGTTTTTACCTGTTTTATAACCAATGATCCTTTTGGCCTGAAGATGAAGCCAGTTTGGCTTCGAAACATGTCGCCTTGTTAATAAATGTACGTGGAGAAGACTACTGCGTTTTATTGCTTCTTAGATGGAATGGACAAACAGCTTCGATTAAACCTAGAAGAAATGAGAAAGTGTTACAGGTGAAAAGCTAACTACCTACTACCTATAGCATAGTGGGAAATGGGCTGGGTCTTAAGCTGAAAATGCAGGTGTTTGACTATAAAAGTCGAATCCGTAAAAGCATATAGTTGGGTGTTAGTAATACTCGTACCATAACGAAGAAAAGACATCAAAAGAAGCAACAAAAAAGATTTACAAAAGTTTGACAAAAATTGAAACAGAAATTGATTGAGAGGCTGATATAGTGGAAGTTATCAGACTGGAAACACACCAGTGTTCTTGAGTGGTTTGGTAACTCAGCTGCAGTGCTGAAGGTGAAACGTTCAGTCATCACACCTGGCAACTGGCGAGTGGCTTACCCAGTCTCTTTAAAAATTGGTTACCGAAACCACAGTTATGGTAGTAGGGAAGTAAGGCAGTCATTGGAGGCATGATGCTCCTTATCACCTACTATACCATTAAAAGTGTGTTAAATGACTGAGTTTCAGATAGATAATCAGAGGCTCTGACCTGCAAAGTGTCTAGCTCAAACTTTCTACTTAACTAAACTTAAATATACTCATAAGAAAATGTTAATTTGGAATAGTAAAATTCAGACAGGTACTGAAATTATTAACTACGATGATTATAATTTCACAAGTAATGAAACCGAATAGTTCTAATTAACAACGTTTACGCACAAGAAAAACATTCGCAAGCAACAAATAACGTTCAGGAAATGTGCCAGTGTAGTACCTATACGTTATTAGTCGGTGGTTAGAATGCAGCAATGGCTACGTACATGTACTAAATTATTTATTTTTATCTATTTCGTACTCAGCCAACAGCCGTTAGACCAATCATAGGCGTTCTTCTCCATTTATGGGGACTTCCAACCCCACTAACGACTGTCATGATGTTATTATGACATCCGAGACCAACTATTTCCGTGGCAGCCGTACCACGAGACGCCGGGAGAAGCAGCCGTGGAACTCCCATCCAAGTTCTGACCAGAAAGAGCGTTGCTTAAGTCTACTGATCGAACGTGGACGCTTGTTCAAGCTACGCCACCTGGTACCTTATACACAAACATTATGCTGCATGTAAGTCCGCCGTCACGATTCGATGCATATGAAGCACATTCTTCTACTGTCACGAAATCTTCGCAACATAGCCTGAAGCAAACGCTTATCACTCAAACTGCAAAATGCTCTGTATCAGGTTACCTTAAGCATGTGACCAGGGAACTACTGAGCAGTACTTGGACTGGACCACGTTAACCCTTGAACGACTCGTATGAAAATGTTCCACGAATACGGTGGGGAAGTACCTGGCTTCTGGCTATGTGCTTCTGTGGCAGTTGCTGTCACGGTACAATTAGAACATCTCGAAACTTCTTGGAGGCTTTGCAATTGCATGCTTGCTTTGTACACGATTAAAATAACGCTTACTTAAAGTGTAGACAGTCTTGTTGGCTACAAACGCAGCAAATTATATTTACTTTGTGGCATATATTTAGCTCACATGTTGGCGATTTTACACTGTTTGCCGCAGACAGACGTGCGCATTGAGGGTTGGCACGCCCTCATCTGCCTTAAGTTTCACGCGACCATCGTTGAATTTTCGTTTGTTGCTGCACCTACAAAATCAAGCGGTTAACACACTAAAACAGGCCTGTACTCGCTGTATATCGTACATCAATGATGACGTATCTATGACGTCACCTATCGTTTTTGTCAAACATCTTAAAAAAATAAGACGGGCTCTAATTTTCAAGCAGCCGATTTTAAAGTTGTGTTTATGACTATATTTAAAAGTTTTATAAATACTCCTTTGCTCATACTCAAATAATTTTTAAAGCTACCGCCATCTTCAAATTTCAATTCTTTGTGTACCATTGATAACATCCCTCGTTCATCACGCTGTTGTAACCAGTTAAGGGCATACACTTCTAGAATATTGCGGATACATATTATATGTATAATGCTAGATCTAAATCTCTTAACGAAAGGATGATGACTTGTTTTTTTACACATTAACAATTAACAACTCGCGTCTTGAAACCATAACCTTGCTAATAACAGCTGATTCAAACAGTTGCATACAGCAAGTTATATTTTGTGATCACCCAGTTTGATAGAGTAAAGAAAACATTCTTCTATGATGTCACAGAATGTGTTTGATAAACAAATTTGATGCAACAAAGTGACTGTGACCTGTGATTAATTAACAATGACAAAGCATGCAAACCCAAACTGGCTATATATGTAAATATTAAAATATACAATTCAGGCAAGGCGGCCAGCTGCCCGTTTCAATAGTTCTAAAGCATGTAAAAACCATAGTAGTAATTTAAGTGTAACTATCAGTTGAAGAGAGAGAGGTGGTAATTAACGGTGGAAGCATTATTTAATTCTCTATCTTAGAATAAAGCAAAAGAAGGAAAGGAAGTGATCATCTAAAGAACACTTTTGTCCTTTGAGGCTGTTATTTGCAAGTATTTTTCAAATTTTTAATTGCGGAAAATTGTGTCTACTGCATTTTACAGTTAATTGCAATTTTTTAAATTTCATGGAAGAGAAAATTTTATTTTATTTTTTCTGGGACTGTTCTGCAGCACCTTTATTATTTTTTTACTTTCTCTGGTTTTGGAATTTCTGTAAAATTCTTTTTTTAGTCCTCGCTCCCTTTGTTTTTGTTTATTTGGCAATTCTACAAAATGCTCAGACCATCTCTAATATTCGTTTTTGTCTACCGGTAATGCCCTTTTTATCTTTGTAGAAATACCTTCTGCCCTTTGTATTCTATTTTTCTCCAGGTTAATTGCTTTCTGTAGCGTTTCTTTTTTTACAGATCCTTTTATCTTCAGATGTTTCCTCTTGCTTCTGCCATATTCTTTCGCAGAATTTCTTTTATTTGTTCTCCTCTCATCGCCTTAATGGTTCTGACAAATTTTTCTCCAAATCAGTTGCTCCTCTGTTTCCTTTTATATTTCTCCCAGATTCTTTTCGCCTTGTTGCTGTAGACTTAGCTTATCTTCAATGCACTGTTGATTTAAATTCTGACTTTTTCTAGTTTTTTTCCTTTTTTTGCGTTGATATCCTGAAAAATTCTAAGTTGAGTATTATATTAATCATTCACATAATTTTATACACAGTTAGTGTTTTTTATTTCTACTAATATGCAATTAATTTGATTTACCGTTCTTTTGTCTGACGATTGTACCACACCCTTAAACAAGGGTTGAGTACAACCCTAGCTAGCTCTAACTCTCGGCGTGAATAAGGACCAGGCAGGGATTGTTAAGGTTACAAAAAAACATAAATTAAAACAAAATGGGTGCCAGTTGTTATACACAACCTGAAACAAATCTAGCTATCAGATCAAATCACCACCTACCTTGAATGCCTCTTACTTCAACTTAAATCTGAAAAGAACACGAGCAGTTACATGAAGGGTCGTACTATAAATACACCTGCAAAATATCAGTAAATCAGTAACATTTAGCTAAATGAATGAAATGAATCGCACTTCGAAATTAGATCAAGCCGGGCGCTCAAGGTCACACTGCGCAAGGGGTTTTGTACAGGGTACATACATGCTTTCAGATAATCCCTAGATGAAAATGCACTAGCGTTTGATAAAACTTTGAATTACGTTAACACATGCGATTTTATATTCAAATGCTTTTATTTCAAAAATACGTACTTCATAGCAGGCAAATTGCCCTTATCGACAAAATCAAAACGCCGAAACGCAAACTGCATGTACTTACTTTGGTATGAGATGTTTCTTCAAACGCCCTCGGAAACAGTCACCAGGAGGTGTGAAGACATCTGCAAAACGCCGCAATCCTGGGTTGAATTTATCTTGCAAAACCTTGGCCCAAAATTCGTACTGATCGGCGTACAGAGAGAACTCAAACAGCTACTACGGCCAGGACATTACGCCGGATGTTAAAGGCCTAATTACCGCTTAATTAGCACCGAGGAAA
Source organism: Agriotes lineatus (assembly GCA_940337035.1). Taxonomy (NCBI): domain Eukaryota; kingdom Metazoa; phylum Arthropoda; class Insecta; order Coleoptera; family Elateridae; genus Agriotes; species Agriotes lineatus. The sequence goes on from OW679199.1 coordinate 49,582,772, forward strand.
AAATAACAAGGAAATAGCTCACCCAAAGATGGAAATCGGGCCTCACGCAATTGTCAAAGGATGCCGCTCGAAGCGTACGCCACAATTGTTGACAGGAAACAAAATGCTGCTTATAAGCATAGCCTATGTGGAACAAGTTATTAAAATCCCTTAGTAGGTTTAAATTTTCGGCATTCACAGCCGCCCTTGACGAGTGCTCGAAATCGAAGAAGAAACTCGAAAAATTTCATCCCGGCCTTCTAATCTCGCAGGTGAGCGTTTTTGCGGAAAATTTAACATTCCTGCAAACGTCTGCCGAAAAGAGGTGCGCGTGTGATATTTATATTAGAGATGCGAGCCAGCATCGAGGAGCAGATCGCAAGGAATGCACAAATGAAATGGGGCGTTACACGATGTCCAGATCCCCTAATAAATTTCTTTGTTTTTACTAGAAAAATCTTCCGTTTATGTGCATAGCTTTTTCAATTGAGAACGCAGTTACTTTCTTACCATTATAGTTTTTTGTAGTGTTTACTGTAGTTACCTTTTACTGCTTTATATTTTGGAACTTTTTCATCTTTTTTCACCTCATTTGGGTCCTGAATTTAACGTTTAGTACTAGTAATTAATTCTGGTCATTTACGACTTTCATTAATTTCGGAAAGGCTTAAACGCTTATTAATTTTTCTACCTCGGACTAGTTCAAATCGGAGAATTATGTTCACTGATTCTCAAATGCATGCGGTCAGGTAAAACACCATACAGGGTGTCCAAAAAATGGCGGATTAACTCTACGGTGCGTTACTTGGGGATGCCTAATGAACCCTGGAAAAATATGAAAAAAATTCCCTGGGCTGTATTGTTCGAAATATTTCTGGTCAAAGGTGGGTAATAAAATCCATTCATTTAAATAACTAGTGTATAATTATAGTGTCAAATATATCTGGGACTTATTAAAATATCTGTTTTTTTAATATTCTTGGGATTTAACTAAATTGTTTTCAATATTTAAGTATTTTAAAAAACTGATTTCCTGTTGAGTTTGTCAATAACTAAATATGGCAAACAGGCTTTGTACAATAAAAATATACGAAATCAAGCTTGGCATTGAAATATTTGTTGTATGAATAATATATTGGTGGCACTGTAAGTCTATGTCAAATTCGATGTTAGTAGGTTAGGTTTTGCTTCAGTTTTGACACAGATTGACACAAAACCTAACCTACTAACCTCGAATTTGACATAGACTTACAGTGTTACCAACATATTAACAACTTACTATGGATACATTTTTGATTGAGAAATTGTTGCAGTATCAATGTTGCCAGATTTATTTTTATTAATTTCGAAATATTTCGAAAAATACGGCCCAGGGATTTTTTTTTCATATTTTTCCAGGGTTTATTAGGCATCCCTCAGTAACGCACCGTAGAGTTAATCCGCCATTTTTTGGACACCCTGTATAATTACCCAAAAATATATTATTGTTAGCTATAATTACAAAATAAGCAGTAATTCTCAAAAGACTGAATTGTACATTATTAAAAATAACATATTCTTCTGGAACCCTGTTTCTTTGCTCCTCGGTAAACTGCAACCCTGCTAACAGGTAAGCACAGAAGGCGGCTGCTGCTGCATCCGGCGTTGAACCAAGTATGTATTCTGGCCCGGTATATCAAATGCCCTCACAGCACTATCTCGCCGATAGCAGCAGTTTTGTTTACAAATTGTGCGCTGCAAACATACGATTAAATTCATAAGTTTAGGGGTTGTTACCTGATGATTCAGAGGGTGTATAAACATTAGGGTGGACTGTACTAGTCACATTATGAGGTACTGGCCAGGTATATGATTTTCCCTCAGGAGACAGTAGGTTTACGCTGTCACAATCTAAGGTACTGGCAGGTTATGGGATTCTCCCTTAGGAGACAGTAGGTTTGAGCTGTCACATTCTGAGGTACTGGCAGGTTATATGATTTTTCCTTAAGAGATAGTAGGTTTGCGCTGTCACATTCTAAGGTACTGGAGGAGATTGGGTGGAGAGGAAAGTCCATGGACTCAAGTCGGGACTGGATAGGATGAGGACTGGTGGACTCTAGTGAAGTAAACTGGTCGCGGAGTCTTCTTATATACTCTTCGGGCGTGTTATCAAAACAGCCGCTTCAGGCATCGTTGAGTGGGAGGTGGCGCGGTCGATCATTTAGCGCGACTTTGCGCATAGCGGGTACGGATTTGCTATCGCTGGTTCGAGCACTAGTTAGATGTAACGCCTGATAACGCCTAAATAAGCGATGCATAAATTACATACATTGTTTAATGTGCATTTTATAAATTTATGCAGAAGTTAGCGTTACAGTATAACTACCGACTTTAAAATGAAAAACTATTTTCTGTTGGGAATTTTTGGGTCTGCTGAATAATAAAAAGTGAGTTTTTATTTAAGGAACAAAATATGATTTGGTAAAACCAGTAGTGGTGAATCTGTGTCAAAGACATTAAAAAGTGTGTTCACTTCTTACTAATAACCGCACATATAAAAGCTCTTTCTAAAAAATGTGAAGACATTTTTATCAGCATAATTCTTCCTTTAATACTCTTCCATCTTCTATTAAATACTGTCATAGGAAAAGTATGGAGTAAAGCAGTAGATTTAGCACGAAGTGTAGATCCAGAGCAAGTTGTGCAACTGGAAGAAGAATGGGGTGACAATCTAGTGGAAAGCAGACAAATGGATGCTGCAATTAATCACTACATAGAAGCAGGACGCACACTCAAAGCCCTAGATGCTGCAATTGCAGCTCGACAGTGGAAGAAAGCTGTGCACATTGTTCAAGTCTTGGGAGATACAGAAGCAGTTATGAAATACTATCAAATTATTGGCAAACATTTTGCTAGCGTTAAGGTTTGTCTTACCCATTTTCCTTTTATGTTTTTAAATACATTTTATAACAGGAATATGCAACTGCTGAAAAAATGTATGTACAAGCTGGAATGTACAAGGAAGCCGCCGAAATGTATAATGAAGCTGGGCAATGGGATAAGGCCTACAATTTAGCATCACGATTTCTTGACCGTGAAGAAGTGGCTGATATGTACTTAAAGCAAGCAGAACAGCTGGAAGAAGCAGGGAAATACCGAGATGCTGAAAAATTATACCTCTCCGTTGATGCTCCAGATATGGCCATTGCTATGTACAAACGTGTAGACCAATATGACAACATGGTAAAAACCTCATTGGTGTTTAAACAAATAAAAGCTACTAATATAATTACAGATACGTCTCGTTGAAAACTACCACCCGGATTTGTTGCAAACAACCCATTTACATCTTGGGCAACAGCTGGAATCGCAAGGCAAGCATAGATCGGCTGAAGTGCATTACTTGGCTGCTGGAGAATGGAAATCTGCAATGAACATGTACAGAACTTTATCCATGTGGGAGGAATCATACCGGGTTGCCAAGCAGAGTGGTGGTGCAGCAGCCGCTAATCAAGTAGCCTTCCTTTGGGCTCGCACTCTTCCCATAGACTCCGCTGTTAAGCTCTTGAACAAATTTGGGCTGCTGGAAGCTTGTGTTGATTATGCTTGCGAGACTTACCAGTTTGACTTTGCTTTCCAATTGTGCAAGAATCTTACGTCTAAAGTAGTTTTGCTTTTTATTTCTTTGTAGACCAGAAATAAGTTTTACGTTTTAGACTATTGAAGTGCATTACAAATACGCCATAGCCTTAGAGGATGATGGAAAATTTTCTGAAGCTGAAGCAGAGTTTATTCTTGCTGGAAAACCCAAAGAAGCTGTATTGATGTACACACATGGACAGAATTGGATCAATGCTCTTCGAGTTGCTGAGGTACATGAGCCCAGTGCCGTGGTGGAAGTCTTACAAGCACAGGCTGCTCAGTGCTTTGCTGATAAGCAGTTTTCAGAGTTTGAATCTCTTTTACTAAAAGCTCAAATGCCTGAAGCCATTGTACAAAAATATAAGAGTTCAGGTAAATCTGTTTCTCTCAGTATTGTCTTCAACTAATTGAGAGCTTATTCCATATTAGATATGTGGGTAGATGCCATCCGTGTGTGTAAAGATTATTTGCCATCTCTTCTGCCTGCTCTGCAAGCTGAATATACGAGCTCCAATTACAGTAAAGCAACAGATGTCAGTTTAGAAGCTCTCTTAACGCAAGCCAATGAGTGGGCAATGGCAGGACAACACCGTCAGGCTATCGATTGTTTGCTGCAGGTCAATAACAACATAGCAGAACCAAATGTTGTCAGGCGCGCTTTAATTCGAGCAGCTGACATGCTGAACAAGTTCTTATATGAACAGGAAGCTGTGGATGTTACGAAGATCTTGGGGCCAAGGTATGAATAATTTATATGATGATCGTACTGCTATTTAACGTTATTACAGATTGTCTGAAATTGGAGAACATGCTGCTGCAGCCCAGTTGTATATCAATGTTGATTTGATGAAAGAAGCAATTGATAGCTTTATACTTGCAGAAGATTGGGCTAAAGCCAAAAAACTGGCTAAACAGTTGGATCCGGCATATGAAAACTATATAGAAAGCAAGTATAAAGATCGACTTCTGAAAGATGGCAATGTGGAACAGTTGGCTGATATAGGTAAGTGGCATCAGCTATTTCCGAATTATTAAGTAATGTTCTACTGATTGGTTGAAATTCAGGAAATAGCAGACTACTATTAGAACTAACCATTTCATTCCATTTTAGATATAATTGGAGCGCTGGATTTGTTGGCTGAACAAGGCCAATGGATAAGATGCATTGAGAAAGCCAAGGGTCACAGTGCTCCCGTATTACACAAATACATTGCACTCTACGCTTCTCATCTCCTGAAAGATGGCTTTACCATAGAAGCTTTGAATCTATATAAAACTTATGGAACACCTGCCATAGCCCAAAATTTTAATATCTATACTCGCATTGCTGCTGACATTTTTGGAATGCCCGGGACTTCGGGACCTGAAAGCTACGACCTATGGGCACAACTCCGTCAGATGTTGTTTGATTTGGTAAACAATTTTCCTATTTTTCTTCTGTCAATCTCAACAAATTTATTTATATTGCAGAATAATAATCTACAATCAGCAATCGATGTTCCTTCACAGAGCAAAGCATATTTTCAAAATTTGCTCTTGGTTGCCCATTATTATGGCATCAGAGCAGCTTGTCGACAAGTATCATCGTTGAAGCATATTGCCCTTAAAATCTCTGTGGCTCTTTTGAGATATACCGACGTTATTCCAGCCGATAAAGCTTTCTATGAAGCTGGTAGGTTTATACCCATCAAGTAAAATACCAACTAACTGAGGCTTCTTGAACCAGGTGTTGATTTGCGTGAAGACGGACGGGTATCAGAAGCATTTGTTTTCCTCAATCATTATTTGGATATTTGTGAAGCTATTGAAGAAGGCGAAGGACAGTTGGTTGACCACTCTGATTTAGTGCAGACTGATTTTCCATCGAATATACCCTTGCCAACTGATCTTTATCTGCGCGATGAACCTCAAATCCACGAGGGAATTCGAGAATGGGTTTTGACAGTCAGCATGGATCAGAATATTGACCAAGTGAGTTAATAATAAGGATGCTTTAATGTTATTTATTGAAATATTATTCTAGACATTATCAGTAGACGACAGACAACTATATGAATCCAGCTTGCAAACGAGTGAATTACCATGTATTGTATCAGCATATCCAGTTCAGGAACCCTCTCTACCCTTTCAAAATTCTTCATTCAGAGTAAATAAAGATGTGTGGTCCAAAATTAATATGGCGTCCAAGATATCGCCTGATTCTAATATTCCTAATGTCATTTCGTTTATAGTCCAGTGGTGTGGAAATGCTTCTAAATAAGTTACTGATACCATTTTCAGAAGTTTTTTGTTGGAATAGTGCGTGTTAAAGTTGATTAAAAGTTATAAAATACATGTATTGTTTGAGAAAAACTGCAAATATGATATATTTGTAATAGTTGTATGATTAATCCACCGTGTAGTGTAGAAATAATAAATACTTGAAGTTTTCAACAATTGTTATTTACATTACCACATGTACTTTACACATAGAATATGAATGGGTTACTCGTTTACTAACAAAATATTTTTTACAACCTACCTATTATACATATTTGTTTACTGACAGAAATAAAAGAAAGACCAATAAACCGTCATAGGATAACATGGAAGAAGTTATAAAGGAAGCATCACGTAATACAATAAGAATAAAAACAACGAAAAGAAAAAATATATGGCTTAGTGAAGAGTGTAAACAAGAATTATAAAAGGAAGAAAAAGCATGAGAGAAAATACTATAAACAGAGCTAAAATCGGATGAAGTAAAGTATCAAGAACTAAAAATGTAAACACCAAATAACTAAGAAAAGCTCAAAGCATATAAAGAAAGAGGAAGAAGATAAAAGAAAGCATAAAAAACAAAAAATTGAGTAAGTCCAGGGGAAAATGACATTCACATAGAATTAATAAATAGTACACGGAAATTAGTCAAATTTATTTGGAATAGAAGAAAAAAATTATAATAAGCTGAAATTTCTAAGATAGTTGCCGTCAACCGGGGCTACTTCGACATCCGGGGGCCACTTTGACACCAGCTCTCGCATATTTTTATTTTCATTGTATCTTTTTTCCTGATAATTTTAGATGAGTTTTGTAACCAGATTCCTTTGTTATAGATGCTCACTAGAAAAGCATGGTGAGGGATTACGAAAAAAACCCCGGGATCCCGGAGTTATCAAAATTATACCCCAGAAACCCTGGCTGAAGCGCTTGAAGCCATTCGAAATGGGCGCCCGCGCCTCCAACCTTCTGTCCCCGTCACTTCTGATCCTCTAACGCTGGTTTCAGCGTTGGAGAATCAAACCCAATCCGAACAAACCCCAGGCCATCTTGTTTAAAAACCCACGTCACCACAACAGACCCTCACTAGACCCCAACAACGTCGCCTTGACATTATGGAACTCTAGGCTAGAGCTCTCCACTTCAGTCATCTATCTGGGAGTCCATTTTACCTGAACTGGCTCCCCGAGCTTCAGAGATGCCTCGACTCTATTCAGAGAAGGGGTGCCATTCTCTCCGTACTCCGAGGCAGCTTTGGAGGCTGCCACCCTCGCACCCTCATCCACACCTACAAGACATTTATGCGACCTATTATTGATTATCGTTTTATTTGTTTTAGCGCTCTACCTCGCTCCAGCATGAAGAGGCTAAGGGCAAAAGAGAGGGCCGTCGACAGGAAGATGCTGCACCTGAACTGGTTTCATCCCTCTCATGAGGTTTGCGACCTTGCTGGCATCCCCCCTATAGACGGCAGACTCTCCGAACTCCGAGGCCGATTTGTGCAACGAGCGATGGAGCAGGACCACCAGCACATCGTCACCATCCTCAGGACCCCAGCATTCCAAACCAGGAGACCCAGGACGAAGAAGAGGTTTCCCCTCGCCATCCTTCTTGGCGACGCCGAAGATCTTCCCGAGGAGTTCCAGGAGTTGTTAAAAAACGTTCCCGTCAACCTCCGATGATCCCGATGTTCCTGTAAATTCTCTTGTATATTTGCATATTTGTTAAATCCAATATCTTAAGACCAAATTCTGTAAAATGAAATATCTTAAGTTTAATTTCTATTTTGTACGCATGCGACCATATCTTAAGTTTTTTTAAAATTATTTGTAAACATGCAATATCTTAAGTTAACCTAAAATGAAATGTATTTTTTTTTAAGTCCAAATAACTTGTATAAAGCCGAAGAGGGGTAGTCCCCTAAACGGTAGTAGGTTAGGTTTATTATAATTAGATATTGTATAGACCTAGCTGAATAAATTTTGAAATTGAAAATTGATTGTGACAATAGCGTTTGCATAACATATTAGTGTCTTAAATTTTTGGATTACCCGGCAGTTCAGCTAAGCCGAACAATCAATACCGGGCATAATTGAAAAATATTAATACATTTATTTCATCAACTAACCGACCATAAACGAAAATAATCGGAATCATATTGTGGAAGCAGAAAAAAGAAAATCGCCAGTCGTAGTAAAGTCAAAATCTAATATGTTGTTAACAGGAAGAAACGAACGTGTGGTGGTTGTAGATAATTCGGAACAATTTTTAAATGTCATATTAAAAGTAGAAATTTGCATAAAAAACGTTTTGTAGAATTTCCAGTAGAGCCTTTTACGATTACATCCTGCGCGAAGTTATTATTGTTTGAACCATTGCTTTGACACATTAGCTAATTGTAGGGGAATCTGGCACATCCCTACTTATAAAAAATTGTCCACAGATTGTTAGCCTAAAAATAACTTCAAATAAATCAATGTGCTGTACACAGTGGGCTAAAAAACCGGTACAAAATTTAAATACTCGTATTTCCAATACTAATTAGTGAATTCCAATATTTCTTCGAAAACCGAAATGCTTACACTTTGGAGATTAAAAATATATCTTATTTGCAATAATACAACGTTTCAATTCGATTTTATTTTACTTTAATGTAGGTCATGCAAAAACAGTCGTTTTTAATAAAGTCTGGTCGCTTTAATGTAAAATTAAATCTGTAACAAAATTAGTAGGCAACTACTTTTGTTTTATTTGTTTAGTCAATGTCAGTTTGTATCTGTCATTTTAGTTTTAATTGTTGCTTTAATCGAAGTCCTGAGGAAAATGGTACGCTTAATTAAAGGCGCAAATCGCTTTTGCGATTTGGAACTGGCGAAGACGATTACAAATAATTGTCGATAAAAATGGTGGAAGTGTGGAACTACATTTTTAAATACCATATTTAATAACTATTTAGGTAATTTTTGTTATTAGTATTGCATTGCCTTAAGATTGAAATAATAAACTTTTCAAAAAATAGAATTTCTTGAATAACTTTGTTTAACCACGCACAATCTTGAATTAGCATTGTCACTTTGTAGTAAAACTGCTTCACTTCCATCTATAAACATTGAGCTTTTCGATGATATAATAGTCATTTGAAAATATTAATGACTTACGAATATACGAGGCTATAAAATCTGTACCGCTTTTTTTTTGGCCCATTGTGTATATGCCTTGGTTACATCTTGAGATGGTAAATGGGTTTCGGTAATAAAACTCGAACGACTAATTAACAAATACAATATTTATTGTAAGACCGACGTGAACATGTAAGAGTCGTACAAGGAACTGCTAAGGATCTAGAATCGAACGGTTACACATAGATAGCCAACCTAAACATACATTGGTAACTTTAGTAGATGGCGACACATGATATAGTTAGACAAGAGTCAAGTGAAGTTTATTTACTCTAACACATCTAATAATGAATTTTGTGCTGCAATTAGTACGTTCTTGTGGATTCTTTCATCTGTAACAGAGTAGATTTTTTTAAGTGATTCTTTCGGGTTGCACGTAGTAGTTCGTACTCCGTATATGTATACTATATCTGCATATTCAGAATTATAATAGTTCTTCAGTTATAGATGATCATAAAATGAATTTAAAGGAAGTGAGTGCATTCAAAAGCTTAGCAATCTGTAAGTGTCGACACGATGACATGGAAACGAGTAGTTTATGTGGTTTATCTTTTACAGATGGTTCTCATTTTTCAAATGTTAACACTTTGCATCTCTGAAATGGATAAGAATGGGACACCTGTTTCTAAACGACATCGGTCCAAAATGATTTCTTCTATGATAACCCAAAATACTGCACACTAATTACAAATATATAATAAGGATCATTTGATGTCATCAGTTGTTTAGTAACATAAATTTTCTGAAATGGTGCATGCTCAAGGTTCATTTCCTTTTCCTATTAAAACTTTTGATGTTCTATAGGGGGTTCTACAGAGTCCCGGGTGGTGTAGCTTGAACAAGCGTCCACGTTCGATCAGTAGAGTTAAGCAACGCTCTTTCTGGTAAGAACTTGGATGGGAGTTCCACGGCTGCTTTGCTCGGTGCCTCGTGGTACTGCTGCCACGGAAATAGTTGATCCCGGATGTCATAATAACATCATGACAGTCGTTAGTAGGGTTGGAAGTCCCCATAAATGCACAGCGACGGCTATAATTGGCCTAACGGCTGTTGGCTGAGTGCGAGATAAATAAAAAAAAATTGGAGTTTCTATGTCACCCTACGCAACAGATTTTCAGCCTTCATGGGGTTTGGTAGTGGCTATATCAGCCTCACAATCTGCCAGTAAACTTGCTGAACGAGGTACCTATGTCTCAAACAGTGACCTGTACCTAAATAGATTCGGAGCAGGCAATTTCAAATATGTTGCTGATATTTTTGTAGAGCGTTTTTTTACTGGTTCAGTCGAGCATTTTTCATTTTTACTAACCTCACCGAAGGCGATGGCAGTATTGTAGTCGTGAAAAAATCACCATCCGAAATTCCCAGATCTTCATGTTTTAGGGTCCATAAATGAAGAAAAACTTGTTTTCTCAATTCTGTCCATCTGTCTGTTGGCAGTATAGCTCAAAAACTATTTGTTGAAGAAAAACGATATTTTGTATGCAGATTAGATGTGTACCTAGCTAAAGACAGAATATTCTTTCGGTCAAATATACAGGATATCCTGTTTTTCCCCGCATTTTTTGTAGATAGTAAATATTATTTTTATTAAAAAGTTAGACTTATATTTTTTTCAACTCCTTAATAAGTTACAGTATGTTGCAAAAGAAATATGAACATTTATTGATGTAACAAAACAAACAAAAAGTTAACTAAAACCGGTGTAATAGAAAAGAAAAACAAACACATTATACTAAATGTTCAAAATAACCTCCACCAACTTTTATACATTTCTGGCAGCGCTTCATGATGGGTTCTGACACACGATTTAGCATTTCGACGTTATTCTTTAACATATTAAAAGCATTTTCAATGCGTTCTAATAATTCGTGTCGGGTGCCCACCGGTGTTCTGTACACTGTACACACGGCCAATCCAATGCTGGTTTTAATGGATGTTTAACCAGTGTTCAAACTATGTTTGATCATGGGTTTTAAGTAAATAGTGTGAAATAAACTATAATCAAGTAAACACAAAAGTTCACGCAATTAGTCCCCAAAAACTGCATAACTTGCGCCAGATAAGATATGTGTCAAGTTTCTGTGTCGTGATAACAATTAAATGTAAACGACACATGCAATCAAGCGCCAGTTCCGTATTTACAAACAGACGTTGCACTTTTTACATGTGTAGTATATCGTATGTCAAAAGCACAACGCTGCGATTCTGCAATGCTAGTGGGTCAACATAACAACTCAAGCATTCGGAATTACGTTAGTTTAAACATATATGATTGTAATTTTTAATAATAGGTCGTTAACACGGCATACATTTATTGTATATATACATATAGCTCTGTGATACGTCTTAAGAATTCAATATACCTTTAACCACGATCGTATATTCATTGATGGGGACGAACACAGGCTTCAAATGTTTGTAAAGAGTTGGCATGGCCTGGTCTTCTCACCCTGTCTCTTAACAACAACCTAAGCTCCACATCTCCTGTCAAAAAAAACTAAACTGGTTTTACAACAAACATAAAAGGTGTTAAGTTTCAATTAATTTTGGCTACCATCTTTTACAACCAGTCTCTCACCAATCTGCCACAATGAGCTAGAACATCATCTAACTAAAACCATTCATGTTGACGATGATAAATGGGCACGTTATTGATATACTTAAAGATATTTTCATCATCATCATCTCCTTCACAGCTTGAACATAAGTCCGTTGCATTACTGCTTTCATTGCAATTGCAGTTGCTCTTTCCAGCGTTTTCGTGGCCTGCCAGCGATCTTCGCCCTTTTGCTCGAAATTTGTAGTATCTCTTAGATAATCTGTCATTTCCCATTCTTTTTAAATGTTAGTGTCACCTACCTCTAATATTCCTTTATTTTATTTTGTATGTCGTATATGTTTAGTTTAGCTTTTATATCAATATTGCTTTTCCTGTCAAATTGCTGTGTTTCGTAAAAATCTCATTTCAGATGTTGTTATCCTACGTTCTTCAATTTTGGTGGTTGTCCAGCATTCGCTACCGTACGTGAGACTTGGAACAGATACTACTTTATAGGATTTTATTCATGTTTCTGGGTATGCCTTATTTTTAAGAGTTCTGTGAATTGTGCCATTGATGTAATTAAATTTCTGTATTTTATGGTTTATATCTATTTCGCCTGTATACGATATTGTGCAACCCAAGAATTTAAAATTATTCACTTGTTCTAATGTTTTCTCATTTAGTACAATTGTTGATCGGACAGATTCTTTTCAGCAGGAAGCCATTACTTTGGATTGTAAGTTGTATGCTTCTGTTATTTGTTGAGGTTTATAAGCTGCTCTTTGTAATGACTTTTCTGAATCTGCCACCACGAGTTGATTGTCTGCAAGTAGATAAGGAGCGACATATTTGCTTTTATTTAGATCGGGTGTGTATTCATGTATGTTGTTAATCCACCTTCTGATAGCTTTGTCAATATATAGGTTAAATAAGATTGCCAATAGACTACAGCCTTGTTTTACTTCAAGGTTTGTTGTTTCTGTTTCGTTAATATTATCATATATACTTATTCTTGAATCTGTATATTGTTATGTGGTATAATGCCTACAGCAATTCTAGCTGCATTGCAAAAGTACGAAAACTAAATAATGATTCAAATTGGTATTTTATTGATTGCAGCAATAAGTCACTGATAAACATTGATAATTACATAAAACATGATCAGCAATAACTGTAATTTGAATGAAACAGTATCCGCAGGGTTGTGTTCAGCTTATTTTTAATAGTTGGTGCTCGTTATGGCAAATTCATCTAATTTATGATGACTGACAGGATAATTTTGTAACATCAAGACATGATAGTATTTTTGCTTAAATACGGAGGTGTTTAAGCAGGGATGTGCAAAGAGAATGCAGGAAAGATAAATCTGCATTCTACGAGCAACTCTGTCGAGATATTGAATCACATGCGAACACAAACCAACCAAAAGACCTTTTCCGCAAAATTAAAGAACTCACGCGCAACTTCAAACCAAGATCGTATGCAGTAGAAGATGCGCAGGGCTCTCTCAAAACAGAGCTTCGTCAGGTGCTTGAGGTATGGAAAGACTACTGCGAGAGTTTATACAGGGAGGACGAACGCGTGGACTATGGAGTGTTGGACATATTCGAAGACGAGCCAGACATACTAAAGACTGAGGTGACTAAAGCAATCTAAACTTTAAACAACAATAAATCTACAGGGCAAGACACCATTCCAGCAGAGATACTGAAGCGTCTTAGTGAAAATTACCTGACTGTTATCCACCAGTTATGTCAAGCAATATGGCAAACTGGTCAATGGCCAAAGGACTGGTCTACCTCAGTTATCATACCTCTTCATAAGAAAGGCAGTACAAAGATATGTAACAACTATAGACTCATTGCACTCATCTCACATGCCAGCAAAATCATGCTGTATATCATCCGCTCAAGGCTAACCCATTTTGTCTCCAGTCAGATAGCCCAAGAACAAGCAGGCTTTGTCAAAAACAGAGGTACAAGAGAGCAAATATTAAATGTCCGTATACTTATTGAGAAGGCTAGAGAACACTACCTGCCAATGTACCTCTGTTTTGTCGACTACGAAAAAGCGTTTGACAATGTTCAATGGCCAAAACTCTGGTCAATACTCATAGAAATGGGAACACCCCTGCATCTAGTAACGCTTATTCGCAACTTATACGAGGATAGCTCTGCTATAGTCAAGATAGACGACACTTTTTCAAGTACCTGCAAAATCAGTAAGGGTGTGAGACAGGGCTGCGTACTGTCTCCTCTACTGTATAATGCATACTCTGAACATCTGATGAGATCGGTTCTAGACAACTGGAGGGGAGGTTTTAAAATTAACGGCAAAGAAATAAATAACTTACGCTACGCCGATGATACTCTACTAATAGCCAATTCCAGAGAAGAAATTGAGGAAATCTTAGAAAGACTAAAAGCGGTGAGCATAGAATATGGACTGAAGATTAATTATAGCAAATCCAAGATAATGATAATCGACAGAGAAAACCAAGGATTACCAATACCCGCCTTTGTCGGAAATTGCGAAGTTGTAAGTGACTTCATTTACCTGGGATCATTGCTGCAGAACAACGGAAGCAGCGAATTGGAGATTCGACGTAGGATACAATTGGGGCGCACAGCGATGAGTCAACTAACCAAGATCTGGAAAGACCGCAACATATCTCTAAAAACAAAAATACGGTTGGTCAACACGCTGGTGTTCTCTGTGTTCTTGTACGCATCTGAGACATGGACGATAAAGATGGCTGACCGACGGAGGATTGACGCCTTTGAAATGTGGTGTTGGCGTAGACTTCTACGAATACCATGGACCGCAAGGCGCACTAACGTGTCCATTCTTGATGAGATTAAGCCCAGCAATCGTCTCTCTAGCATAGTGTCATCTAATATCTTGAAATTCTTTGGGCACATATCACGTCACGACAATATGGAAAGACTAATAGTACAGGGTATGCCTGAAGGGAAACGACGCCGTGGACGCTCTCCTACTCGTTGGACAGACATGGTAAAGCTGACGGGATCCGGTCTGAAAATAGCAACACAAGAAGCCAAAAATCGCGATAGATGGCGTCTCACAGTCGCACAAGTTATAAGGCGTCTAGACCAAGAAAATGACGACATATAATGGTCACCACACGTCGTTAACGACGTTGGATTTTGATGATGACGGAGGTGTTTCGAAGCGTTACAAAAGTGTCATGCAGAGGTTCTGTGTTCATATGGTTATGCCAGCAATCAATAACGCAGCTGAAGAGTTACAAAGCAGTGTACGGAAGCAGAGAAATGGAAAGAGCATGTGAAAAGCAACCTGAATATGATAGAAGACTACAATACAGTGCTAAATAACATGTGAACCAGTGTAACTAAAAGTAAAAAAGCAATTAAAGTGAGGTTAGTGTGTTCCAGAATTGACATTTATGCAAAAAACCATTTAGTATTTAAGGAAAAACATTGTAAAAGCTTACTTGAAAACAATTGTTAACTTGTTGCTATGATGCCTAGATGTTCATTTATCATTGTTCATTAGGGAAGCCAAGCCAGACTGTTATAATATTGGCTCCCAAAGTTTAATTAATTTTGAACATTAAAAGTTATTATTTTGTGCTAGTTGTTGGTTTTATTTAATCGCCAGTGTGTAGAGTCCATGTGTTCTTGGTTCCATAAAATTATAAAGTACAGTACCAGAAGAAATTGATCTCGGAGTATTCTATCAAATGCTTTCATGTAGTCTACAAATAGCATCTGTGTTTCTCTTT
Organism: Agriotes lineatus; assembly: GCA_940337035.1. Lineage (NCBI taxonomy): Eukaryota > Metazoa > Arthropoda > Insecta > Coleoptera > Elateridae > Agriotes > Agriotes lineatus. The sequence continues at coordinate 49,598,121 of OW679199.1, forward strand.
GTATTCTCGGTGTTTATCAATTATTGGTTTCGTTATGAATATGTTGTCGGTGCATGATCGTCCTTGTCTAAATCCCGCTTGGTCTTGTAGGATCAGATTCTCTACTATGACTTGCAATCTATCTGTAAGGAGTTTGGCATATTTTTCATGCTGTGTTCAACAGACTTGTTCCGCGGTAGTTATCGCAATTGGATCTATCTCCCTTTTTAAATATTGATTTTATAATGGCGATTTTCCAGTAATGAGGAATGGTACAACTTTTCCAGCACATGTTTAGTAGGAGGAGGTAACTTTGTATTATATTTTCTGATGCGTATTTAATCATTCAAGTCTATATAAAAAATTGATCGAAATAACATTTATTATCTACAAAAAATAAACCAGGACACCCTGTATACAGAGTGAGCACCCCAATAAAATGATGTCTGTTTTTGCTTTAACTCGAGAACTATTAGTTAGATAATAGTTATGTATGGTACAAGTGAATAAAGAGGCATTTTATCCATATGAGGAAAGCTTTAGCTCACGAGGCGACGCCAAGCGAGATCATTTTCCCCGAGTGGATAAAATCTCTTTATTCACGTGTGTTATATAACACTTTTTCCAATATCTACATTTAGTTATATCAAATACCTTACAATTATAATACTGGCAACTCCCTCTTACAAATTTTGGTGAACGCGCCGCTATGCGGTTCGAGTTCGAGGTGTCCACTACACCAAAATGGGCATGTTTAAATGCAAAATAAGATAACTAGTTTTTGAAAAAACAAATTAATCATAATTCCACAGAAAAATGGTTCCAAACCGCTTTAAAATTTATATTAAAACACAATACTTTTATATTAATGAACCATGAATGCATCAACACGAAAATAACCTAACCTCACACGAAACAACTGACAGCTAAAACCAAAGCAAATAACTTCCGTCCAACTTTAGGATGCAAGAGGGAGGAGAGGGGCGAGAAAGGCTACTTTAGTTAGGTACACCTCAAGCCGTTGTGGAATTTTTCGCCAATTTTCGCTTCGAGTTGCGAGTATTATAATAGTAAGGTATTTAATTATATGAATAAGGTTTCAAATTGAATAAATAATTTAACTAAATATCATATTACCTGTTTTTCTACTAGTTACCATGGTAGCACGTATTTATTTTGTTAGTTGCTATGGATTATAGGCTATTTTATACACTAGTGAATAAAGTAGCATTTTATTCACTCTCATCATTAATGTGTTACTTTACCATGGAGATTTTCATAGATAAAATAGTAATATTTTGTTCATAGTTCAGGTTTGAAAACTAGGCGTATTTTGGACCCAACAGATACAGGGTAAGCACCTTAAAAACTTAACTGTTTTTTTCCTTTGATATTTTCTAAATGTTTCCACTTACGAGGGAAGTTCCATGTAAACCCCTTCACAGATTTTTATAGAATATAAAAAAAAACATTGATGGTTGGTGTGGTATGCGTATTTCACATACCTATGTCATGCAGATTCCAATAGGAGACGCATTGTTAGGAATTTCATATTTGTCAGCTGTTTGGATATAATCTATTTCGGACTCATTATAATCTGTCGATATTTTTGGCAGACTTTAAAATAAACAAAGTATTTTTTACGAAGGTTAGAGGTCAATGGTCAAATCTTATAGTTAACGAATAAATAATCTGCTGTCTACAATGTCGAAGTGCAAAGTGAATCATCACACCACTGTTATTAACAGTAATATATTAAACTAGAACTCGTGGCCAGCCTACGGTGGCCCTGCCAGCGTAAAGAAACGGTTAACAACAACAATGCGTGCTCAAGGCGGCAGCCAGCCTACGTCCGGCCCTGCCACCGTTAACAATACAAATGCTTGCCGCGTCGCTACTTGTGCGCGTTCATGCTGCGTGTTGCTGCGCGATCGGCAGGTGCGCGCGCCTGCTTACGTCCGGACGGCGACCGGCGGCCTCGGCTCTTATAATATAAGATGCATAGTGACTTGCTGATAATGCTGACCAGGGATGCACGTCTGCTTCTCACTTTAGAAAATTTGCACAGCGAAGCTAAAGATACAAGCAGAAGTGAATCTATGGTCAGGATTATGGAAGCGAATGAATGATGTTTGATGTACGAAATATATAAATTATGATTAACAGCATAAAAAAGATTGCATTTCGCTAGTTCAATTCAAAACTGATATGTAATGATTTAGAATTAGTTTTAAAAGGTCTATTAATCTCAAAATTTTACTGATGTTTACATTGTTAGGATTAGTAGAATTGATTTTAAGTTGCAGTAGTAGGCCATAAGAATAAAGCTTTATAGACTTTAGATATTTAGAAAATCGAAAAAAAGACATTTTCAAAATAAATGGTGTTATCTTTCTTATCACACTATTTTATGAAATTTTTGTAGGTGACCCTTTTCAGTTTCTTTGACTTAAGTGGTAGGCCTACAGTTGCTTCTCTACTTGCTGCGGCATTTTATAAATTTCCTGCTCACTGTTGTCAACATCAATTTTCACATGTAATCTCATAAGAGTATTAACTTCCGGATATGAATTAATGCTCAAATGCAGATTCGGTAAGAAAATCGTAATGACACAAACCCTCACAGTTAGGTTGGTTTACCTACCAAAAATTTCCAAGAAATGTTGTTGTTGTCTTGGTAACGGCCCGTGAACTAATTTTTCTATTGGTCATTAATGAGTGTCGTATGATTTTCACAGTAATAAGTATGTTAAGGAGGTCATGTCATAAAGACCTTTTGATGACATAACTACCCTTGTTTCCGTGACAAAAAATTAATTCATTAACTAAGATTAATAGAAATGAGATAGGTACCTAACTATTAATGTATCTGAACTTGAAAATTGAGAAATTTAGATTTGTGGCTAAGAGAAAATATCTGTAGGTAGCTATGTATCTCTGGAGTGGACTTTATTAATCCTTTCATTGAAAATGCCCCTTATTTACAGTCGCAAGGTTAAAATCTCAGTTTACTTCCTTGGTGCATAAATAACTATTAGGTAGTACATGGTTTCTCAAAAACTACATTGAAGCGAAAAAACAGGATCTTAATATTGGAGAATGCCACATAAATGCTTCACGAGCTGAGTGATTGTGTCTTCAGAGATGTCCAAGCAAGATTAATTAACTCGATTTACTAACCAAGGTTTCTGATAGCTTCTGTTTGAATAATATCCTACTATCTTGTAGTAAGTATGTTGGCTTGCATATTTTTAAAACTGTAGGTTTGTAGTCTCCTGTAAATCACGCTGCATTTATAGCTGTATATTTAACTGTAACAATGTAAATTGAGTAGTAAAAGTAATAGTAATTCATTTCCTAACAAAAGATTAATTGAGACGTAAATTTAAATGTCTCGTTAATTTAACATTTAAGGATATCCTGTAAATGAAAGGGACATCATAACACCTACTGTTTCTTATCCAGAGGTGAAATGTATATTTTATGTCTTTAGCACTGAAAGTAGGTATACTGTTAGTGATTTATTTGCAAATTCATTACAAATAATCTGAGAGATCAATGTTTCTTAAATTATTGTTAGTAAATTATTTAAATTGCGAGCCTGCTGTCTATTAATATTAATTTTCTGAAATTTAATCTAAACAATTCAGAATCAGTGAAGAATGATTTCTTACATCTAGTTACAGTAGCAGATACACTCTGAAACTCTTTTTACCTTATAATTTTTATCTATACTGTAAGAGTTTAATGTTTTAAATGTAATGCATAGACTTGCTATAAATTGGAATATATTTAATGAAGCCTTAATAATCGGTAATCACGTTTACATTGTTTTCTAAGAGGCCTGCCACTGTTTCACAACATTTTGCAGTAGTTACCACTAACATTCTGCAGTTTTACTCACACTAGTACCTCCAACTTTCCTTAATCGCTTTTGTACAAGCTTAACAGTGCTTGCAGTTCTCGCAACGTAGTTTTATGCAGAACATGAAACATGACGTGCCTTTTGCTCATTTTCTACGACTTACCTATGATGATTTTTAAGTAGCAAACTTAAAATAAGCTTTTTCATGAAGTCTTTTGCAGGTAAAAATTACAGAGAATTTGCAGTAAAAAACACCTTTTTAAAATTATTTTAACTTGTTCTAGCAGTAGCAAATGTAAACATTTCTCTGCTGAACATTTTTAAAGAATGAAATCCTACATTTTCTATGACCTATGAACCACTGTCGATAAATATTGATAATGTCATAATCCCGAACAATCTAAGAGTGACAATTACATTGAAATACATGTATCTAAGACAAAAGTACTATTAAAAATAAATTATTTAGATTGTTTAATTTATGTCAATCGTTCCATGAGTAGTTAGTTATGCATTGTATCAATATAATGAAATTGGTAAACAATGCGAAGTGATAGAAGGTATGTACTGACACATCATTTGCATTTCAGTGTTCTATTAACATACGAAATTAATGAGGTGATCAATCGTGTAATACTAACTTAATATTTTATTAATATATTTAATTTACAACAAAACTTATTTTTGGTTTGTGTATCATACAGCCCTCTAAGTATTAGAGGGTCCTAAAAGTACAATATTCATATTTAATTATATGTAGATGTAACCGGCTCATGTGAGAGCCTTCTTCACTGCATTGTTCATGTGACTAATATTGTGCACTCTTGCGTCCTACCGCGGGGCAGTGCATCTATGTACAGATCCCACAGCTCTTCTCTTTTTTAAGTCTATATTTAACAACTATGGCATATCACATCACTGATGTACTTCACACACAAAGAACGTTTCGAACGAGCAAGGCGAGTCATTCCATTTCAGCCCTTTGCCATCCCTGTTCCACAGCTCTAAGCAGTTCTCTTCCTCTCCGTTTTCATACACGAAGTTGTTGGGTTCTCCTGCGTTCCAGTTCGTGAAGGTGAGGGGCCTGCCAGTTGACATCCAGAAAAACTTGCCTTCATCTGCCAAGTCCGTGCCGGATGTCCAAAAGTGTTCGTGGCCAAGCCCTGCAAAATAAAAATTATTAGATTCCATTGACTTGAGTAGTATTTATTGAATAATGACAAATGTAGGCCAAGACTGGTGACGTTGAGAAACCATTATTAGTTTATGTGAAGAAAAATAAGAGTTGTAAGTAGTCTACAATTTTATGGCAAAGACAAAAGTTCATTATAGTGTTCGGCGATTTCATGTGTTTCAAAGACTGGTCTGTGAGGCAGAGTAACAAGAATCTATACAAACGTAAACACAAGATGCAATGAATGTATTTATTGGCCAATATCTCCATTGCACTTCTATACACTAGATACGATCCTCGACTTCAAAAGGAAATGAATAAATACTTTTAACGATATAAATATTCAAATCATTCAACAATAAAACGCAGTTAAGTTACCTACATAAAAATATTTTGAAAAAATTAGACAAACACTTACATAATTAAATTGTGATTTAACATAATCTAGTTTAAGCTTTAACTTGACCTACAACCAAAATCATATTTCACTTTCAACATTTCCCAATCCAATATAATGAAATTAGCTGAAGAGCCAAAACAAAGGAAGTGCATCCGACAGCTTGAGCAGGTAATTAATAGTTATACATTTATAATATTTTCTGGTTAAAAGTAGTTTAAAACATTAATGGAAAAAAGGTACGAACATTGGCTTATAGCAAATATGTATGAAATTTACTGAGTTCATAGCATTCAATATATTATTGTTTAATGAAAACTATAAATTGATACTACTATAATTTCATAATCTAACAGTATGTCTAAATAGAAACCATTAAATATACAAATAGAACATAATAAAAAAATATTTAAATCTAGTAAGACACTTGAAGTGTTATGTGATCTAAATTATGTTCGTATAATAAGAATTTCAGTACGTATACAACTTAGAAAACGAAAAGATGTCACCACTCCAAAAACCACTCATATAAAGGGTGTTTTTTAGAGTGGGAGAACTTTAAATTGAAATAAAACACAGAAAGATGTTTTTATATCCATGAAATTGGCTTTATCTGAAAGATAATTTTATGGCATTTATGTTTGAATATGATTTCGGGCATGTGACCGCCGCAATTGGCGTATACATGACGTAATCTGGAGGTCCAATTTTCACACACTCTTCGCGGTAAATCAGGTTGTATTTCGGCAATAGCGGGTCGGATGTTGGCTTCCAAGTGCTCAATTGTTTCCGGTTTATCGACGTAGACATGCGACTTTACATATCCTCGAAGAAAATAATCTAACGGCGTCAAATCGCACGAAAAAGGTGGCCAATTAACAGATCCACAAAATGGATCCACGAAATGGATCTGTTAACTGGCCACCTCTTTCGTGCGATTTGACGCCGTTAGATAATTTTCTTTGGGGATATGTAAAGTCGCATGTCTAAGTCGATAAACTGGAAACAATTGAGCACTTGGAAGCCAACATTCGACGCGTTATTGCCGAAATACATCCTGATTTACTGCGAAGAGTGTGTGAAAATTGGACCTCCAGATTACGTCATGTACACGCCAGCCGCGACGGTCACATGCCCGAAATCATATTCAAACATAAATGCCATAAAATTATCTTTCAAATAAAGCCAATTTCATGAATATTAAAAACATTTTTGTGTGTTTTATTTCAATTTAAAGTTCTCCCACTCTAAAAAAAAACACCCTTTACAAGCATAAGAACTATTCTCCACCAATACTTTGTATGTGGCACTCTTTAGGTTCCCCGAATGCTTATACGGCTTAAAAGAGTTTGTGTCTTTTGCTCATGAATCAATATAAAAGCATTATTTTGGGGTGATCTCGTGTGATCTCTGGGAATGAGACCTGGATACATTTCAATGGCCTTAATACTAAACTAGGCACAGAAGCGGTCGTAAGAATATTAAAAAGTTAAAAAATTCACGAAAAAAGTATTGCTACTTTTTTTAAAATAAGAGAGTTCCATTCTTCCATTATACGTACCTACATATATCAAATAAGGCAACAAGAAATTGGCTTTCTTGAGTATATAAAAATAACTGAATTTTAAAAATCTGTTGTAGAAAAATTGCATGTTTTCCCGTAGCATAACAACGCAACTCCTCATAACTTTAAAGTTGCAATCTTTGCATTTAAAAAGAGGTATTTGAAATTCTTAATTACTCGGCGACTACTTCCTCTTTAGTGCAGTGAAAAAATCGCTTTGGAAAAACATTTTGCTAGGGTTGAGTCCAAAAACATTTTTTTAAAGAATAAGACTAAAATGGAATAGCTAAATAAGATTTTCAACAAATACTACGAATTTAATTCACTTTATTGCAAGTCAATATTCAACTAAGTAAGATTTTTTAATCCAACAACTAAATACACGTAGATAAAGTTGAAATACATTTGTCACACTAATGCAGTACGAAACATTACTTTAATTGTAATGTTTAAGCAATATTTATGCAGTAAAGCGAAAATGAACTTCTTTAGAATTTGGGGGACGTTTTTTATTTATAAAATCAAAACCAGAAACTTTCCAAATTCCACAACTTTGTGGGTTGAAAGTTCAAATCAATTGTTAAGTTGTTATTGTCAAACACTAACTGGACTTATCTATTTCGACAAAATGCAAGACTTGCACAACAAAAAATTCATAAAAATTCGTTTCTACAAAAATTTGAATATTTAACGGTTCGCATTGTTGTACTTAAGTGATATGTATAACCTTGTTTTATCTAAATGTGACGTAAGATAGAAAATGGATTATTGTCGTAACTTTTATAGTAACCTATAACAACAGGTGGAATATAATTCCAATGATTTTAGAACCTAACTTAAGTTTTTGATTAAATTATAATAATGAGGGGTTTAATTGAAAAAAGTATAATTTAAATTCAATAAGAATATGAATGTATGAATGCATACATTTTTAGAACTTTAGGCGGTAATATAAACATTTTACTACATTTAAAGCACTCCTCCAACGAATGGTCGATAACGTAGAGTAGCAAGACTACACATAAAACGTATACAGTGTGTCCCAGATCGAGTGGGATTGCATGGGTAACTTTCTTATCATTGAAGATGGAGATTTGGTTAAATGGGAAATGTTTTGCAGTTTCATATGCTGATTTAAAATCTGTTTAAAAAAGTTCAAAATCTTGAACCAGTCAGAAGTTATTAAAAAAAAACTAAAAACTGCCATTTTCTTGTATGTCAAATATCTTCGTAAGTATAAGAGATACGAAAAAAAGTTTCGTATAAGTCACTGTTTTCGATGAGACCAATTTAAAATTATTGGTACCAAACAAAAATTCAAGATGACTACTTTTGAGGTACTCGTATTAACTTCCTTAAGTTAAATGATCGCCATATTGGTTTTTAGGTTACTAAATATAATTTTTTATTCTCTTTTTAACGATGTAAGATAACGTATGATTGAATAAAAAAGGCCAGTAAAATTAATTGTCTTTACATTTTAATCGAGTAGGCTTACATGGATCCAAACAAAAACAAACAAAAAAATATTTAAAAAACAATGCGTAATCCTGATAATCACATGAAATGATCAAAATGCTGTCCATTGTTACCTAAACATAGTTGACTCCATTTGACGACACGACGGGTTACTTTACACAAACTTTGTTATTGTTTTTCATCATAGCTACTTACCTACTTGATTATACATTTAAAAAGTAATATCACGATGTTTTTGTGGTTCAAGTACTTAGTACTGAATTAACATGTTACTAAGTATTATAGGAATTACATATAAAGGTTTTCTAAAATTAATTTCACCTAATTTTGTTTGGATCCATGTAAGCCTACTCGATGAAAATGTAAAACAGTTAATTTTACTGGTATTTTTTATTCAATCATAGATTATCTTACATCGAGAATAAAAAATTATATTCAGTAACCTAAAAATCAAATATGGCGAGCATTTAACTTAAGAAAGTTGATACGAGTACCTCAAAAGTAGCCAGCTTGAATTTTTGTTCGACACCAATTTTAAACTGGTCTCATCGAAAACAGTGACTTTCATATGAAACTTCTTTTCGTATCCCTTATACTCACCAAGATATTTGACTTACAAGAAAATGACAGTTTTTAGTTTGTTTAACAACTTCTGCGTGGTTCGGTATTCTGAACTTTTTCAAACAGATTTGAAATCAGCATATGAAACTGCAAAGCATTGTCCATTTATCCAAATCTCCATCTTCAATGATAAGAAAGTTACCCATGCAATCCCACTCGATCTGGGTCACACAGTATACACACATACGACTTGGAGGCAGTACAAAAAAGGATAAATGTGCGTAAACTTGGTTAACCCTTTACAAAAAATTCTAAATATAAAGAATATTCAAGAAAGAGAATAAAGAACATGACTCGAATAATGTTAACGATCGACGAAGAAATGTTAAAACAAATGACAATAATAACTTGTGGCTCTATTAGACGTAAAAACAGAAGAAGAAATGTTGAAACACCAACAAATACAAGTAACTAATGTTGAAAATAGAAACAAGAAGAAGGAGAACAAACAAAAACTACGCAACCATTGGATAAAGATGGAATGTTGCATGGGACAATTGAGATAATTGATAAAAAAATTAAAATTATTGTTAGATTTGTACCGATCCACAAAAAATAGGGTTGTAATCTATAAAATAAGCGAGGAATTCCATTGCTGGTTATGCCAAGTAAAATCAATAAAAGAATTTTGGAAGAAATACTACAGAAGGAGATGGAAAACGCAATCTATGAAAATCTGTGTGGTTTAATATTTGGATGAAGCACACGACTAATCGAAAAAAAATTAAACTACAATATGGACATCTATATAATGCCCTATAGACATGGTAAAAGAAACGTGAATCCCCAAATTAGAAAAGCAATGAAAGGAATGTATACTGTTACAAAAAAACATATTGGAAAAAGCAATGCAGAAAAGAATTCATAACAAAAAAATGGATTTGACAAAGACAGGTAATTGGTGGACCATCATTTCTATTAATTATAGATGAGATACCAAAAAAACATGGAAGAGAGGTCTACTTCAAGGAAGCGACCCTGCCCATACAAGCCTTAGTGTTATCTCACTTCCCAATACAGGGATGAAACCATGCCCCAACCCAAATCCCACCCTCGTTATTTATCTTTTCCTATCCATACCCAGCTTACTAACTCGCAGAGTCAGTGCGGCGTTTTAAGACCATTACACTGAAGAGTGACCTCAACGAATTCAAGAAATAATTCTCAGGATGGTAGAACTAAGAGTTCAGACTCCCACACTGCTAAGATCGACTCTAAGGGGGGCACGAGTTCGATATGTATTTGCAATCCTGCCATAAAACTGAAACTGGGAAGAACCTTTAACACAAAATTGTTACTCTCTGAAGACCGACTAATACAACTTGAAGAAGAGACAAAACATCAAATAGAACTGAGTGAGGTGCGAATAAAAGGTCAAGAATTAATCAAAATAAAGCTCTCATACCAGCATTGGGATGTTAAAACAAGAATTGGGGAAAATATCTCAAGACAATCATAGGAATATAATCAAGAGCGATATATGCCATCTTCTCACTCAATAAGTGATACTCACTACTCGTACTACTCACATTAGTGAATATAGAGAAAGACAAAGCAGTGAAACAACTTCATAACGAAGTGGAAATTGCAATGAGCTGATACAAAACCTTCTACACCAAAAATCAGCATCAATAAATATGAAAGGGTGCCAAGTGCAACTTCAGAACGCAGTGTGATTGCAAAACCGTATAAATTAATCTCTTCTTTAGAACAAAATAACATACAGGTCGATACATTAACAAAATAACGTGCCATAGCAATAAAAATTGGTGCAGCAGAAGTCGTAAACAATTTGTGTTTTAAATATATAAATTGCTGATGTCTTTTTGTGAAAGGAAACAAAGGATCTAATAGAATAGAGAAAGAAACATAAGACTGTAAGACTTGAACAAAAGAAGATGTAGCTAATAAAAACAACAGGATTATAAGACAGGTCATCGAAGAGACCCAAAATATATAGAAAAAATTAAGTTATAAGCCTGGTAGATGGAAAACATATGCGAAAACAGAATAGAATTGAAAATATACATAGAAACATTCATCGAAAACTTATACTCGTCTGTCACCTCAGAACCTCTTCTTTGCTCAAGAGACGAAAGAGCACTCTTCACAAAACACTACATAGAGGATATACCAAAAGTAACAAAAGACGAGATAAAACAAGCACTACCCCAAATAGCAAACAATAAAACGCCAGGGCCTGACGACATTATCATGCAAGTGATTAGGACTGAGGAAAACGAGATGATCTCTCATCACATGAGACTTTTTAATATTAGCATCGAGCAGGGCAAGTACCAAGTGCTTGGAAGGGTGTCAATGTCTTAGTTTTAAGAAGGAAAATATTTTTGTATTTTTATAGCTCGGAAACTATAGCCCACTTCACTAATTTCTCATATATGCACATTATTCACACAAATCGTGACAAATAACATATCAAATTAGACTCATTCAAAATACCAGAGCAAGCACATATACATAGTAAGGCAGATGATGAAAAGGTACCATGAATATTGGGCACTAACAAATGCCCCCAAGAAATACAAAATTGACATCCAGCATACAAGCAATTACAAACATTTACAAAAACGCCAATGTCATAATCAAACTATTCAAGAATACAAAACCCATTAAGGTCAAACAAGGGGTAAGACGAGGCAACCCCATCTCCCCGAAGTTCCTCCCAAACATGCTAGAAGACGTTTTTAAGAAACACCAGTGAGATGAAAAGGATAAATTAATATAAACAGCAAACGCCTCACTAAGCTAAAATTCACTGACATTATATTATTTTCAAATAACATGAACTAACTTGAAACCACAATAGAGGTACTATGACAACCACACAGGAAGTATGACTCAAAATAAACAGTTCAAAAACCCAAATAATGACCAGCAGAAATTATGAAAGATAAATATGTTTTAATTAAGCTGATAGCCGAATAGGTAAGTATATTTAAGGCCAAAACTGACACTAAATGAACCAACCTGAAGAGTAAAAATTAGTAGATAAATCCAACTCTTTTCACACAAATACAGAAAACAAAGGTGTTCAACCAGTGCGTTATGCCTCTAAGACTTGGGTGCTTACAAAGACCAATCTTGAAAAACTAAAAGTGGCACAATAAAAAATCTTAAGAGCAATATTGGAAATAAGACCAACAAACAGAAAAAACTGGAATAAGGACGAGGACGAAAATCATTCCCTTAGCTAAGAGGATAACAGGCAGAAATGGAAGGGGGTAGGACTTTTTATGTGGAAGGACCGCCATGAATGTAACAGAAAAACAACTATTTGGAGACCACAAACGGGAAAACAAAACAGAGGAAGACCAACAGTCTAATCCCAACGTTGGACAAAGACCTATTTTGTTTTGTTCGATGCTTTTTCCCACTATGCTGAACTTGTCTTTTCTTCTATTTTACTTGCACCTCTTGATAGTGGCCGGCTTCTTTTTTGGTATCCACCTGGTCGTTATGCTTGTTCAGCTGTTATTGGTCATTCTAGCTATGGTCCGGCCCAGTTCCATGTCAGTTTCCTGCATCTGGCGACGGGATTATCAATTTCTGTTCTTCTTCCTATTTTCGTTTGGTTGATTCTCAGCTTTGCTGTTAATTTTTTATTGTCGCGCAGTAACTAATGGTTGGAATTATACACATATTATAGACTCTTCTTTCAGATCTTACTTTTGAAAAGATTTTTCAACCTGCACCTTTTCCATTACATTTCTTTCTCCATGCGCCTTGAGAGCAATATTAGCTACCCTAAATAACTCACTTGGTGTACGTATTTCACTGTATGGTTCCCTATTTGCACATCTGCTGCAGGTCTAATTGATAGCGAGTGTGTTTTTTTTTTCAAAGTTTGTATGCAGCCATACTTGGTTACTCTTCTCATTTGGTTCTAATACCATTTTTTATATTTCTGTTCTACTTTGTGTCAGCACTTCCTCATCATCTGCGAAACTTAGGTTAGGCAGTTATCTTCCTGTTATTATTCCTCTATCGTCCCAGTTTAAGTTTCTCAAGTTTTTCTCAAGTATTGAGTTAAACAAATTAGGAGATAGGGGATTTCCTTGTCCGATTACTTTCTGTATATTAATACGTCTGTCCTCTCTGTCTAGTTCTATTTTCGCCGTATTGTTCTTGTACAATTCTTCGATAAATCTGCGATATTTTTCTGACATTCCCTGGTCTTCTAAAGTTTCCAGCATTGAGTTGTATTAAGCTGATTGGGCTCTTTCTTCCCCTTCTTGAAGAACATATAGTTCTCGCTTCTTTTCATTGCATTGCGGTTCCTTAAGCTTTTAGAATCTCGTTAAAGAGTTTTCTTATTTTCTCTTACATTTTTAGTGGAGTATCTATAATGTACTTGTTATTCCATACTGTCCTGGTACTGTATCTCTTTTCATTCGTTTCAAAGCCCATCTCCTTCATTTCATCATAGCCATCGTACTCGACTGTTTTGATTGCTTTCCTCCGCCGTTTGTTGCTCTAGTGGATCTCAATTACTTCTATATATTTTCTCATAATATTCTGTTGCTACATTCAGTTGTTTTTAAAAAATCTTTTTACGGTGTTCTCCCTCCTCATACTTGTAATCCATTGTTGTTCAGATGATATTTCTTTTTAATTTTTTTTTGTGGAGTCGTATTCGTTCAGTATCGTTCTATTTTTCTCATTTCCATTGCCTATATCTTTTTTTATTTATTGCTTGTTTAGTTCGCAATACTCTAATCTATTTATTAGCCTCGTTTGTTTTCTACCTTTTATTTTTTAATTAGTTCTCTTGTTGCTTTGGAGATTTTCTGATAGTTTTTGCTGTATTTATATTACTTATTAGCCTCTTATCTGTAATAAGCATTTGTTCATATGTTTCCGTGTTTAATGTTTTTCTATAATCTTGTATGTTAGTTTTACTAGTTCCATAACTAACCATCCATAACCTTACTCCCTTTTCGATGTATCTTCACTGTGAAACGTACCATTCTATGATTGGATCTGAATTTCAGAATACCTCTTTTTGATGAAGTCTATTTTATTTTTATAAAGACGATTTGGGGTAACCTATGTCCAGCTGTTGCATCTTTGTCTTCTAAACATGGTTAATTAGGGTGCATTGATGTCAATTTGACGTATTTCTTCTATAGCAGGGTACAAACAGATCGTTATCCCTTATCACTCTAAAGTACTTTATAGTGAGAAGAGACAACGATCTGTCCATACCCTGGTAAAGGACAAGTACGTCAAATTGACATGAAGTCACCCTAGGGTTAATTATGTACAGCTATTTTTGACGGAAAAACATATTAACAAACTTTCCTTCTAGTATCTGTTTTCATATCCGACCTTTCGCATTATTTTTCTATCAAACCGTTCTTTCTTGTTCGCACTACTGTTAAAATCTCCCATTACCAAGATATATTTTGCTTTGATTTTTTCTTGATCGATGAGTATTTGTAAGTCTTCATCACTGGCCGACGGTAGATGAACGTACACTTGTGTTATTGAGATTGCCAATGTGTTGTTGAGTCGTAAACGTAGGGATACTATTTTGTCGGAATGGTCGTGAAATTCTTCTATTTTTTTAAAATAAGTTTTTAACCTAGACTCCTACTCCTTCTTATTCTTTATTTTCTTCTTTATGGTACAACATATGACCTGACTTTTTTGGAGTATTTTGTCTCCTTATCTTCTTACTTCTGACATTTCAGTTAAATCCCATTCATTTTTTCACATTGCTTGTTTAATTTCCACGACGCTTTCTTTGCTTTTTTCTTTCTTTTTTACTACCTACATCTTCTTCTTCTCTAATCGTATAGTCATCATAATAGATTTTTTAAGCAAAACAGAAGTGGCAGACAAAACAAATTCAAGATCTATAAATTCGTGCTTTAATATGTGTATTTATGTTGAGTACTAACCAATATGCAAACATATAAATTGCACATCGATGAAGAGGTTACAAATAGACAAAATCAGAAACAAGGATATCAGGAAGAAGCTGAATGTAATTGCAATACAAATGTGTTGGTTTGAATACTTATTAAAGGTAAATGAGGATAGAATTGCAAAGAAAATATGAGAACTGGAATCGGACAACAAAAGAAATAGATGAAAACTGAGAAGTATAAGGCAATGGTGAAGATATTTAGAAAAAACCTATAAAAGGCTTTAACAAGAACTTCCCTCGTGGACATTGTGACACTAAATAATTTTAAAAAACAAATTAAGTTACGAGTAAAAATATCTTCACGTTTCTAATACATTAAATACATTTTCAAATAAAAAAATGTAGCCCGCTGGGAGGATTTGAACTCCGCCGCATATGCATAGCAGGTTGTAACCACATCGACTTTTCGTCTACGCCATCGAGACATTGGAACGAGTGCGGCGCGCGCCTCTCTTGAACAGAAGGGTCTTATTGTTGAAACGTTTCGACTCTTTTTGACATTATCCTGTATCTGTTGAGTCCTATTTTGGGCAAGTGTAAAGCCTGACTTATGTGAAAATTATTACCTCCTTCTATTTCAAAATTAACGCAAAAATAAACAAAATTTTATTTTTTTAAGGTGTTCATCCTGTATATATTTGTCTGAAATTTTCACGGTTTCATGCCAGTTATATATATATAATGTGTAAACAAAATATTATCTTCCTCCGACAAATAGTTTTTGAGGTATACCGCCAGCAGACAGACAGACAGAGACAGACAGACAGATAGACGGAATTGAGAAAACCTGTTTTTCGTCATCTAGGGACCTTGAAACGTGAAGATCTGAAGAAATCTCGGAAGGTGATTTGTTCGTGATTACAATACTTCCTTCGTCTTTTGAGGATCAATCATATAGGAACGACAGTTCTCTTACTTAAAGTTATGGATTTTGAAACTAAAATGTTTCATAAATTGATGTATGTTGAGTTTTTCTGAAAACATTTGTCCTATAGATTTTGATGACGATGGCCCCCCAAGAAAATGCTCACTCTCAGGCAGCTGGTCCGGGTTCAATTCCCGACGACTCGAGAAGGATTTAAAAAATCGTGCGGTCCCCAGCTACAACGCTGACATCGGTGGTAATCGTTAACCCTTAACACGAGATCTCTTCCTCGGTTTCGACGGGTAAGGCTAGCCACCTACCCAACTTAGAAGAGGGCTCATAGAATCACAACTGTGTGGAACTAAGCAGGCCACTGGCCTAATGTAATAGGAAGAAGAAGTCCTATAGATTTTAAAAATTTACGATGCATCTAGTGTTTCAGCTTTATTTAAATTATGTACTTTAGACAAGAATATTATTGGTTACATGGTCAAAATATGAAATATAATTTTGTCAAGGTCATATATCTTTTTAATATATGCTACAATTCATCTTGTTAGCGAGATGAAGTAGGCCTATATAGAGTTTTTATTCTCATGTATTAACTATTAAAAATATCACAGTTACTGGGAATTGAACTCAGCTGTTAGTTCAGCAGTCAAAATTCTTAAGTAGTAGCAAAGAGTGTTACATAGGTACTCTTTGGTAGTAGTCTATCCATATAAGTGCTGGCTAATTTAAAAATAACTTTTGGCACTGAAAAAGTAGCAAGCCTTGATTTGGATTTGCTAAATTGAACTTTTGTACTACACTTCTACAATTAAGCCTGCGTCCGTCGTGTACTGAAACATTTTTATTTACGGGTGCACTTGAACGCCGACGTAAACTGTCTCTGGAATTAAATAAGGTTGGGTTCATGTTTTAAATATTAGAATTATGTAAGCAAACACCGTAATAAATCTAGGGGACACAATGCGTTAATACATCCAATACATTAGCAAACATACTGGAGTAATGTGCCGCTGTAGTAGTTGTGACCGATAATTATTGTAATTTGCAATGGGATTGTTCTGTGCGTGTGTCGTAAGCCTATGTTAATATATCATGCCCGACTTACCGAAGTCTTTTATGTACTTCTCCAACTTGTCGTTCTCGTCCTGGGAGGAAATGCTGGCCAAGTGCATGCCGTGAAATCTGCAGAACTGCGTTGCCCGGAAATAGTTTGCCTGCGAAAAATTAAAATTAGATATTCTAATTGGCACTCGTTATCCTTAAAATAATTCAGCCGCGAAATCTGTTACTCGAATGCAAATTCACAATCTGCATAAGAAAAGTTCGTGGTGGCTCAACATTCCTGCCTGCGAGGATCAAAAAATTTTTATCGGACGCCTTTGCAGCCAACAAAAGAATTGCCCGTACCGTCCTTGTGTTTTTAAAAATCGGCGCAAAAACAGGTTGTTTTCTTGTGTTTTATTCCGCGGATCGATTCAAAAAAACATGGCAACCTTGGATAAGCAAATAAATTGGTTCGGCACAAGAATTGCCCATTAATGACTGACTCATACAGAGACAAAGACAGTGATAAGCCACCTGCCCAGGATGACAAAATCGCACCCATCGCTGCTCCCACTTCTGATTTGCAAAAAAGTAGCACACTTAGATCTATGCGTTTGATGGCCCGAGGAGCTCCGACGTCCACAAAACCAGGAAGTCCACCGGAGATGTTTTGTAACGGCAACACGAAACCGTGGCCATTAATAAGTCCGCTTTTTCCTAGCTGTTATCCATACGATAAAATAAAATTGCCTTGAAATTCTAATTACTGAAAAGCGGTTCAACAAAACTTGGGTTTTAGCTCTGGCTCGTTCGATGGCGGTTACTTAATTTGCTGTTTCAAAACTTCCTTTCGCAACCGGTCGAAGCTGCGGATTTTGGCAGACTTGTGGCCGGGGGATTTATTTTCGAAAATGCACTACACCACATGGTGTACATGCCAGCGATTAGAGACAAGGTCAACGTCATCAGCGCCGTCATTCGAATTCCATTTAAAAGTGAATGGTTAATATGTTTTCTGTGTCAACCCGACTACATCCAAGCACAGCTGACAAGGACTCTGACATAAACGCTCAAAAATACAAGGCCTTCGGTTAAAAAACCAAAATTTGGCGAATGCTGTCAGCCAGGAATGTTGGCGATTGACGCTTCCTTGTTTTTCGAATCGATCAGAAAACCATCCACTAATTACTTCTAAGTTTACTAAGGATAAGCAACGTCCAGTAGAACTCGAACAGTTACATAAGACCAAATGGAACTAACGAAAGTTAACCTAGATAGAGTAGTCTCCCATTATACTTCCTTCAATAAAAGGAAGATGCGCGCCCAATTTTCTACAAAAAGCTAAGTACCCCAAAATTGACCACAAGCAAAGCCACTAGCAATAAAACATAAGGCGAGCTACGTCCAATATAAATTCTTGGTTCCAGCAGATTTCTTCACCTTTCAAAAGGTTATGCGTGTTGCTTAATAAGATTTCTTCAACTTTTAATTATAGTACTCGCCAATATTCGTTACTTTTGCAAACTTTCGGACCGGGCTTTTCTCCTGGCAGTTGGTATTCTTGCACATTTTTGTTGTGATCCAACGACTTTCTTCAAGGTTTTCCAGAAAGTTTTTTATCGTAATAATCATTGTTCTCTGGCGTAGTCTTTTCAGGTCTTCAGACGGCAACAATTTTTCCCAGCTTTTTGAAGGCCTTGTTTGTTGCTCAACAGGTTCTTCTTAAGGATCGTCTCTTAAAAATGTAGTGGTAGCGGAATTTCTCTCCATAAATTCAAAATTTATTGTATTCCAACTTTAAAGTTAGACAAGTTTTTTGGCGCCTTTAATAAAGTCTATTTTTAACTGGTAAATTCCTTTGCTTACATGGTTCATGGTCACATTTTAGCAGAAGAAATAATAATTTTTTACAATTTATAACAAAATTTTACTTTCAATCAAAGTAGCAGCGTTAAAAAATAAATCCAAATCAATTATTCTAAAGCTCACAAAGCTTAGTCATTGTTTCCATGTTTAGAGTCATAGTCATAAAGAGGCCATAATATGTGGTCCAATATTTGCATCCGCCCCTCAGAAGGTCGCATTCTACATAATTACGCATCGAGAAAAACACGTTACATCACTTCGTTAATTTTAACGATTTTAATATGTTTTGGGAGAACGCTAAATGGTGCTCGTTAGCTCGCTTTCCTTTCTCTCGAAGCTTTTCGGGAATTGATTGAATGAGATTACGGGTTTTGACATTATATGTTAGGTTAGGTTTTTTAAATTTTAAATTGGAAAATAACCTTCTGATTGAGTTAACTTTGTAAAGTGTATTGTTTACATTGACATAAAAAATAACTTCTTAACTACTTGCTGGAATGTTTTGAACTTAAATTAAACTGCAATTTGGGATATTTCCTCTATGCCAATTCGGAAATTCCGCTTTCCCTTTCACTTTGTACAATTTGAGCATTCATTTAAAGTGTTTTTGATCTTTATATTATAATTTTTCCTATTATCACAAATAGTAACTAAAGCATTCATCGGTTATTAAAAATTGGAAAATCGTTGTTTCCTATTCAAACAAGTGTTATTTTTAGCTTGACGTTATACTGAAATGTAAGGTATGTTTTTTAATTATCGAAAACTATATCACACGTTGAATATTTATTTTACTCCCAATGTTTAATCAATGTTTACTTTGAATTAAGACAGATACACAGTATTTTTCATGAGAAATTTAATAAATGAAGAAATTTTTATCGTTTATTTACCATCTATAGTACTAAAGGTTTGTATAAGATTTACAACGCTTTATGAAAATGTAAGTAAAGAGTAAACTACCTTTGATAACTGGTCTATGTTTAAGGCATTTTGTAGGTATCACCAGCCTCAGAACAAACAGATTTATTATTTTTTTCTATAGCACATGTTAAAGTGTGCTTTTATCAACTCAAAACCAAAGGTCAAGTTTTACTTCAACAGCAAGGGTAGATAAAGTAGCACTTTAACATCAAGGATAGATAAAGTAATTTAATTTTCTAACTTTTGTTTAAATTAAATGTGACAGCCTCGTATTATAGTAGCAACCCAATCTAGCTACTGACATTTTGAAATGTAATTGACTATCGTTATTTTCTTTTGAAATTGTAAAAATTCTTGCTATAGAAAAAAATATTGTATTATACACGACGATAAAGTTATTTCTATCCACTCTTGAATCATTAACGTCTCGACTTCGTTTCGACGTTAAACGATTCACTCGTGGATAAAATTTAACTTTATCGTCTTGTATAATAAATTACTATAATTATTTTTTATCTCTTTATAAAGCAACATGTTTTCTGCCTGTTTTGGTTGCAAATAATTTGTTAACACCTGCTGGTATCAGTTCTAAGAAGCTGTCTAATATGCTTGCAACAAGAAGGAGGCCAAAAACTTCTGTAATAACTAATAACTGTATTTTATTATTTATAACTTCAGTTTTGCATTTTTAGTAAAAAAAATAATAAAATTAAATATCTGATAGAAATTTTAGTTCCAGTTAAAAAATATATAGTTTGTTAGGTTTTAAGTCAAGGTAAAAATGCTATTGCTACAAAGTGAGGTAAAATAAAAAAAGACTATATACATTAGTGGAAGAAAATTTAAACTTAAAAAATCTGTCGTAGAAATAATTTTGCTAAACGTCAGCTACAACTCAACATATTTCATATTTATAAATTATTTCTTCAACTAAGAATTACTTACTTAAATTACTTTTATTCAATATTGACACTTTAAAGTGACATTATTAACTCCATAACAACCTTCATAAACAGTCTATAATTTACCCGTAGAATAAAAAGTGTTTTAATTCACTAGAGAATTAAAAAAGTTTAATTCACTAGAGAATTAAAAAAGTTTCAATGAAGAACAACATATTTTTATTATTTCTACAAATATTTGCATTCAATTATTTTTTCTCTTCGTAGTGTGTAATATATAATTACTAAAATTTAAATTAAATCGACGATGAATGGGCAAATTTATATCTTAATGTGAATATTTTCAAATTTTTTATTCAAAATGTCAAAATTGAATAAAAACATATAGACGCCACGTGAATTAAACATTTATTAACTCAAAGATATGATCTCACTCCTTTTCGTGAATAAAGAATATGTTTAATTCACTTGGTGTATAATATGTATTTTAGGAATTTGGGAGAATTTTATATTCAGAGAATAAAGAATGCGGAAAAGATTTAATACCAAATAGAAATTTTATATTTTTTACAACATACGTGTACTCTAAACTTGGACTTACATTTTTAGATTTTAAACTAAGCCGAACAATTTATAAAATTGGTACAAATAAAAATAATATAATTTTTTATTCTCTTTTGACAGTTTCAAATGACATTATTAACTCCATAACAACCTTCATAAACAGTATATGATTCACAAGTGAAATAAAAGTGTTTTAATTCACTACAGAATTAAAAAAGTTTAATTTACTAGAGAATTAAAAAAGTTTCAATGAAGAACAACATATTTTTATTATTTCTACAAATATTTGCATTCAATTATTTTTTTCTCTTCGTAATATATAATTACTAAAATTTAAATCAAATCGACCATGAATGGGCAAATTTATATCTTAATTTGAATATTTTTAAATTTTTTATTCAAAATGTCGTCGAAGTTGAATAAAAACATATATACGCCACGTGAATTAAACATTTATTAACTCAAAGATATGATCTCACTCGCACTACGTGCTCGTGAGCACAACATCTGTTTAATTCACTTGGTGTATAATATTTATAAAAATTTGTTGATGTGATGTATTATCAGATTCTAACTAAAGAATTTTAAAGACTTATAAGTCAGTTATTTTTCAAAATCTGATTATGAACTTTTCTTCAAAATGATTTTTCTAAATAATTACTCAAAATGTTTACAGTTAAATCATTATTGAAATAGGTATATACAGGGTGTCCTTAAGTACACTGCCATATATTAACAGAAAAGGCGCAACCAAAACTGTTTTTTTTTTAATTTAAAAACTGTATACTTAAGATATACAGTTCAGATTTTGCATGTATACAACAGTTAATAGTTATTTATTATACAAGACGATAAAGTTAAATTTTATCTGTGAATGAATCGTTTAACGTCGAGACGAAGTCGTGACGTTAATGATTCAAAAGTGGATTATAATAACTTTATCGTCGTGTATAATACAAAATTGTATTCAATGCTTATAATTTCATTAATCAATAAATATCTAAAAATACCTTAAATTTTGTATTAACAGCGGTGAAAAGTCTTAGTGACAAGTTGGAAAGAGTCGCCTATGATTTGAGGTTAGTAGGTTAGGTTTTGTTTGTTATTTGACACCGACTAACGCAAAATTTAACCTGCAAATCTCAAATTTGATATAACTTGACAGTGCTACCAACAATGCAGTAGTGAGTAACATAAATAGATAAAATCCTATTTTATGCTTCTGAAATGAATAGTTAAACTAGTACAACTTTAACCGTAAGAATTGAAAGAAAATAATAATAAAATACCATTATTAAAAATAAAATATTATCTTGCCTAGGAGGCGATACCATACATTAATGTTCTTTTTACAAACATTTATTTCAATCCGATAAAAAATGTAAAATTCAGAAAGACTATTTTCTAAAAGAAATTTAATTGTTCTTTAACTCGGATAAAATTCTAAAAATTGAGGAAAAATCTATAAATCAGTAATAAAAATTCACAGGTGTAGCTAATATAGAATAATTCCTTCTAGTTAGTGTGTTTTTGTTGGATTATGCTCCTATCTGGATTCTCAACATTTTAAGAGACCTTTTTATATTATTGCTGCTCTCCAAACCACATAACTACGTTAGTTCTGTTGCAAAATTTTGTATTTCCTATAGTAATACCTTAATGTTTATCTTTTACTAATAATGTGTCGAAATTGAGCTTAGTATTTATATTAGAGCATATAAAAATTTACAAACAACTTTTGATATAAAAATTACTTCAAAATCAGATTTCCCATTCATAATAATTTTTTACATAAAATTTTGCCAATCCAAGCAAAAATAGGATTGTTTGTGGAAACTTATAATTTATTGTTTAAATTTAAAAAATCTAGAAAATTTAGTGTTTAAGAACAGTTGATATTCACTGACAGTATTTTTGAGCAAAAATAGAAATAGAGTGTTTTGCTTTAAATTTTTATGTTGCAGTTTATTCCAGATTTTACATTTTTCAAAATACAAACAAAGCAATACGTTTAAATAACGATCTTCTGAAATGTTCAACATATTTTTATTTATTATATATTTACTACTTCTGCTAATACTTAAAACGACTCGATTTTAAACAAAATTGCAATATCTGACAAAGTATCCAATATTTTTCTTGTATGCCTAATTTGAAAATTCTACTGCTTAGTGTTCAGAGAAATTTTTGTGATAACGAAATGATTTCAAGCCAAACCTCCTGCATTGTTCAAAATTGCAACAAACATCGTTTAGAAATTAACACAGTTTCTTATGCATGTTACCTATGCAATATTAGAACTATTAGTTAACAGTAATAAAATGACGGTTTCAGAATTGAACGCTCAACTGATTTTAGTTTCTGTGGTAAGTTTTTGCTATTACCATTACCACAACTAATTTCTATCGAAGCATAAGAAACCGATTTAAAAATGCACTTGCAAAACCTTCAGCAGAACACCTAAACTTTGGGCAGCGAAAAAACAATTTAAAACCTGTTGTAGATTGAGCCGAATTCAATCGTACAGCAAAGTGGTAGCCAAACGTGACCACCTAATTAATTACGAAATAATTTGTTGAACTACGACACTATCCGTTCACGCCTGCACTATTTAAAACTTTAAACAACCTACAGAACTATAAAAAGTTGCTCCTGAAAACGAAGGTGCGTCCACAGCCAAATCAATGTAATTGTAAGAATGCAGCCACTCAAATGCGCGAAAAGCTCCAATTTCACGGGAAGATTGTTCACTGAGCACAACACCACTGAACTTGACCTTTTGCAGCCTTCAAGACCGATTTAAACCCTTACCTTGAAGAAAATTCCCAAGTAGTACCGCTTGTCTCCCAGCTTCAGAAGGGGCATAGTCCAGCGATTAAGGGTCGGCGAGGAGTCGTCCACGCAGTTGGGGCAGTCTGAAAAAGAAACTCCAGTCACTGAGGGTTCTCCAAGGGGCGAAGAAGCAAGCGTAAAAGCAAAATTGTCAACTCGCCATCCTGCAGGCCAGGAATTTTATACACACTTGGGGAAGAGGCGCACAGATAGCCGAGGATTAGAAAACCGTGCGCCAAAACGAGGCCCGACCAGAGATACATCGTTAAGACACACGGCGGCAAAATTATTACTAAACCAAAAGGTGAGGTATGTCTTCCTCGGAGGCTGATGATCGCGTCCTTGCGCGTAGAGAAAGTGGTTTCGGCTGCTCCAACAATTGGCGCTCCTTGGAGCCCAAACGCCCCCCAGCCGCACGTCACTGATTGGGTCATTATCGCATAACGCTCGAATTTTGCATTTTTCCCGCGGACGCCGGTGCTGACATCTTCTGCAAGGCTGCGGCAAGTGCAGCGTTGCCATATCGCCATTTAAAAAATTCCTCAAAGTTATCGTAACATTTTTTATATTTATATTCAGACTTGTTTTTTTTTTTTTAATATATTCTAATAATATACACAGGGGCGTTAGAATCAATTTTAGAAAGGATTAAGGGAGTACACTGGTTGAAAATAAACTAGATCTATTTCAATATAAATTGGGAATGTAAATAATTATTATGCAATTACAAAGTAAAAGAGAATTTATTATTGAGTGGAAAATGGCTATTTGAGAAACAGATGGATTCGAAAATAATAAACTATTTTAAAAATTAAGGTTTGAGGGGAATGACAAATACTAAATTGTAATAAAATTATAAAATTAGTAGGTGTAAATTAAATATTATTATGAGATAGAGTGTAAAAGTAGAAAAATTGAGATCGTTAAGGACTTGGTTTCGATTATTAAGAAATAACAAATTTTTAAAAATGTAGCAGAAATTATTTGGTGTGATAAAAATATTAAAAATAAACCCTATTTTATTGAGAAACCGTTTGGATAATAAAAAGGGCAAAAATAAAATTTGAGTGGTGAAGTTAAAAGGAACTATAAAACACGAAGAATAATTAAATACATAAAACTAAGGAAAATTACTAATGGCAGTAGAATTAATCTACAAATGTGAATAACTGAAGAAGAATAATAAGTACATTTGACATAATACATTAATCGAATTGGATTGCGTCAAGCTGTTTGGTGATAAGGGGGAGTTCCAGAGGACGACTATAAGTTCGAGGAAGTTGACAGAGGCAGTATTGGCAGTAGGTGTCTGCAGATTTGGTCTGTTGGCTGCATGCTGTAGGGAAGGTTTGAGTTGCTGATTCTGGACAGTTGGGACGTCTTGTCTGTCAGTGAGGCTTTTTATTGCAGGAAGGTGTGTGAGAGGTTGGATCAGTAGGCGGAGATGTGCAGGTTAATTGACATCCTGAACATTGTTGAGACCAATTGAAATGTGGGTGATTTGAATAGCAAGGTAATTACTAGAAAAGACAATAAAGACTATAAACGTGAATTAGTTATTAAAGAATTACTTAATGTTGCACTCTAGATAAAGGAATCCACCCCTGATTTTTCAGGAGCTAGCACAAATAATAATTATTGATATTCTGAACATAAATAGGGCAATTTTAATTTGACATAATAAAAATATAATTCAAAGGCATATTAATATCACTATACCTGAAGGTACATAGCATATATAAGGCGCCACAACGCGGACCTTAGCAATATTTCTTAGCAAAAAAATAATAAAAATTCAAGTTGGAGGCTCAAATATTAAAAAACACATTTCACAAAGTAAATACATTTGAACTTCATTGACAAGCAAAACTACACATTCAACCTAAACTAAACATAGATTGTAAAAAAACAAACATGGTAAACGCTCTTTAAGAAACAAAAATGCATGGTGTTCATTCTCGCCCTTCAAGGTACAAGAAAAGTAACTGTACAATTTTGACGTTTAAAAATCACTACGTATATGCTAAAGACCTTTATCTACGACCACTACTAACAGTAGGCCTCTTAGCGCTAGCTTGTTTCACTAAAAGTGACGTTTTATAGTTTACCGTGGCTACAGAAATCAGCTATTTACTTTTAGCTCTAGTGCTAAAAGTGAAGTGAGGTTATAAAACTACAATTTCGAACTGGAAGTGAAGTTTTAAAGTTATTCTAATTGCTTCTTGCGTTACAGGTAAAGTGTTTTTGAAATAATTAAAGCGTTATGTAATGAATACACTCAGACCTTGACAGCACTGGCTTCGCAAACATTCGCCCGCGCATGGCCTACTATTTATTATGACATAAATTAGAAGTGTCGTAGATGCAAATATTTGTTAAATCGATATTTATAGATTAATAATGGTAAAATTAAGGTCGTAGATAAAATATTGTATGCAACGCGTGCCTTCGGCTTCGTTTCATAATTTTCATGTCTCGTGCATAACCGTCGACTTTTAGCACTTGTTGCATAAATAGCTATTTTCTATGTCATCATCGGATTATCAGCAGGGGCGAATTTAGGCATATACAAATAAGACAATTGTCTAGGGCCCTATTTTGCCAGGTCCCGACCTACGCTGGTTCCACATTTTTCCAATTCTCATTTAGAACTTAAAACCTGCTATATTCAAATTATTTGTATACATATACAAGGAAATTAAACATATCGTAATATTTTGCTGAAATTTGGATTTGGACATTTTTTTCTGCGCCAAATGCACCTCTGTCGAATACAGTAGGCAGCTATAAAGAATGTTAAAGGTAGGTAATAATTGACCAGGTGAGTCTGGCGCAAAACGTGTCAAATACCATGCCGGAAGGATTATCTTTGAAGATAAGCAAATTACAGGGTTGCAATATATTTCATAAATGGCACTCACCTGACAGTTGTACGATGAAACGGAAACAGAAAAAGAGTTATTCGGTGTCAAAAGATGCTTAGGTATTATTACTTATTATGTCCTACCAGTACATTAATTGAAATTAATGACTCTATTTTAAGGTATCTTAGATACAAAATAACGCTCCAGGGCAATTATTTTCTTCATAAGAACACTAGGGTTATTATGAAAAATTAACAGTATTTGTTTCCATGGATACAACTTTTACTTCAAAAATTATGCACCACTGTCACAATTAAAATTAATGACAGCTCAGCTAATGTCACAAATCTAACTTAGATCAGCTAACTAGATCAATCTTAAATACTATATCATAGTAATTATATGAATTGAATATGAATATGAATTAGGTAAGAAAATTGGTAGGACATAAAACCTTGAAGGCACCACGGGCATTATGAGCTAAGAGCCCGCGATTGTTGTACACAACTCGGGCCAAAGGCCCTCGGTTAGTACACTAACAATCTTGGGCTCTTATTTTACTCATAATGCACTTGGTACCTTAATAACTATTATGTGTTCACTAAACTAATTCAACTGCCATCTGCCAAACAGCCCTAAAGTTGGCATCACTTACATCTTTGTTTTTGGCAACTTTCAATTTTTAATTTGGCACACTTTAAAACGTCAAATTTGAAGATTTGAACAAAATTGTCAAAGTGACGTTTTCAATTACAATTTATTTTTCCAAGTTTTAGCAAATGTCAGTATGTCAGTCGCAAAACCTAACCTGCTAACCTCGAATTTGGCATAGACTTACAGTGCCACCAACATATTATTCATACAATAAATATTTCAAAGGCAACTTGATGGAAAAGCATTTATAATCACCCGGTATAAGCATTAATAATAATATTAGAAAAAGGGTTATCCTACTAGGAAGTGAAAAACTTG
Source organism: Agriotes lineatus (assembly GCA_940337035.1). Lineage (NCBI taxonomy): Eukaryota > Metazoa > Arthropoda > Insecta > Coleoptera > Elateridae > Agriotes > Agriotes lineatus. Next base: position 49,625,998 of record OW679199.1, read on the forward strand.
CTGTAGTAATATACTACTTCGTTTTTTAAGTCAATATATTTTCACATTATTTTTGACAAGTTCCATTTCATAACCTGTCACTATTTTAATAATAGGTAATTAGTAATAAGTTTGTTTGCTAGGTTTGAAGTACATTACTAAAAAGAAATGAAATTTAAGCTTACACTTAATTTTTATAAATTTTTACATTGGCAGTTTCGTTAGTTTAGTGAACAGATAATACTAAAAATTTTATAATAAAAAATAATATTATTTCTAAATTTACCAATTTAGAAATCCTTTTAAGAGTATATTCTGACAAGTAAACAACACATTCATACACAGGTGACGTCCACCGTAATTACGATTTTATAGTTAGTTAGTGTTTTAACACACCTGTGCGATAAAATGACTACAAAATGTGCTTTCAAAGACTCTTAAAGAAATTGTTTAGTAGTTTGCAGATACGCTAGTAATTTCTCGTTTAATTTAGTTTTGGAAAAATAAAGAAAATTTATATTTACGACCTTGATTTTTGACGTTTCAAAGCGTCAACTGCAAAATTTACTCAAGGTAGTTTGCTTTATGGCGGTGGTTTTGATATTCGAAAGCAAAATTTATAGGAAATATTTAAAAACATATGTCGGCCAAAAAATTTAATACACTACTCGGCGCGTTAAGAATTTTACAGCACTCGGTTTATTAAAGCGCTTCGCTTCGCGTCGTGCTTCAAAAATTAAAACCTCGCGCTGTAAAATGCAACCCACCGCATTCGTAATGTAAATAACTATTACTATGCCGATTAATGATGTTTTTGGAGAAAAATCTGTCTCAGTTTCAAAATGCATTAAAAATTATATACGAAACTGTATCGGGCACATAGACCGAACAAATTATCCTTTTGTCTAGGCTCACAAATGTCAAAAATCGGCCTATACCGAAAAAAAGTAAAGGTAAAGCCGCTACAAATGAAAGTTTGCGAGGTGCTATACTGTGTACTTTACCTAAGACACTCCGTCTCTGACTGTAGACACAGTCACTGTCATCATAATTATATTTTTGACACCGATAGCGGTTATTTGACTTTGACAAATAGGACTTGTTACAATGGGCAATTTGATGGGCTCAGGGTCAAACAGCTCCTGTCAGTGTCAAAAACATATGATGGCAGTACAGACAGAAATAAATCGCCTCAACGCGATATTTTCAAATTGACTGCATAACGTTACACCTTAATAATCCCATCGACACCAAACTAAAAATTGCGGGAAGTTGAAAACGTCCAATCTCAAACTGTTGGCTTATCTCGCCGTCGTTTTACAGAAACTAATTTTTTTACGTTTTGTATTCCATAAGGCAATGTATTTATCATTTGCCGGAAAATTTACACTATACTCGGGCCGCCGAACAGATAGAGTGGAGCAGGCAACCCAAATAACATATTACAAAGGTCACTTGATAATATTTTAATTATAATTACTCAAAAGGATCGGAGATGCCGACCCTTGTAATTAGAACTAATTTCAATAATTATCATTAAATGACTTTTTGAGGTTATGATGCAAATAGAAATGTCGACCAACTTAAAAGTCAAGCCTGACATTTGCGCACTTGTAATTGAAAATGTTTAAGCCTGTGGCCTGGCTCTTCCTAAATCTCATTATTGGCTGCGGCGTCGAAACCAAAACACGTTGCCCGTGATATGGTTAAGTTTGTAGCGTTTTTTCTTTGGAGTTCCTTTATTCAACCATTTACAAGGACTAAATTGTGCATCTCTACTGCTGTTTTCACAGTTACATACAAGTATAAAATATTGACTTGTAAAATAGTTTCTTAAGGAACTTTTAATTATTCATAGAGCTGCCTGCATTATGGGTAACCGTAAGAAACTAATTCGTAGTCAAGAACGTGAAAGAATCTATAGCAACTATTGCAAATTTTACTCAGTCGTTTTGCAAGAATGGGTGACTAAAGCAACCGATGTTGGCTTAAATACAGTTAAGCGAATTGTTAAAGGAGCCTAACAAAGTGGCGGAAGAAAATTTACTTCTCCAAGAAAACAAATTACTAAACTTACCCCAGGTCTTCTCTCGATCAATATAAAGAAGAAGTGATCCCAAGTGTGATCTATAACTTTGCCATAAAAAGAGACCTACAATGAAAGCTGTATTCGAAGTCGAATAAAATGAAGGGGGGTGTTAATTTCACTGAGAAATTACATTCCTTTAGGCGATTGGTACATAAAATGGGTTTTCAATAGAGAAAATGTCAGGAATGAATTTGGTACGAAATCTTTTCTACCTCCGGCATGAAGAATAATCAATTCTTGCGCTTTACTGACGGGGGATTTAAAACAATTGTTGGTACCATCATCACAACATTTAGGACAGTATGGAAGCTATGCAAGTACGTTTCATCAGTGTACACAATATTTCAGCATTCGGCTTTATATTTTATCTTAAGAATTCAACACAATTTGCTGGAATTTCTCTCTTCTCTATTAGAACGTGTGCCTGTTGTCTTGACATTTTCTTTATTGAAAACCCATTTTATGTACCAATCGCCTAAAGGAATGTAATTTCTCAGTGAAATTAACACCCCCTTCATTTTATTCGACTTCGAATACAGCTTTCATTGTAGGTCTCTTTTTATGGCAAAGTTATAGATCACACTTGGGATTACTTCTTCTTTATATTGATCGACAGATGACCTGGGGTAAGTTTAGTAATTTGTTTTCTTGGAGAAGTAAATTTTCTTCCGCCACTTTGTTAGGCTTCTTTAACAATTCGCTTAACTGTATTTAAGCCAACATCGGTTGCTTTAGTCACCCATTCTTGCAAAACGACTGAGTAAAATTTGCAATAGTTGCTATAGATTCTTTCACGTTCTTGACTACGAATTAGTTTCTTACGGTTACCCATAATGCAGGAAGCTCTATGAATAATTAAAAGTTCCTTAAGAGACTACTTTACAAGTCAATATTTTATACTTATATGTAACTGTGAAAACAGCAGTAGAGATGCACAATTTAGTCCTTGTAAATGGTTGAATAAAGGAACTCCAAAGAAAAAATGCTACAAACTTAACCATATCACGGGCAACGTGTTTTGGTTTCGACGCCGCAGCCAATAATGAGATTTAGGAAGAGCCAGGCCACAGGCTTAAACATTTTCAATTACAAGTGCGCAAATGTCAGGCTTGACTTTTAAGTTGGTCGACATTTCTATTTGCATCATAACCTCAAAAAGTTATTTAATGACAATTATTGAAATTAGTTCTAATTACAAGGGTCGGCATCTCCGATCCTTTTGAGTAATTATAATTAAAATATTATCAAGTGACCTTTATAATATGTTATTTGGGTTGCCTGCTCCACTCTATCTGTTCGGCGGCCCGAGTATAGTTACGCTTTTGTTACGAAAATTAAAAATTAACCTTGCGAAATACAAAAATATACTTTAGAAATAGCAGACAACAACAGTCAGTAATAGACTGTGTTATCACAAACAACGCATTTTTCCCCAGTCAAATACTTGAGATAAGGTAGCTGGTATAGGCAGCGATTACAGTTTAGGGGCAAGTAAAGCGGGCGTTCGCTGCCGTAACCACATAAAGCGCCTACTATCGGTGAGATTGGTAACCTTATTTTCTTTTTTAGAACGTTTACTCTGTATTTGTTGGTTCCCATTTTTGTCAAGAGTAAAGTCTGAGCTACGAGGAAATTATCACTTTTATCTATTTCTCAGTTGAAGCAGAATTAAACAACGTTTAATGTTTTTTAAGGTGCTCATCCTGTGTATGTTGGGTCCAAAAATATGCCCTTTTTCGTCAAGGGTAAAAACCTGAGATGTGTGCAAAATATTACTTGCATTTAAGTAATAGTTTTTGAGTTTAATCAAAAACAGGTCGAATTTTACTTTTTAAGGTACTTAACCTGTATAAATTTCATAATCCGCATGCAAAATATTGTCTCTCTCTAACAAATCGTTTTTGAGTTATACCGGCAACCGACACATAGACAGAATTGAAAAAACCTGTTTTTCGTCATTTAGGGACCCTGAAACTTGAAGATCTGAAGAAATCTCGAAAGGTAATCTTTTCGCGATTACAATACTTCTTTCGATTTTAGAAGTGGAAAGTAAAAAGGCGTACTTAAAGGTTATAAAAATAATTCTTCCGAGAACTGAATTTCCACATTCAAGAAAGAAATAGAGCAAATGCAAAAATAAGGCAAATAAAACAAATTATGGAAAGACCAATCAAAATAATTATAACACGATCTTTATGGAAGAAAACAAATAAAATGCCTCTAGAAGCATGGAGTACATACTTCAGAAATCCATATTGCCAACCGGATTAGGGGATATAGAAGACTTAAACGAACTAAACATGGAAGAAATCATTATAAGCGGAGATGAAGTACTTGATGCAATAAACACATTTAAAAATAAAAAGGTCACCGGCCCAGACTGTATGATATCTGAAATGATTAAACATGGGGGAGAAGGATTAGTAGATCCTGTACAGCTTAGAACATCTATTTCAAAAAATAATCAGTGGTGGAACTATACCATCAAGCTGGATGTCAAGCTCAACTATCGCTTTTTTTTTTTAAAGATAGTAGGTAATAGAAATCTATAGGGGTTACTTTTTACAAAAATTATACATAGGAAACTTAGCCACACCATGCCACTTACTAAGGAACAGCGACTATTTAAACGAAGTAGATCTACTACGAATGCAATTTTTTGCATGTAGGAACTTGTAGAGAAATTTTTAGAATTTTATAATTTTTTAAAAACATTGACCGAATACGATTGAATAACATAATTAAAATAATTACATCAATTGAAAATCTAAACCTATATAAAACTAGTATAAAAGTTAAAGGTGAAACAATGGAAGAGACTGAAATTAGCACAGGTATAAGCAAGTCCATTTTCATTTACTATCATAATCAACGAGATAATAGATAGCCTCCCAAAAAATATCTAGAATATAAAATGACAAATACTAACACAGTATGCTATGTAGATGACGACGTTGCTCTTGCTAAAAATGAAGACGATTTATAAAGACCTCCTTACCGGTTTAATGTCACTACTTTTTTAATATATTATTATTGGATTCAAACTAGATGTGGAGGGTAGAATTATAAAACAGTTACCTTCGCGCTGAGATAAGAAGAAAAAATGTAAACGAGGAAGTTAAAACAGATAAATAAAGCATCGCGAATATCAGGATGCTTGGAAGATCTATTACGGAGGAATGTTTGACATCTACATCTGAATAACTGTAATAGACCTTATAAATTGCTTTTAAACAGTATTATAGCCCATTTAAAAGAATAATAATAATAATAATAACACGTGGCAATAAACGCAATGGATCAAGAGTATCAAATTTTAACCGGTTAATTTTTGGTTTAAACATCAAAGTGTATAAATTCACTCCACAATATTTGAACGAGGAGAAATTACCAATTGAGCTAAAAACGACATCTTTTCCAAAAATACATTTAGCATTCAAGTTGTTTAAATTATACAAATAAAATTCAAATTTCCGCATTGTAAGTTTACATAAAGCTGTAGTTTCTCGTCGTCCTTAAAATGAGTGCTCGAATCTCTGCAATTAAACATTTTTTAGTCATATGGATTAGTATTTTGCAGTCGTATGGAGTAGTATTTTATTTGATTGAAGGCAAAATTTACATTATCCACAAAGAAATTACTTGAAGAAAACAATCTTCTTTGAATTTAACACCAAAATATAAGTAAAAGTTGACACTAAGCAAGACATATTAACAAAACGATTTAAAAATGTTGTATTAAAGCTTCACTTTTCTAAGGAAAAAGTTCTTCATAACTAAAATTAAAATGATATTTTCTTCAAAACCGAAATATGTTAGCATAACATTTTTCCATATTGCATGTTTCTTAAAATTTGGCAACACTGGCATGCAGGCGAAAGTAGGATGCGGTCATCTCGGAATGCATCAAAAATGCCAAATGCAGAACGTGTTTGCAGGAAAGTAAAGGTTCCTCCTGGTTGCGTTTTCGAAACGGCACGCAGTTTCGCGTGCGTTTTGAAAACGTGTAATTAAAAATGGCATTAGCCCAAAAGGAAAAGTCTGTCGTTTAAAGCCATTTGCTGGTCAAATAAGCATGCACCATTAACATTTTCGTGTAATTAATAGTTTCATTAACTAAAAAAGTACAAACATCTTGGCTGGAAACCTTGGAAATAATAGCCGCAATTACTAATTTCCCGAAAAAATGCATGAAATGTTAATTCACATTCTAAACCGCCAGGTAAATTAGTATTCCATTAAGTTTGTTTATTTTTCTGAAATAGGTATGTGTTTACTTCTAATACTTTTTAACTGGCGCTCAGAGAGCTACTCAGATAATTTTAGCCGAAGTGGTATGCTCAATCCGGGAACTGCGTAGTACCTAAATTCGCCCAATTGCCGGATTAATTTAATTGGAGTATTGACCAAGTCTCTTTCATTGTTGGTCAAGTAAACAATGTTGATTCACACACAGTCATTGATTTAACGGCTGTCAATTATTTTTTAGGGACCATTAAAATTCCGAAAAAAGATGGATGTTGAATATTGTCATCACATTTTATTTTTTGGCTAGTTTCTGTTGTTTTCGTTACAATAATATCTTTATAAACTAGCTATTTGGCATCTTTTAATTTCATGTTTCAGTTTATTGGTATTTAAATCTTCAATAGTACGAAACTAATCCATTTATTTACAATTCAAAGCTAAATTTGATAAGTTTATTAGAGCTTACATTGCTTACAATTATTTATGGCAAAGGCTTAAACTTAACTTCGGTCACTAGCAAGTAAGCGAGTAGCTTCAATTTTTATGCGTTTACTCAATTAAAATACGAGGAATTTCCCTACTCTTACCTAACTACTCATTCAACGGCAACATTTAATTTTCACTATGACGATTATTAAACTAAAGATGTTATCTAAATGGTTTTTATTGCTACCATTACACACTGAAGGCTAAACTTAATTCTTATATATCACCATCACTAAGATTTAATTGAAATTATATTTATCAGTACTATATCTGAGCTGTGCAAATAGCCCGAGGATCCAATTTTCTGAACATTAAATTATATTAATCTGTCAAGCTGGTCTGTTAAAAAGCAATTAATTTGACATAATTTCAAACGTTCTGTATACCATTGAAAAATAATTATAATAGTGATGATTTACTGCTCATTGGTGGTTCGATTCTAATTTATACGATCAAATTTGTCGGTGATGTTATTTATACAGCTAATGTTATATTGACACTTTTAGCCCGACTATTGTGTTATACAATGTCCGGCAGAATAAAGAATCTATTTTAAATTGAGTTGTTTTTGTTAACGGCTAAATTTGTATTCAAAAATTAAACAAAAGATTATTCAGGAAACACGGAAATTTTATTTTTTAAACATTACATCAGTTAAGTGACCTCCTCGCTGCTGGCACTCTTGAAGCTGCGCTTACCCTTTCAGCATTTTCAAGTATGCGTACAGAACGAGTTCTTCCCTGTTGTTTGTCTTTGGCACATGAGGCAGTAGTGCGAAACTTGTGTACCCCCTTTTTAATTGTTATTCGACTAGGAACTGCATCTCGTGGATTTACATGAAAGTAACGACGAAATAAACGCTGTGTGGTTACAACAGAATTGTTATTTTTAAAATAAGCTTCAACCGCAAAAGAACGTTGAATATTTGACCAATGCTCTATATTCACAGCTAAACTGACAGTTCTCGCAAACACTTTGACAACTTTCTTAAATTTCCATTTATCGCGAAAGCATGGCGACTTGATTTGAATTTATATCGCATTATATTATGAAATGAATTAACTTTGAAAATGGATACGTCATTCTGCCGGACCCTGTAGGTCCAATAATACCAATGATTTACATTTTTGTTTTTTATTAAATCATTGATTAAACTACAAAAGTCCACAGTTCTAAAATAAACTAATCTAATCTGAAAATATATAAAACTAGTTATTGTTATATCGTCACATTTTTTAAGTGGAACGGTACACATAAGAATTGTTTCTTATATTAACTATATCTATGCTTAGCACACTTTTTAAAGAAAGTTCTGATACATAATTAGAGCCTCTGCTAATAACGTACAGCAACTAAGTCGTTGAACCGAGTTCGAAACATACATTTTACGATTTGCATGGTTGATTGCAAATTATAATTATACTTGGATTCCTCTGAACCTAGTTTTTATTGCCCGTAATTAAATAAATACTAACCTGAATAATAAAAAATATTTGAAGCAAAACGTAGCGGATTGTATTTTTAATTGTTGGTGTTTTATTAAAATTACAAGCGGAAAATACCATGCCATGATAGTTTTTTTCCACTTGATTATACAAGCTAGAATTCTATAGTATGTATTAATTTTATTACATTTATGATTCAAATGCAATTTTAATAGGTTAAGCAGAAATTAATTATAAGATGTCTATTCTACGTAACGCTCAATGACTGTTACTCTTTGAAAATACAAAATTGCTTGTTGCTATTTGTATTTAAATTAAGATCGAGCAGTAAGAATATTGGAATGGTTTTTTTTAGTATCAATAGAAACACTTCTCTTCCCGTTTATAAAGCTGGAAGGTTCACTCTCTTACCCAATTTATTTGATTAAATTTCAACGTACAAAATAAACTTTTGCAAAATGAAAGATGGAATATTTGAACGAACGACCGATAACAATTAAAATTTTTAGACTAATTTGATTATTTAACGTCAATAACTAATTTCGGCGTTCTTTCAAAATACTCGTATATCAATCAAGTTTAACTTAATTTTATACTATCCCTGAAACGTTCGTAAATACTTATTTAAGATACAAGTGTAAAAAGTCCTGCTTTATCGCACGAACTGATTTACGACACGAGCGCGTTACGAGTGCAATGAAGAGACGTTTTACAAGTGTGTCTTACAACGTTTTATCTACGGTCATAACCTTTTACGAAAGTACGCATAATTTTACGTGCAATAAAATTTTTATAACACTAGTGTAATAAAAGTTAACTTTTTGCACTAAACTAGTAGAGCGTCATAAAATGCGTCAGAGATTATAAACATTTATAATGATCAACATAAAAATCGAACACGAGGCTTTGTAATAATTAACATAATAATAAACATCGACATTTATCATTAAGCTGATTACAAATAACAGCCCTGTCAAGGCTTAAAACATTAATGTGAAGTAATCATTTGTTGCGACATATCGGTTTAACTGAATGAAATGGCTACTCTAGCGTGATAATGTTACTACAGCATTTGGGCTTGTTACGATCCGAAATTGGTCCGCTTGAATTTTTCGTCGTTTTCGCCACAGATTCGGAAGTTCCAAAGGCTCACACGTGCTCCAAGCAAGCGTTGAATAAAAAACTCGATATGCTTTCGACATTAAATGGAGGTGAGAGTTTATCTCCTTCAACCGTTGCGTTCCTTCGCGTTCTTCTAATTTTCGCTTCGAAAGCCGCTAACGTGCCCCTGCCATGTGCGTTTCATAATATGATAATTTACAGTGCGAAGCAAAGTGACCAAAGACCGTCCAATAACTTAGACCTTTTCCTTTTTATTCGTTTTAGTTCTCTTTTTTTACATTTTCGTTGCTTTTCCCGATTTTGGCCGCGACGGGTGTTATGTGGATATTATTGTAAATCAACGAATTATTATTTGCTACTAGCTAAGGTTATTGTTATGTATTCTTTGGGTATTTCATAACTCATTCACTCCGCGTGGTTTAACGAAGCCTAACTTGATAAATGATTAAACCTAGCGCCCTAATTGACCGACTCATCGTTTCTACTTCTAATTAGCGAATTAATTAACCACCTCGTTATGTCCACCACCCACTCTCCATCATTTTTGAGCTAGATGTTTAAAATAATAAAAGTTCTGCCGTGAATTTTCGTTGAACCTACACTTTGCTTAAATTCGTAACAAGCTGCTGCATTAAAGCAAAAATTGACATGGCAATTGTTTTATCACTACTATTTGAGGTAGGTCGTTTACATCCAATGCTTAAATTGAGCGGTGCGTGCAACCTACTATACAAAAAATATATTTAATACTTGTTACAAATAATGGTTTTCTAAAAATTGTTCCAAACCACTCGCTTAAAGCTTAAGTGATTGGATTTATAGCAGTAATTACATTTTTTTATAAATTGCACCACGTGTAGGTTATAAATCACTACTAATCTATTCAAAATAGGAAAGGCAATAAGTATAGATCAATTATTACTATCGGTCATGTAACGCAATAAAGCTTGATAGATTGGTACAAATGTAAATTAGTATTATAACTTAACTTAACTTCTTACCCATTCTCTTATATTTTTAACTGAATGTAATTATCTTACTAAGCGACATATAAGTGTATGTGTAGTTTAAGCGGGTATTATACTCTTTGCAAATCCGAAAAATAAAATCGAATACATTGGTATAATACATTTTTTGGAATATCTTAAGGCTTTCCGAAATATCTAAAATTAAATTCTAAAGCAAATACAAATAACAAATGTTAACTATCTACTCATAATAATCTAACAATTTCTGGTGTTGTCTCACTTCAAAATCTTTTTAAGTATCAAAATTGCATTACTACTCTAAAAAGCTTAATTTTTGCTCATTAAATATAAGCAATATAAGACATAATTTGTAGTTAATGCCATTTGATAAACGTTTATTTTTCATTTACGGCCATTTTTGCATTTTATAACGAATTCAGATTAAGAATTGGTCGGTTTCCATATATGTTTCCATAAACATAAATACTTAGATCATCTCTCGATTTAAAAAAAATCATAGCATCAGTTATAGTATATAATAACGAAAAGCAAAATTAAAGATCTGTATTTAAACAGAGGTCTTTTTCTTTGTAGAATTCTTTTGCGACTTCTGCTGCATCGATTTTCATCATTACTTTTCTACATTAAAGTTCTTAATACGTTCATTTGTTGGCGGCAAGCATTTCCTTCAATATCATTTGGCAAAACCGATTAGTATTTTGTAATACACTTCGGTTCTGTAGTTGCACTTCTCAAGCCATCTAACTAACTACACCACCACTGACTAAAGCATATGGAGTTGTGTTGATCGATTATTTAAAGATATTAATAATAACAACATTCCTTTCGGGGAAATGTATGTGTCCAAGATACAGATTGTATGCATAGGTTCAAACAATCATTCAGAATTGCATTCTGATCTCTATTATCTTTATCTAATCAGTATTATTATTTTGTCTTATATTTCTCAATTTAACACAATACGTACCTGCATAATAGAGTCAAAATAGTTATTTATGTATCTAGTGCAGGAAATGACACCTGGGTGCTTGAGAGTTATTTGAAAATATCAGTGGAAAGTACCAAAGTAGTACCCATACGAGGTGCATACAACGTCTTTTCTATCAAAAGAATGAAAAATATTCCTAAACATTATTTTTCTGCAAAAGCCAAAAAAATCAATATTGTTTCGTGCACGCCGTTAAATGTAGAGTAAATAACCTATTTTTTACCAAGTTAAAAAAGGCGAACCTTTTTCTGATAGTTGTAGAAAAAATATTAACAAAAAAATTTTTTTTTTCGAAAACTGATAAAAGTGACTGTTTTTTGTTCGCTGGATGTAAAAGTCTTTTACAATCTAGAACAAAAAAGACTTTTACGTTCAGTAATTTTTGATTAAAGAAGAGGTCACAATGTATACAAAATTTTCTTTGAGTTTCCGCTAATGTGGAGCGTCCAGTTTTCGAAAAAAACGTTGTTTGATACTCGATTGCGAAATTCTTTTCCATTCTCGAATGCAAAAGTAGAATTTCGCAATCTAGAATCAAAAATAAATAACTATTTTGTTCTTAAAAGTATTTTTATGTTCGACTGCATCATAAAGGTCTTGTTTATGGAACTGAGTCCATAAAGTGACACTTTATTGTCCTAGTACCGTAGTAAATTGGAGTATACCGCCACTGTTAAGTAAATGTTACAATAAATGTACACATAACATTAGAAATTTGAACATTAACAAGAAATATGCGAATTTTATTTTACTAAGGATGTATTTATTAGTTAAGTAAAAAGCAGTCTAAGATAAATATTTGTATGAAACTCATTCATGGTCTTACTCTATCGACTCGTCATATTTATTAACCTCGCTCGCACGTTTCTGAAAGAAACCCTTATAGAGAAAATGAGTATTACACAACGTTCTATGTTGGGCATAAAACTACGAGACCGTGTATCCAACGAAGTAATAAAAAATATGTAAAAGGCTTTACCTAGAACTTCCCTCTTCGACATTGTGACAATAGATAATTTTAAAAATCAAATTAAGTTAGGAGTAAAAATAACTTCACGTTTCTAATAAATTAAATAAATTTTCAAATAAAAAAAAACGTTACCGGTGGTCGAATTCGAACGACAGGTGGACCGCATGTGTCTAGCACGTTTTGTGAGATTTGTAAGGGACCGGGCAACTTCTACCTGCGCCACGAGCACCGACCTCTCGAATTCCTGCTTCGCAGATATATGTATTGCCGCGATAATTTTTTTCTTATTGTAAAACAGTTATTCTGTATCTATTGGCTCCCATTTTTGGTAAGAATAGAGCCTGCACTATGTACAAATTATTACTTGTAGCTATTACTAAGTTGAATGAAAATAAACAACATTTTATTTTTTAAGGTGCTCACCCTGTATATATTTGTTTCAAATTTTCCTGGTTTTATTTCAGGTATATACAAATATTTTTTGATTTATACCGCCAACAGACAAACAGACAGACAGACAGACAGACGGAATTGAGGAAACCTGTTTTTCGTCATCTAGGGACCCTGAAACGTGAAGATCTGAAGAAATCTCTGAAGGTGATTTTTTCGTAATTACAATACTTCTTCGTCTTTCAGATGAGGGAAGTAAAAAACGCACTAAAGTAGATGAGGTAGCGAAACGCATAGCCACCTTAAAATGGAATTGCGCAGGCCACGTTAGGCATAATACACTGATTGTGCACCTTTGTTTTAGGATGTTGAGGATAGTTAGCTTTGAAAATATATTTTCCCAGTTTAACGCCCAAGCTAATTGGATTCTTCTGCGGGTTTCAGCAGCTTGCGTCTCTCTTTTAGGGATATTACTTGCCCTAGATATAGGTTGCCTAAAATTGTTCGGAACATGGCAATTTCATGAGTTGAAATAGATTAAAATACTATTTGCCATACTACTTTGGTAGCTAGAAAACAAGTAGGTACCATAGTTACTTGTTGCCTAGCTACCAAAGTAAATATTGCATTTTCTGTTTCGGTTACTCTTATGGAAAATAGTATTTGAACCTTTTCCAGCTCGTGGAATTGACATGTTCCATACAATTTTATCCAACCCGTATATTTATATATATAGTTCAACGAATTCTATGGGATTATGATTAATTATAATGGGCGTTACGTCATCTCGATTGCATTATTTTGGTTTTTGAGATATTAATTTTGAATCCCACTCGCAATGCTGTTGCTCCGAGCTGTTCCAGCAACACTTGAAGTTCGTCCATTGTACCAACTATAAGCACAATGTCATCCGCCTATCGAAGATGTGACAAGTACTTCCCGTTACTGTTCATGCCCTTATTCAGCCATTTTAATCCTTTGATTACATCTTCCAACAAATTAGAGAATAGTTTTGTGGAGATGGTGTTCCCGTGCCTTATGCGTCTTTCCACTGGTATTGGCTCGGTCCCGTTGTATACCTGAATGAAAATTTTAGCATCTTTATATAAGATCATATAGCTCGCTCGGTCATAAAATAGACTCGTCCAATGAAGTCCACAATTATGCACTTTGTACATAAATAGCTATTATTTCATCGTTTAGCTTCGTATAGCAAAAATATATATTATAGTACGGATCCTCCCAGCTATAATACCCTCCCATTCTGGAGGCTTGTAGATAGATAGTTACTGCAATAATCATATATATGACTTCAATAATTCCCTTTAGAATCAATGAACTGACTAAGCGTGCTTTCACAAACTCAATATTATTTTTTTTTAAGTTTACATGTTAAATTCCACAACCTCATTAAAAACGACAACTGAGTGTCCTTAATAGTCAACAATGTCGTTATAAAAGAAAGATTTTCCCTCGTGATATGTAAAAATAATATGGTTGTAAATTCTAGGTCACTTGACACAACCCACCACGATAATGACAACTGCCGAGCAATGCTGTATCTGTGAAAATACTTGAACCTGTTTTATAAACCATAACAACCTTTCTTTAAAAACGTCTAATCACGATTGCTTGCAGAGAAATTAAGGCATAATTACTTTCTCTTTAATGCTGTCGCAGGTACGGAGGGCGTTTTATGCAGAATAGAAGCACAACAATGGTTTGCTTTCCTTTGCCAGCCGCGGCGTGAAAGCGCCGTTTCGTACCGATTATCAGATTTGCTAACTTATGCAAGCCGATTAAGCCTAACTGCAGTCCTGAAAAATGACAGCTCCGCATAAGGAAATTACGTGTACAAGGAAGTCCTGTTTTTGCGTCGATTTGCGCGTCGTTCCTCCACGAAATGCAACGCGGAAATCGGCGTGCGAGCCGCGAAATTACAACAATGAAAGTTTTCCTTGGGATATTCGACAACAAATAGTTATGCCCGGCCACGTGTGATTGAAAATATGTTACTGAATCAAGTCATGATTGCCTTGAGACTAGTTAGGGGGCCTCGCAGGTAGACTTTGCGCTAATTAGATTCTTAATCCAGGACACCTCACAATAACTTAATCAACAGCAGGACGGAGCTAGGACGATTTTGCTCAACTGAGTTTTTACGAACAGTGGTACTGTAAAGTATATGAATGTCGGTTCGGCTGTTATTAAACCTTGGTAATTTGAAAATATAGTATGATCAAAAATGATATTCATCTAGTATGGCTATGAAATCGCTCCAAATTTATGAATCCAACTATAAGTAACTTAAAATTCAAATGTAAAGTTTGACATTTAAGTGTAAATGTAGTTTCATTCATAAATTAGGAACTATTCCATAGCCATACTAGATGAATATCAATTTTGATCATACTTCAGTATATAAAAATATTGATCTTTTATAATACATTGCTCGAACCCATATTTTCAAACCACTAAAAACGTAAGTGCATATTTGGAGCAATATAATTATATTTTCTAAAATTCGCAAATAAAACAAATAAGAGAAAACAGTTTATGTGTAAATCAATCTAATTATAGCGAAAATTCTTTTTTACACAAATTTGGGTTAAGATCAGTTTTATAAAACCTAAGACAAGGATTTAAATATAGAGAGCTGCTATATTTTCTTCTTTTAAAATAATGGATTAGATTGTTCAATTTAGTGCACTTATATTACGTGCCTAATTTGCAGATTGTTTATCAACATAGATTCCTTCTCATGGAATCATTGAACTGTGCAATAATTTATTTTTTTTACATAAAACTGAATCACAGTTATGCTTTTCACAAACTACTACAATTTAAAATTGTTGTTGAATAGAATTTTACTGTTTTCTATTTGCTGCTTGCAATTAATTTAATTTATTTCATTTTGAAACCATAATCTTGTTTATTGGCCCTCGAGAGCGGGCGAAAAATGGATTTTATGACCATAGGGCCTATAAAGTTGCTAACCTGTATAACAAACACCAACAATGTAGTATAGAAACGCCAAAAATCTGCATAGAAACCATAACACACCAAAAATGTACAGCGCCAATAGTCAAAATACTGAATCCTTGAATTTTATCCATTTTTAAACCAAAATGAAATAAAAAGTTGTATGTACCAAGGTGCATAGAATACAAGGTGTAACGTTCCGCAGAATGTGGGCGGACCTCACATTCAACCAATAGGAAATTGGCCCACAAATGGCACGATTAGTAGTACTGAAGTGTATTGTTGTAGACGCTGTCGATGTCAAATTCGAGGTTAGGTTTTGCGTCAATTGGTGTCAGACTGACGATAAACCTAACCTGCTAACCTCGAATTTGACATCGACTGAGAGTGCCAGCAATAATATACGATCGCGGCCATGATGGATTTCCTGATTAGGCCCATTGGGGATTGGGTGACATCTCCCATCTACTTTCTGAACGACTGCCCATCTCCGGGAACGTTTCACCTTGTATTCTTTACACCATGGTATGTACTACGTGGCTAATTACGATTATACCCCTCCGAAAATTTAAAGCCCTCGCTTTGTGTCGCGCTTTAAGCATTCCGTTTTGCTATAATCTATTGATTACGCCCTTAATACATAAATAACTATTAATATCCCAGTATTCAATACTAGTAGATACTTTGGGGTGGGCTTTCTTGTCCACAAGCATTTAAAGTAGCAGTAATGGTATTTGCGTCACTGTCAGGCACGAGTTGCAAAATAAGAATTAGAGGAAACTATAAAAAATTACATATAATAGATATAAGAAATTCTATGCTGAGATGGAAAAAGAACTATGTAAACTGCCAAGGCTTTATGTGAAGATAAGAAAACAATAGGGGCTAAAAGTAAACATAAACACTGTATTGATAACGGAACAATCTTAATAGAATTTACAATGGAGAACCATTTGAGAGTAATGACAACTTTTTTGCCGTAGAAATATTTATAAGGAACGTGGAATGCGCCTAATAAGAATATAAGAAACTAGTTTGATCATGTATTGGTTGAAAAAAGCGTGCAAAAGCTGTCTAAGATGCCAGAAGTTACAGAGGCACAGATGCAGACTAGGGGCAAAAAATAAATACTAATGAAGAAGAAGGAAGCCAAAGTTTTAAAGAGATTAAATATGAACAAATTAAAGAATTGAGAAGGAATGACTGAAAATCTAGAAAAGATACAGCAACAGAGCCATATAGAAGAGGAATTGGCGCAGTTGGAAACTATAACCTCGAGGACAGCTCAAAGTTTCCTACGAAATGATAAAAAAAAATTTAAAAAAAGACTGACTTAATGAAGACAGAAAATAAGTGCTAGGTAGAAGAAACAAAAGTAGATTAAGAATGCTGCAGGACCCAACATAGGATAAAAGGAGCGAATACGAACAAGTGAGAACAGCAAGAAGAGTTTGCAAAAAAATAAATGTGAGCAGATGGAGAAAAACTATGTCAACACAGAGGTTAGAAGCTTCTACCATGAAGCGAAAAAGAATAAGCAGCCATATTTGTAAGCGGCAGAATATTATAAAGTAAGGATGAATCAGCAGATAGATCAGTCAAGTTAACTAAGCGGGAAGGGCATTTTGCAGAGCTGCAAAACAAGAACAGAGAAAGTTTAGGGAGGGAATACTGCTGGAATGAGAAGAAGGGAGCAATTGAAGAGAAAGAACTAGTGGAATCACCGATAGAACAAGAAATAAGGGAAAACGATAAGGAAGCTGAAAAACAATACAGTACATGAAGCAATAGGATATCATCAGAAGTGAAAAAACGTTTGAAAGCGAACAAAATGCCAGAAGTAAAGGGGTAGCGTCATAACTTTCTCTATACAGGGTGTCCCGCGACATGATGGCCATGGCTGAAGGGTTGCTGCCGTAATTTTAAGTCAAAAGTATCTGATAAACATATGCTGTACAGTCTACACTCAATCGTAATGGAGATACAATAATTTAAAGTTAAAAACAGAATGTAAAAAAGCAAGAGTTATTTTTTTTTAATTTAATTTTAGGATTTGAAGACCGTATTACTGCAGTAATTGTTCAAAGTGTCTACCTAATTCTTGCATACACAGCGTGGAGCTCTTCTTATGATTGAAGAAGAGTTTCATGGTTAGCACTAATAGTGGCTGCAGCAACAATTCGTAGTTAATATGATTTTATTTTCGTGAAATTAACAATCCGCACTTGCGAATTTTTAAAATTCAAAATGCTTGTATTTTTGTTAGGAATGAGTTTTGAATATACGTTCATCAGATATTTTTGGCTTAAAATTACTTCAGCAATATACAAGAAATGAGGCATGACAGAATGTGACTGCTTTTGGTGATGACATTGTTGTGCTATACACCAATTATCGTTGGAATGAATTAAAAGTCTTAGCTGATATAGATTATAGTTAAAAAAATATTGAACATGAATATATCGTCCAAACTCAATGAAAATGCCAGTAAGACAATAGGACAGCTCATATGGCTATATCGCTCCAAGATTGTATTCTATGCTTCTTCATACAACAAAACGCTGCATTAATAATAATAATTTTCTCTACCTGGCATGAAACCGAGAAAGTTTATGGAGAAATACATACAGGGTGAGCACCATAAAAAATTTATAATTTGTTTATGTTTGCTTTAACTGAGAAATATATACAAGTAATAATTTACACATTGCTCAGGCTTTATCATTGGCGAAACTAAGAACTATCAGACGCAGGGTAAACATCACAAATTAGACAGAATAGTGTGGTGCTTTATAACGCAGCAGAAACCCGTCCACTTTGAGCACGCCGGTGGCTCAGTTATTTAACGGCGAAGAGCGGAGTGCGAATCCCAGCTGACTACATTTTTACTTCCCTCGTCTAAAAAGTGAAGAATTTCTTATTTGCAAAAGATAAAAGTAATAATTTGCACATATCTCAAGCTTTATCATTGACGAAAATGAGGTTTAACAGATACGGGGTAAACATCGCAAATTGGACAGAATAGTAGAGTGCTTTATAACGCAGCAGAAACTCGTCCAACTCAAACACTCCCGTGGCTCAGTTATTTTAGCGGCGGACAAGACAAGGCTCGAAATACTCGCCTCGGAGCTCGGAGTTCGAATCCCAACGGACTGCATTTTTTTCATTTGCAAATTGATCAAATTCGTCGAATAAATTTCCATGAAAACCCCTTTACAGATTTTCTTAATCTACTTATATTATACCTTTCTTTGGAAATAAATTTATTTATTATTACTATTATTATTATTATTCAAGAAATAGGGGTAAGAGTTCGACTCTCGACAATATGTTGGCGATGCATTTTCCAATACTATGGCCATATATAACAGAAGACAAACAGAAAACCTGGAAAAACTGACAGAAAAGACATTAAACTATAGAAATCAAAAACGCCAACTAAGGACACATGGAGTCACGACCTCTCATCTTTGAGAGCATGACCGAGAGGGCGAGTCTGCCTGGGCATTGACTATAGAAAAAATCTCGAATATTATGAAAAATATGAGACACATGTTTTTGATACTCGATTTCGCAAATTGCCAAAGTGGAAAAAAATAATATCACATATATTTTGCATAGCGTAAGGAATTGGATGTAATATATGCATTTCTCAAGACATAATTTACTTTATAATACAGCGCCATTTGTCAACCACATTAAAGAGCAAAATGTGGAAAAATAACGTTGTCATGTCTATTAAAATCCATTTCCCGCGTCATCTAAGTTATAGAGCAAAATCAACGAAATTTTAAATTTGTTCAGAGAAAAATCCTCTCTAATTAATTGAAAGTGCTATATATTTTTTGTGTTTCATTACATTTGTGTGCGAGCTGTATAGGTTAGTGGTGAGCACGCCTACTTGGCATTCCAGAGGTCGCGGGTTCGATGCCCGCGACCGTCTGCTCTGATTCAGGTTTTTAGATGGTTTTTCTGAGCCAACTGCCGAGGCAGTACTTCTCCATGTTTCCTGGCCTTTCTTTCACTTTCCACCCCTCCTTTCTCTCGCCCATCCTATAATTCCCGTTCTTAGCTGAAGACGGACGGAAGGTCCCTGTAGCAGCTCCCCCCCCCCCCCCCCCCCCCACTTAGGGGAATTGGAATTACCTTGAACCTTTAGCTACCTTTACATTCCTCTAACTCTTTAAAATTTTCAGTAATGAGTATCCTTAGCTCCTTTTGCTTTTTCTACTTTCTCAATTGTTTGCATCTACCTACCTTTAAAAAATTCTTTAAAAGATAACGGGTGCAATTTTATCGGCATTATACCAAACTTTGCCATTATCTGAACCACTACACTGCATTTGGGATGAAACGATTACCTATCTAACAAGGCGTATGCTGAATGCATATATAAAAAATCTGTAATGGGCTTTACGCAGAACTTCGCTCGTCGACATTGTGACACTAAATAATTTTAAAAATCAAATTAAGTTAGGAGTACAAATATCTTCACGTTTCTAATAAATTAAATACATTTTCAAATTAAAAAAATGTATCCCGCTGGGGTTTGAACCCGCCGCATCTGCGGCTCTGCAGAATGCTCGATCCTGGCCAAGGTTCCGCCGGAATTCCATCTGCGCTACCACGTCTTTTCGGGTGTAATGGTTGAATAATTTTTACTCTTTTGTGACATTATCCTCTATCGGTTGAGTCTTATTTTCGGCAAATGTAAAACCTGACCTTTTATTTCAAAATTAACACAAAAATAAACAAAATTTTATTTTTTTAAGGTGCTCACCCTGTATATAGTTGTATGAAATTATACCGATTTCATGCGCGGTAGATATATAATATATATGCAAAATATCGTCTTCCTCCGACAAATAGTTTTTGAGCTATACTGCCAACAGACAGACAGACAGACAGACGAACAGACAGATAGACAGACAAACAGACAGACAGACTGACGGAATTGAGAAAACCTCTTTTTACTCCATCTAGTAACCTTGAAACGTGAAGATCTAAAAAAATCTCGGAAGGTGATTTTTTCGTGATTCCAATAATTCCTTCGTCTTTCAGACGAGAGAAGTAAAAATATACGGACGCGTGTATAATGCACGTAAATATCGTTTACTACAGGCGTTTGAAATGTCGAATAATTTACTTAATTCATTACCTATCTCTAAAAATAGTAATGATTTTTACGCAATAAACGATAGGTGTGAATTTGTCATAATAGATGTATGTACATGTTTTTTACCCCAACACGTAGCTATATAAGCTATATAATAAAAATGATAATATATAATGCATAATCAAGGATAATGACATATCTAGCAATTATATCTAATTAATATTTCCTCATCAATTAATTGCTGTTTTTATAGTATGCATCTTATATTTTATACTAAATAAGTGTTTTTAAAATAAACATACAATGTGTCTCTAAAAGGTCTATACAAAAAATTACCACAAATTTAAAATCTATTTAACCAAAATTATATCCAAAAGTACCATTTAATCTCATTGCTGTTGTACAAGGGGTCGGTTTTCCGTTGTTCTTCAATAAATATTGAAGCTGCATATTGTTGAAACGAAGAACTTTGGGTTAAATCGTTTTGTTTTGATTTCAGAAACCGATAGTAACTTTTGTGCAGATCTTTTGGAGTCATGCTGAATTATTAAGTATCGTTTAGATACGAACATTTGAATCAATTTTATTTAACTATTTTATCCTACTACAGGATTTTTTTACATCATAATTGTAAAATTACACCTGCCTTCATTCTGTTTGTCTCAAGAAAGCAAGAGGTCACGCACTTTATAATAACTATGTACGTATCTAAATAATTATTAGTTAAATGTCAAGACTTTATCTTTTAGGTCAATTAATTCAAGGCAACAATTGTGCCAATTTTGTACTGAGCAAAATCGCTTGAATCTGATCGAAACGCATGGCATGGCAATTTGGTTTCAATAGGATAACGCAACACAGGAAGTGCTGTAGGTGCGAGTAAATATGAATTACCATTAAATAGACGCCAAGGAAAGTGGAATATGTATTAGACAAGGCATGAAATTTCTCCGCCAGCATTGGTTTTTGTAATTAGTACGACGACGAATGTTGAAACGTTACAAAACCATGAGCAAATAGCAAATGTCTGCGCAATTAGAAGTAATTGTACCTTATCGGGAGCTATTAACTGGCATTCTTAGGGTTTTTGCGTTTCGCAAGCAACCGCATCTCCCGCAAACCCTTTAGAGCAAATATGGTTATCGCGGCAATCTCACGGTTAAAAGCAAACCGACTGATCATCGCGACTGTAATTGGCTTAATTAGTCTTATAAGAAACTCATCAACAATCAAATATAAAAATTCCTGGTGGCCATCGTTAGGTGCCCATTAGTTTTAATTTTCAATTCATTGACAAATGCTCCATTCACTGATGCGACGAGGACAACGATTGTAAAACCAATTAAGGACAAAACAGGAAACTTGGCTATGCTCACATGTCACAAAGCGATATTTCGAAATTAGAATTTAGTAATGGCGTGGGAGAGATAAAATCAACTAACAGGTCTGAAATGATAAGTCAATTGCTTTGCTAGATTAGATACTGTATATGTGTATCCATTAAGATCAAATTGTAGATTTATCACTACAGCGATTTAATTAAAAGCATATTAAATACCCACCATTGACAAAAACCAAGCAATATGGTAAGAAGGTAATCATTTTAAAGTATAAAAACGGTGAAACAAAAATATGATATTGTAATGATGTAAACAGTATAGTACGGCAAAGAGGAGTAGCAAAAAGTAACATCGGATACACCGAAGGAAAAATTAAGAGAATATCAAATCACTACTTTCAGAAATTGTTACGTGAATAAATTAGCAACGAATAGAAGTAACAAAAATGAAGAGCACGTATTAGACGAAGAAGGTTGTTCCAAAACCAACAAGAAGTAAATTACATAATTAACAAAGCAATAAATGTAAACCCAGCAGGAAAATAGATGGAGAAAAGGTACAAAAATTATTTATAACTTTATCATAAAAATATGGTAAATAAAATATATCTAATGAATGAGGTATACTTCAGACACTCAGATATATGGTAGAAAAACGGGTACGGGTAAGTTAAGATACAGCATTTTGGCAACAGAAATTAAGCATCTAGGAAAAAGAATTAACAACAGTACGATAAACAATATACGTTAAACGAGCAGTAAAAAAGATGGGGAGCAAATAACTGAAATGTATGGACATATTTGCAGAAGGGGAAGAAACAGAAATCCAAAAATAATGACAGAGATGAAAGTAGAAGGAAGAAGACCGGAAGGTAAGCTGAGAATAACGTAGGAAAAGTAATTAGAAGACATAGCAAGAAGAAGGGGAAACCCTTGCCAGAAACGAGAAGATTAGAAACTATAAAAAAAATTATAGGAGAGGAATGGAATAGTATTAAGACCCACCGCCGTATTGGTATAAGGGATAGGTAAAGAAGAAGCAGAAATATAAAATCGTGTGCTTCGTTATATAAGAACGAATAACTGACAGAATATCAACATGGCTTTTGTCCAATTAGATCAATCATTAATGAACCATATTATAGAAAAATTTTATGAATATGGTATAAACGTACGATTGCCATTCATAGACTCAGCAAGCCTCTGATAAATGTAGGCAAGAACTAAGAAAATGAAGTGAAGGTGTTGCATGAAGATGTTCTTTGTGAGGCCGTAAAATACATAATTAAGACTGGAACGCCAGCAGGAAGTGACGAATTACATTGAGAATTGAAAGAAAAGACCATAAAATAATTCACAACCTTATTATACAGGGTGGCCAAGGTAGAAGAGGTCCCGTGTCCTGTACCATACTGAAAGGGATATTGAGCGCTCGTGCGGCGTCACGTGATGTGCAGCGGCCATTTTGTGTTAACTGTGTATTGCTCAGCGCTGCGTTGTCAATTGTTAATAACGGTTGTGAATACACTTCTGCAGATTTTAAACAAAAATATAATATTAATTTATCTTTCTGTATTCACACGGGACCTCTTTTACCTTGGCCACTCTGTACAACTATGGGACACATAAATGTGGTGTTTAACATTGTGTTCTCCATTATACAAAAATTATTAGCGTGCACTGGCTTTTGACCAGTAACGACATATATGTTTTATTTAGAATGAAGCAAGTGTTAGAAGAATATTATAAATACTAGTGAGTCACCCGAACTACGCTTCGGTTCGCTAATTTAAGAGAGATTCAATAATATAAATTTTTGAAAAAAGGACGCATCGGCCGGGAATCGAACCCGGGCCGCCCGCGTGGCAGGCGAGCACTCTACCCCAGGACCAACCTGGGTTGTTTGAATAATGAGCCGCTATAATAGTATATGAACATAGATATTCACCCGAGCTAATAGCACACGGCGAGAGCAGCTGTCACACCGCAGCCCACGGCGACAGGCTTTTTTGAAAATAAAAACCGGCCTACGATCTAAGTCTAAAAATGAGTAAACTTTTAAGTCATCATACAACTTAATCAATCCAGTATCTTCGGAGAAGATAGCGAACAAACATAGAAAGAAAGAAAGAAAGAAAGAAAAAGGGCAACGATTTTATGTTATAGGATGGTGTAAAAATTAGAATCTAATGCACAGACCTTTTTGAACAAGCTTTTGATAAAATATGTAACCAAGAACCAAAAGAATCGAAAAAACATTAATCTACTGACTTTATTTAACACCAAAGCAGTGATTGAGCCACAGAAGGAATTTTCCATCAACTCAGGGGCGCGTTTCGTGCACCTAGTTTTAATGTTGCACTAGAAAATGTAGTTTTACGACCATAAGACAAACGAGTGGATCAGAGACAGCGGGAAAGTAAAGGATATCACTGAAATAGTGGCGAAATTGAAATATAAGTGGACAGGACATGCCATACGGCAGGAAGAGCGAAGGTAGACGAAAAATATAACTGTATGTAGGCCATGGTCGGGAAGGAGGAATGTTGGAAGACCGAAAATGAAATTAAATGACGATATTAAGAAGGTGGTTGGTAAAACACTGAGGCAGAATTTAGAGAATTGTGGTGAGAAAATGAGAAAAAGAGAAGACTTATGCCGATTATTGGACAAGTAAAGAAAGCTGAACAAGGAAGAGAGAGAGAGAGAGAGAGAGAGAGAGAGAGAGAGAAAGACAGTAATAAAAGGAAGCACAATGTTGTGATGGTACAGAAATAAATAAAAAATCCGGTTAGTGATCATGGCAAACACATTAGAATATTTAAAAATCTACATACAGCAGCGAAAAATATTGATTAGGAAATAAACTAATAAATAACTTAAAAAACACATTACAAGACCTTACAATAAATGAATAAACATACGAGGCAGTAAAATCTTTTAACGTCTGGAAGTCGGCAATAAAAATGATAAAACATATGGTGACGTCAAAAATTTAATTTATGAATATTTTTGCGCTTTCTCGTTAGGCAACCTCTCTATATAACAATTACAATCTGACCTTTCTGTATGACAATCTAATGAATTTATCCCTGAGTTAATTTTGTAGCCATTACAATTGTTGGAGAATTTTGATAATACTGACCAATTTTTGGAGTGTTTCGTTTTCCTGCTTACTTGCTGGTGAAAAACAGAGGCTACGGAGTTGTTAATAAACAGTTGTAAATAAAACGGTACAGACAATTTGCTAAAGCAAGTAACTAATTTGATTACTGTACCGAGTATTGACGATGCGATTTTGATTACTATCTTGAGAGACATCGCACACATCCGAGAATAAATATTTGAAGTTTGCACTTATCGCTTATAAGCCCTAACACTAACTAAGGAATGAGTTAATTTCATGACATAGCGTTAAAGTATTTAAAAAGTATTCCTCTTCAGCATGTGCTACGTTGGTCGACTTTTTTCGCCGTTTTTCTACGTCCTTCTACGGTTTCATATTTTTTTGACGACTTTATGTTGATTTTCCGGTGAGTTGAGAAGCCAGAAATTCTTACTTCTTAGTATTTGTAGATCCATTATGGGCGCCGAAAATGCTGCACATTTTCTCAGTGTCTGTCTACATTCAGCCTGGCGCGTTGTGTTATAGAGAAGACATCCATATTCAAGGTTATGTTTTTACTTGCACTAAAGTCATTTCTTAACGTTTATTATCTTTAATTCTATTAATGTCTGCACTGGCTGATAGAATAGCTTAAATATTCGAACATTTAATTTAGTTTAACAACTGTTTGCAATAAGAGTGTAATAATTTACTAAAATTTGATCTTTTAACAGATGTTTAATGATGATTGCATTATAAATGGCTATTTGATAATTATCACATACTGTATAAACTTTATATAATTGACATACCGTAAATATTGATTTGCAACACACTTTATTAGTCGTGATTTTACTATTACAAACTTAGGCCGTATTTTCAATTTGTGAGATTGCTATGCAATTTTAACTACGAAGATTGTTCAATAGAAACACGTTTGGAGGATTTTATTAAATCACTTTCTATCAACATTAAGCCATGAGTCTCATTATTTTACTAATCTATAGATTCCATCCTGGTGAAATTTTTGCGGCTGTTAATGAAATCGTTCTCCAACGGCAATCTGCATTTCAGCGGCCAAAGTGAATCGCTATCCCTTTAGCATTTGTTTTAATGGACTAAAAACGTAAACTATGCTATAATAAGATTATGAATAATGAAATCCGTCTATTTTCAAGAAAATTATTTTTTAAACATTTCAAATTTTATCTGAAGTTGCAATACGAATATTTCCTGGACGAGCCACATCTTGTGTCGATTTTCTTCCTGGTCGTATCAGCCTAACTACCTCAAGAAATAATGAATTGTAAAGCCTCAGAAAGAAGTTGCTAAATGCCATTTGGAATAAAATAGTAAAATATTGTCTACCACAATTAGGAAATAGTTTTGTTTGGAACAAATTGCCGAAATATTTTCATAACAATAGATATTTGTGCAGCAAGTAAGGAAGACTTGAGATTTTTGATTGAGAGAAAGACTGTAATATTTGTCTAAATAGATAAGAAATACATAACGATCATAGAACAAAAAAAAAATACATTCCAAATTTGTGGTGAGGTAATTGCACCCACTACTAACCTTTATCTCTAGAGAAAATTGGGAGAAATTAAAGAGCTGCATATGAATCCAATAACAGTACTGTTTCTAAAAAGTGAAAGATTTATCATGCAATCCAACAGATTTGCACGACCAAATAGTTTACCGCCTACATAATCCTTGAACTACAAGCAAAATTACTATTTATACCAAACCGACTGCAAGCGCCACCTTAGTAAGGAAATCAAGAACTACTTCCAGAGTTTTTTATAGCGTTCTAGTGAATAATATCAAGCACTATGTGGGCCAAGCAAAATATACTGTCTATAACGTGTTGCAAGAGCAAGCAAATTGGAAGTTTAACATCAATTTGATTATAAATGTTTGCATATTTTAAGTAAGTTTACAATTTGAAACAAAGAATAGCAGTTATTCCTCTACGGTTCATATTCAAGTTCTTTTGCAATTCTAAAGAATAAAATGTGTATAAAAATGTTACTAAATTCATACGTAATTATTTTGCCCAATAAATCAATACAGTTACTTTTAAAAAATGACAAATATGATTTTAAATAAATTTTGTAGCCGCAAAAGTATTCTACTTCGAATGTTACATACATACTAAGGTTCTGAGTCGTAGTGTTGGTACTAAAACAAATACAATAAAATTCAAAAGTTTCTCGTCTGTCATCGTTTGATTAATAAAACGTTTTGAATTTTTCTGTTTCCTAAAGTCGACAAAATTTATTTTTAAGCGTCTGAAATGAAAAAGTCATCAAAAGAATGAATGTTTCTAAATAGGGCAACACATTTAATTTATCTGCATTATGAATTTTATGAAATCAATTTGCCATTAATCCCCAAAATATTTTTAAACATTGTAAAAGTTTTAATATCCCACCTCTTTATAGTATACATCGTTTTTCTTTAGGAATTTTACTTACATATATAAAAATTCTGCTAATAATACCATATACACACTTATTTACGAGCATCAAATATATTTATTTATACAATTTAGAATTTAGCTCTCAAACGCAACAAAGCTATAGGAAAACAAAATATTTGTTGAAATTTAGAAAACTTGTAACAAAGGAATTACCGTTTCATCTTACCATTTTGATCTGTTCCAAAGCTTTTTTCTTTGAAATATAACAATGCTGTACCCTTAGAATTGGGTCACTTCAAGTGCCTGTATGTGGAGCATGTTGTATATACTCATTTGGACTAATTTTTTGTGTATTTTAAAAATTTCAAATTAGCACTCCGTTGGTATTGATCCTCTTGCGCATTTAACTTCAGAGTACAGCCCACTTTCCTGTTCTTTGTTTGTAAAATGGCAAATCTCTCTGTTCCCTTCTGGACTGAAGACGTGAAAACCGAAGACTGAAGACGTGGCTGATCCTATATGGCTCTTTGGTTAATAACGTTTTTTGACGTTATGCGTATGCATATGAAAATCTATGGTATGCGATAAATCCATTGTTTAACGTGGTGTAACGTGGGAGACCTTTTTTGGTGCTCCTTTTTAAGTTTATAACGCCAATGTTTTTGAGCAATCCACGAGAAGTCAAAATAGTATCATGGCGTTCAGAAAAAGCTTATTTTTATTAAGCGAGAAGGTTAAATAAGTATGTGCTATGTTCCCGAAAGGCCTCTACAATAAGCACTGAGTAATGTAAATCACGTTAAGGACTGGCCTTTTTAAAGCATCTATTGAGGCTTCAATTCAGTGAGGGTTCCTTTCGCTGTTCAGTTCCAGATAATATTCAATCAATTGTTTTGATTGCTTGCATAATTCCCGCATACTATTTATTTGATAAATCCTTTACAATTTTTTCATATTGATAACTTTCTGGGCTTTATGTAAATTTCTATATTAGCAATTATGGGCTCATTTTATATATAAAAAACTCGTCCAATTTTAACTTCTAGGTGACTTTGAATATAACGAACTTAGTGCTATCTGTGCAATTTCAATTTTGATGTAATCTTTCTAGTTGTGATTCTACTTAAATTGCTTTTAATATGTGCTTTGTGTGCTTTGTGCTTTGCCGAATACATTTTTCAACAAATTTAACCCCTATTAATAATTCCTAAAATAAGATTTTTCATTCAATTCCTTATTATGGTACAATTTCTTTGTCCATAAAAAAACATTTCAAGCAAATATAATTTTCAAATTTCCTTTTCTACTACTAATTCCCTTCAGAAATTGGTAGTCTTCAATAAAGATCCCACACCTTTATTAGAACTATCTGGTGTGTACCGTCTTGAGTGTTCGTCGTGCGACTGTTTTTATATTGGTTAAACTGGACGTACTGTCAAAAAAAGAATTAAAAACATTCCGCTTGTATCAGAAACAACATTTTTACAATCGACCAACCCAATAATTTTGCATTTGCTAATTACATTTTGCAGTCTAACCACAGTTTTGATCCCAATAAAGATTAGAAAATTTTGCATATAGCTTGACATTTTTGAAATGATGTCCAATAATAATGAATTCAGATTTTGATACTAATTACATTTCTTGAATATAAAATGATTTTGTCATTTTCTTACTGATTTCGTCCCTTGCTTCGTCTTTCCCCTTTGTCTTTTATTTTTGTGACCATATCTGGTAATTTCATTGTCATTGAATTTAGGAACTGTTTCGATTTCTAGGTCAGTTACTTTTATAATTAACTTCATTCTGAGCGCAATCTTCAATGCCTGACACTCCTTAAAATTTTCAAATTTTAATTTTTATGTATTAATCAGTACAACGATTTTTATAATATAGGTTGCTGTTTAATTAGTTACTTCTCATGTGGTGCGTTATTTAAGTTTTTTTCAATCAAGATTTCAGTGTTTTAGAATTTTAACCTCACTTTAACATGTGCTCCGATTACTAATAGCAGTAAATGATTTTCCTTTATTACGTATATCATTGTTAACCATATGCCTCTGTAGATGATCATTACGGCCTGATGATGAAACCAGTTTGGTTTCGAAACATGTCGCTACCCACAATTTCACAATAAATATTCGTGGAGAAGACTATTTGGTTTTATTGCTTCATATGTGCTTTGTGTTTAACCGTTGATACATTAGTTTATAATGGCATCGCCGCCCATAACTATTCGTGCTTGGCCATTTACTTTTATTAAAATATTGGTACTTGAATTTTACTTCTGGTATTTTCCCTTATTTGATCGAAGGATACCTTCGCATTTGTTTCAGATTAGTATTGTCTGTGAGACAGAGGCCCTCAACGATAAGTTCAGTTGTAAAAGACGCCACAAATTAAAGATCAATAAATTAGTAATAGTAACGAAAAACGATCGTTACGGAAGAAACATCAGACGACGACAATGCATTTCTTTTATACTTTTATAGATTTGCTACTTTTTACTAGTGCATGCAAAAATTATGAATAAACTTATATTCAAAGTTACAAGGTTCAAGATATTTTAAAGAAAAGTTGCTTATTACTGTTCAGCGATAAGAACTAACTCACCGAAAATAAATTAGCATCAATTAGAAATGTCATTGATTTATGTGTGACTCAGCTTTTCAATAAGAGCTTTCCGAAGAGTATACGGGGTGTTCCGAAAAGAATGGGGCGTGTAAGGGAATATTCTTTTCATCAAAATGAACCAATTGAGCCAAATGTACAGTAAAATATGCAGCCTTAAGAAGTTACTCGCTGGAGAATTTACATTTTAATTTTTGAATTTTCTTCTTTTTTATTTTTGTTGTGGTAATATGCGAACAATCTCGTAAATTGAAAAAAATATAGCTAGTAAATGTGCTTCTAGAATAAACAAGTATTATTTTTATCAATATATTAAAAATCCAACCAGAACTACAGAAAAATAAATTTTTATCCTTATGCATGGAATATATCTGAAGAAAAAAAATGTATATTTTTAAATTGCTTAATTTAAGTATTTTTCTGTTTTCAATATTGTGTCATAAAAATCATGAAATTTTAAAGTTAAGATTTACTTACTGCACATTTTAAATCCTATTGATAAATCACTAAGCAGTAGGACAATGATGATTTTTATGTTAAATTATTTACAAACAAATTATACGGATACAGTTAATTAACTTAAAGTGTGCTACATAAGATTAATAAATTGTTCACTAGCCAACCAAAAATGCCTAATCACGTACAGCTCTGAACTTGACCTTTTCGGGTGGGTAGGTACTTAACTATTATTAAAGAAACTTAACATTTACAAAACCTGTAAGTAGCTGTGCAGGTTCGTAAGTGGTCACTGGCATTTATAGCAGCTTTAAATTAAGTTCGCACATTTCAGGACTTAAAATTTTAATTTGGCATTTCATGTCTGACTAACGACACATTCGTCAGCGCTCATCTTTATTTTAAGCATTTCAAAACACGAAGCTATGTTTCATTGTCCACAAAAAATTTCCACAACTATTTTATTTTTATCAAAGTGGGAAACTGTCCTAACTGGGAGATGCATCTGGATCCACTGCAAATCCATTTCAAGTACGCGTTCTACAAAACGACATTTCCCAACAGATACCATTTTAGATTGTTTGCCATTGCAACTACTTCGCAGGCCTCAGGCTGTGCTCTAGAAAATGCTTTACGACGACATTCCTTCTCCGTTTTCAATCGTTATGTCAAAGTAAAGAACGTGCATGCACCAATAATTTACTTTATTGCCACCAGAGCCCCCCCCATTACTTTCACGTTGTTATTATTGCGACGGGTTTGTCATTTACTCATTTTAGAAAACTAATTTTGCTAGAAATATTAATAGTTAACGGAATAGAAAGAAATCAGCTTTCGCAAAAATAACTGGTGATATGCACCATTTGTCAATTGTAAGAGGTATATGGTTTGTACAAAGCTATTGAGTTTAAATACCGTGTTTACATGTAGGGGAAAGCATATTCTTAAGCCTGTTTTAGTTTCTAAACTGTGGATTATTGTTGCGTACATAACCACATTGCCTTTCGGAAATAACTCTAAAGAACATCCGCATGAGTTTGGATAATCACTTAAGTATAACTGATCTGCTGTCTCTATTCAAATAATATTCTCAGCAAAAACAAGGTAATTAGTAGGAGAATCAAAAGCTCGTTTACATGACACTTAAACACGTTTGGAAAAGTAAAACAGTTCCAAGCAATGCAATGGAAAATAAACAATGGGAGATTCTACAGGATCAAGGAAAACAAATGAAGAGAAATATTTTGAAGACCTCCTATGTAGAAAGGAAGATGAAGCAAACACAGCAATACCACGAAACGAAGATGAACATAAAACTAAGAGAAAATACATCGTTAGATGAAGTGAAGCAAGCACTACAAGTAATAAAAAGTGATAAACCACCAAGATAAAATAAGACGGAAGAAAACGTTACATAAGAGTATCGAACCAGGTATGTGAAGATTCAGCTAACCAAAACAATAAAAAAGCTGAGTAACGAAATAATCATTACATTCTAATTATGTTGTATAAATGGAAAATATATAAAAGAATGCAGCATATTGAGGCATTATTGACTATAGTGTTGAAGGTTTATGAAAGAGTACTTAAACATCGTTTAAGCAAGTACATAGAAACAACACTGGTAGGAGCTCAAAGTGGGTTTAGATGTTTTATCGGACCTTTTTCACTGTCTTGGATGTTTTTCACACGATATTTCGAGAGTTGTTGGTCTACTCCCGTCCTCAGGTGAATGAAATACTGACTAAATCAGCCCTTCTCAGGAGTCCATTCACTTGAGCACGAGAATAGAACAAAAACTCCCAAAAAAATCCAGATAAAACATCTCATAATAGGCCGCTAGTAGTGAGCAATTTAAAGAGCAATAAGAAATTGATATAAACAGCATTGAAACCCAATCAATTGTTTCAATCTACGAACGCAAATTTGATCGCTAAAATAGTAATATCAATAAAGACCAAAATGACAGTATTCAAGAACACTATACGGGGCAGCATTAACGTAAGGATACGAATCCTAGTTATTTACAAGAAGAACGAAGAGTAAAGTCCAAGCGCTGAAAATAAAGTATCTAAGTAAACCAAAAACATAACAAACCAACAAATACGTACCTAGCGAATTAGATATAAAACCCGTTCTAGAAGACATCCAAGAAGGACGGCTTCATTGATGAAGAAGAATGGCAGGTAGCAGAGAAGTGAGGAAAATGTGGAAAGCAAAGACATAAAAAAAGAAGGGCAGAGGTAGACCTGAAAAAAACTGTAATGGCACCATAACAACAATTCTGAATAATAAAGCTGAACCAGTACACCAAGCAACAACACTAGACAGAGATAGTAGAGCATGGAGAAATGTGTGCGGGAGTGAAACAGTTCCTAGAAAATTTGATACGATTGCAGCCAACTTTCAAGAAGAAATAGAAAAAGCAGAGAAGGATAGGAAGTTAAAGAGGCTGCAGGTATCTACAGGAAAATATACAACGGACTTCTTTATGATTCCACCGGAAATATAATACACGATCCTATTGAACAACTGAACAGCTGGAAGAACTACGTAAGGGCATATGATGACAATTGTATAGAAATTCCGCCAAATATTAATGCAACAGAAGGACCACCAATCTTAAGAGCCGAAGTTGAAAACGCTTTAAAAACACCAAAAATAGGAAAACAACAGGCCCAGATAAAATACCAGCGGAATTACTGAAACTTCTAAGAGGACACAAAGCCCTAGATATATTAACAGATCTCTTCAATATCATATATAACACAGGTATCATACCACACGACTGGCTTAAATCCATTTTCATCCTCTCGCCAAAAAAGAATTCTCCCAAAACACATAACGATTATAGGATCATAGCATTGATGAGCCACGTTCTAAAAGTCTTATTCGACATCCTCCATGCCAGAATTTACAAAAAATGTGAAGAACACCTTAGAGAGACGCAATTCGGCTTTCGCAGCGGACTCGGCACAAGAGAGGCCCCGTATGGGACTACATGTTCTAGTGCAAAGATGCCGTGACATCTCAGTTGATGTGTTCGCGTGCTTTATCGACTATGAGAAGGCATTTGACTGCGTCAAACACGAAGAACTTATAGAAATTCTCAGAGAAATCGGACTAGACAGCAAGGATGTTCGAATTATCACAAACTTATACTGGGGACAAACGGCATCTATCAGAGCAGGAAACAGACGCAGCGAAGAAATACAAATAAAAAAGGGTGTAAAACAGGGCTGTGTGCTGTCACCGGTTTTGTTTAACATCTACTCAGAAAAAATATTTACAGCGGCTCTGGACAACAGACAGGAATGAATTGTAATAAACGGCGAGATAATAAACAACCTACGTTAAGCTGACGATACTGTGCTTTTAGCAACTAGTGAAGATGAACTGCAGATTCTGGTAGAGAGCGTACACGAGAAAAGTATGGAAGCAGGGCTAAAGCTGAATGTTAATAAGACTAAGGTAATGGTAATCAGCAGGAATGAGGATCTAAGAGCAAGCGTAACGGTTAACAGTAGACAACTAGAACAGGTTGTGAATTACAAATATGTGGGATGTTCTATTAATAGTAGCTGGAACAACTCTGCTGAAATCAGAGCAAGAATCGAACAGGCCAGAAACACCTTTAAAAGAATGAAGAAGGTACTGTGTTCTAGGGATTTAAATCTGAACTCACAACTACGACTGCTTCGATGTTATGTATTCTCGGTCTTACTTTACGGAGTGGAAGCTTGGACCCTCACTGCCTGTACTACTAAAAAAATAGAAGCATTTGAGATGTGGTGTTATAGGCGTATTCTTAGAATACCTTGGACATATAGGGTACGCAACACCACAGTACTAGAGCGATTACATAAACACACCGAGATCTTGTCCGCAATAAAAGAGCATAAATTAGCATACCTTGGCCACGTTATGATGAATAGCAAATACAGGATCCTGCAAAACATTTTACAAGGCAAGATAGAAGCAAAGAGAGGTCCAGGCCGGAGAAGACACTCCTGGCTAAAAAACTTACGGAAGTGGTATGGAGTGAACACTGCTACATTATTCAGAAGAGCAGTCAACAAAGTTCAAATACCTACGATGATAGCCAACGTTCGCGGAGGACGACATGGCACGTAAAAAAGAAGAAGAGAAGGATACAAAAAATAAAATAGACATATTAAAACGTGTTAAAACAATATTTTATCATTTTGCATATCAGGGAGAGTAACGATAGAAGATAACGGAAGACAAGAAATTGACGATGTTTTATCGGACTTTTTCCACTGTCTCAGGTGTTTTTCACACGAAATTTCGGAAGTTTGCGGTCAACTCCCGCCGGGTGTAAATGAACTCCTGGCCAAATCAGTTCTTTTCAGGACGAGCCCGGAGTTCATTCACCTGAAGACGGGGGTAAACCAAAAACTCCAAAAACGTCGTGTGAAAAACACCGAAGACAGTGGAAGTCCGAAAAAACATCCCATAATAGATTACTGTTTAAAATGACCTAACGAACTGGATGTAAAATCAGTTCTAAGAGATATTCAAGAAAGTCGGCTTCATTGGTGAGGATATTAAAAACAATGGAAGCAGGCAGAGAAGTGAAGAGAATGTGGGAAACTAAAACATAAAAGAAGAAAGGCAGAGGTAGGGATGAAGAAAAGTGTAACGACACAATAACAACAATTTTGAATAATAAAGCTCAATCAGTACACCAAACTAGCACACTAGGTGTAGGTGTAGGGTGCAGGAGTGAAACAATACCAAGAAGATTTACTACGATTGCAGCCAACAAAAAGAAGGAAAATAAAACAGAATCAAGGCAGGGAAGAATAAAATGGACATATTAAATCGTGTTTATCATCATTTTACATGTCAGGGAATAACAACAGATGATAATGGAAGACAAGCAATTGATGAGATGTTTTATCGAACTTCTTCCACTGCCCCAAGTGTTTTTCACACGACGTTTCTGGAGTTTGCTGTCCTCTCTCGTCCTCATATAAATGTACTCCGGGCCAAATCAGTCTTTTTCAGGATTAACTCGAAGTTCATTCACCTGAAGAGAGGGGTAAACCAAAAACTCCCAAAACGTCGTGTGATAAACACCCAAGACAGTCTACGTCCATTAAAACATCTCATAATAGACCACTGTCCAAAATTGTCTAGCGAATTGGACGTAAAATCAGTTCTAGAAGATATGCAAGAGAGACGGTTTCATTGGTGAGGACATTAAAATAATTGGAAGAAGGCAGAGAAGTGAAGAGAATGTGGGAAGCAAAACCATAAAAGAAGAGAGAAAGGTAGAGATGAAGAAAATTGGAACGACACAATAACAACAATTTTGAAGAATAGAGCTGAAGAAAAGTTGTTACGATTGCAGCCAACTATCAAGAAGAAATAGAAGAATCAGGAAAAATAAGCAAAAATAAAGTGGACATATTAAAACGTGTTTAAAAAATATTTCATCATTTTACATGTCAGGGAATAACAACAGATGATAACGGAAGACAAGAAATTGATGAAATATTTTATCGGACTTTTTCCACTGCCTCAAGTGTTTTTCACACGACGTTTCTGGAGTTTGTTGTCCACCCCCGTCCTCATCTAAATGTACTCCGGGCCAAATCAGTATTTATCAGGACTAGCTCGGAGTTCATTCACCTGAAGACAGGGGAAACCAAAAAGTCGAAAAATGTCGTGTGATAAACACCCAAGACAGTCTACGTCCGTTAAAACATCTCATAATAGACCACTGTCTAAAATGGCCCAACGAATTGGACGTAAAATCAGTTCTAAAAGTATGCAAGAGAGACGGCTTCATTGGTGAAGACATTAAAAAGAATGGAAGGAGACAGAGAAGTGAAGCGGATGTGAGAAGAAAAAACGGAAAAGAAGAGAGACAGAGACAATGATGAAGAAGACTGTAACGACACAATAACAACAATTTTGTAGAATAAAGCTGAATCAGTACACATAACCAAAACACTAGATGTGTGCGGAAGTGAAACAATGCCAAGAAAGTTTACTACGATTGCAGCCAACAAAAATAAGGAGAAGAAGCAGAATCAAGATGAGAAAGAATAAAATGGAATGTATACGAGTAATAAACGGACAATGATTAAAAATCTAATTGACACAGCATAAAACAGGCGATACTATAGATCTCTGTTATAAGAATTCATAAATTCAAGAACACGAAACATGTTGAAAAACACCATACAATTAGAATAAGCGAATAGTTACTCCTACACTTATGAAAAATACTAGATATTAATACATATTGGATAGAAGAAATCAGAGGAACGAGCACAGTGACAGAATAAAAAAGGAAGAATAATGAAAAAGATCCTCCATGAAAGAAGATCGATAAAATGACCGAGGCAAAGATGAAGAAACAGTTTATAAAGTAAAAATTCGATTGGTTAAATAAACAGTCTAATAGTCCTAGATAGAAGAAGAAGAAGACTACATATTTAGTACAAACATCGAATTTGTAATTGTTTTTAAAGAAAAATAAACAATATTCTCTTTATTATACAAATACTATTGTTATGATTCATGTTTCGGATTACAATATTAAATCAAACTAAATCAAATAGAATTTTTCACAAATTTATTGGCGCTTTAGTAATTTCTTACATCATCGGTAAATTCGTAATAGATAAATATACATTACGTCTTTAAAAAACGCTATTATTTAAGTTCTTCCATGCAAATCTATACAGAAAACGCATTTAACTGAATTCCAGAAACAAA
Organism: Agriotes lineatus; assembly: GCA_940337035.1. NCBI lineage: Eukaryota > Metazoa > Arthropoda > Insecta > Coleoptera > Elateridae > Agriotes > Agriotes lineatus. Next base: position 49,663,512 of record OW679199.1, read on the forward strand.
TGTTCTAAAGCAACATTGAGCTCACGAAAGAACCCCGGTGAACTCCTTTCGTTCCTAATATCTTGTCAGTAGTGTACAGTAGTGAAGACCAAAAATTTAATTTTTTTTATTTGTTATTGGAATAAATGAGGATAAAGGAAACATTGGGTCTAAGAAACCATTAATACCTTATCTTTAAAATTTACTCAGTTGCATTAACGTGGAATCAATCAACATACAAAATGTAATGCATTATTTACAAAATAGAGGTGCAACTCTGATCACAGAAGCGAACCCGAAGGAACGTTCTTCGCTATGGCAACCCATCCATTGTTTTATCTTCTTCTACTTCTTTCGCGTTTCCCATTTATGCCTCACGGCGTTGGATCCCTATCCATTGTTTTATCTTTAATACATAAAGGTGGCGAAATGCAACGTCGAGCCCAAATAAGAACCATGAGGAACTCCATTCTCTACAAACAGCTGAGCGTTTCTTCTTGCATTTTCAATGGATGGTTATTAACTTTTTCTTAATTAATATGCATTATAAATCGGTTTCTTGTATTTACAAAACATCTAAAATTAATGAACGGAGAGCTGATGTTTGGTATACTAATTGTTGATCCTATTGCGAGCCTTAAAAGGACTAGTTGCGGCACCGCTCTGAAGTTACAATGAGACACTGTTTTGAAATAAATAAATAATTGGCTGGCGGCTAAAATGACATTAGAAAGTGTGGAAAGGGGACTTATAGGTTTGAGATCGTTTGACACAGTAGGATTCATATTTTTAAGAGTTCAATAGCAGCAGGACAAAATACCTTCACTTATGTAGACATTTATTACGCATATTAGGTATGGGATTATGAACTGGACATCATGGTTTCCGCATTTTAATACCAATACTATACGTTCAAAGACACTAAGCTCATTGCAGTCGACGTTTTTATTGGACTATTACTTAGTTCTAATTGATGTTGATCGTATAATACAACTAATTACTGCAATTTTTCTATATTAAAATGGTTGCTAAACTACAGTAAATTCTTATGTCGATGTATCCAGCATTAGCATTTCACATTAGTTACTTGACATGATAGTAAAAACGAGATTTATTTCTGTTATTATTATTGTTTTCCCTTATCACAATCAAAATTACTAGATAAAAGAGGTACAATGGCCAGATTTTTGAAAATTGTCTATTTTTTTTTTAAATCGCATACAAATTTCTTTGAAATTGAACACAAGTACCTATTGTATCATAAGGCACATTTTCTCATTGTGCAATGCCTATAAAATGTCTACTTTTGCAACTGTCAGAACCAAATAGGAGAGAAGTTGTTAGGGCAGTTAAATATACAATAAAAGTCGTAACAATTCAAACAATTGTTAGCAAGCATATACATAATTACTGTTATTACTAAAGATAACAAAGAAGCGTTATTCCGTACAAGCAACGCCGGCGCTAACATTTTTAAGTGATGGAAAGCTAATAAGCTCTTTGTCAGCATTGTTGCAAATAACTACTAATTAGTGAAATAATATCTAATTTAACATGTTAAGTAATCGTAACTCCTTAACAGAGACGTAGAACTGAGGTAGGAGAGATTTGATTTTTTATTTGTTGATGAGAAACCGACTTAACTGAGATGTTGTCAGGAATTGCACCTGATTAAGCTGAAACCTCCATTATGCAGCATAATGCTCTCAGACGCAAAAAAAATCTCAGTATTTCACTATTAACTATGTACCTATCTTTAATTACTCTTTTATTTATTTATTTTGTGTTGTACAGGCATACAGCATTTTTTTGTGAATTTTAATACATAGTACATAAGAAAATAAAACACTATATAATTATATGATAATTGCTACTAACATTTTCCAAGTAATCAACAGTTTAACTATTTACTGCAGCATTTATGTTGCTACATGATGAGACTATTTTCAAATCTACAAATGCATATGCTCTTACTTACGTCTACATTTGGCATGATAAAAATGTATCATTCATCATGCATCAGCATCATCATATCCATCATATAAGTTAATTTATAATTAATGTAGCTGATAATTCATTTATAGAAAACTGCAATCAGTTATAGAAAACTATAATTAGTTTGCCAGTCTCGGGCTATATGGTGCATGTTACTGCAACTAACTTCAGAGCGTTCCGGGTACATAGATCTGTGTGTATAGATATTATATAATCACTCTCACATTATTTAATCACAACATTAATTTTATTGTTGATAGCAACCCTAAATTCAGGAGTTAATAATTTTTCCCATTTGGCATTTTTAATTGTTTTAAACGTAACTTATTCCATTTTTTAATGTTATAGTTTATGCTGTAAAATATTATAAGAATAGAAAAACAGAAAAGAGGATTGTTCAATAGAAATACGTTTGAATTGCGTAGTCGTGAATTGATTATCATGGCAGTTGCATGCGGTTGCTAAAATTATATATTGACGTATTAGTGAGGTGTCTGTCAAATTTCTTTGCGATTGATACTTTGTACACATTTGTATAGAGCTCGGTAATGGCGTTTGATATAGAAAATTCGTCCAAACAATATGCAATATATTTAATTTTTAGCCGCCGAACGACGTCAACCACTAGAAATCCTTGAGAAAAAAAAGCTATTGATGGTAACTATAGCTATTCTCACACGGGGGTAGTTTAGTAATGTAGAAAATTTCGACAAAGAAGAGAATCGACTTAAGACTCGTCCAGGGCATGTTCAAGTTGCACTTTCAGATAAAAGTGTAAGCAGTTTGAAAACTGCTTTACATGCAAATAGACGCATTAAAGTCAGATAACTATCATAAAAAATGAGCATCAGTATAGAAAGTGTTCGTTCAATTATTCATACTCTTATCACAAATTTCATGTCTTCGACGAATTAAACAATCACTAAAGAGGCAGCGATTCACTTCGCACGCCGAGATGGAGAGACCATTAGAGAATAGTATCTTCAACAGCAGCAAGAATTTTACCAGCAGGGAATCTGGAGATTATTACAAGCGTGGGGCTCATACCTTAATGTTCTTGGAGATTTTTTCTTAAATTAAGTTAAAAGAAATTATGTTACAGCTTCTAAACGTATTTCTATTGAACAATCCTCATAAAATCGTACATTCAATAAATATTAACCAATAATACTAATCGGTCAGAGCACTAATTCTTTATATTAAGAAATAATGGCAAATCCCTAACCGTTCGTATGAGAACGTTCAGTTTATGTCGTCCAAAATTGGTTTATAACGGGTCTATTAAAGAATATCATACCAAAAAACTAATTAATTAAGACAGCATTAAGAAGTATACGATCAGAAGAAAATAGTTAATTAGAACCGGCTGTGAACATTTCTGATGGGTGGTGATTAATAATATTTTTTTTGCAATTAACTTCAAAATCACAGCAATTATGAAGCGATACATATTATATATTCTGCAGAAGATATATAAGTACACATATTGTTGAAATAGTTAAAAAAATTAGAAAGGTTATAAATATTCATCACTCGTCAGATTTAGTTAAACCACCTTTTATGCTGTTATAGAATACAACTAGCTGTCCTAATAAAATTCCAAAATTGAAACCTACGCTACGATATTAATATATAATAAGTTATAACTAAACCGGAACAGACCAATGATTATTGTTCTGGTTAAACTCAATTATAGCAAAATTTACAGTGGATTATCTACGTGTATGCTAATAGTTTATTAGTAAATAATAAAATATATTCTGAATTTTCTACAGCTCACCTAGAAAAATAGTCATTTAAAGATTTGTAATTATAATTTGTAATTGTAACAATTTGGATTAAGTTTTAGCAAGAACAAAATTAAAATATGGTCCTTCGAGCCGGATGTGGTTCATTAAATATTAAGTTAAATAAATTTGGGCACGGTAATTATTTGGTTACTAATAGTTTGGTAAAATTTCTAACAGCTTTGAAAGGTTATTAAAAATTGTAATCGCACAGAACACAGTAAAATAAATCAGAATATTATATCGGCTACACTATCTTGAACTCTGATATCAATCCATAAAATACTGAACACAAGATCATGAAAACGTGACAGATACAACCTCAACTTGTTGACAAGAACAGTTGGAAATTTCAAGAATGCAATATAGCATTCTTTTCTAATATAAAACACCGGAAGAAATGCAAATTTATAAACTCATTGCAGCGTTATATAATATGATTCCTGATAATACACTGCATACGGGAGTTACTAGATAAAAAAGCTGTCCAGAAGGCTAAATTAATATAAGTTTTTACAAGAAATTCCTTTGTTTTCCAAGAATGCCAACGGAAACGCCCAGCTAAATTTGCACTTTGCAAAAGCGCAAGGAGTTGTTCATACCTAATTAATTGTCCTGAAAGGATTCTCAACATATCGATAAAGAATCGGTATAATGCGCCTACAAGGCTTTTCTTCAAGTAAGTGAAGCCTAACAAACTCATTTCCGTTAAATTATAACCTAAAGCATTAATTTACTACACAAATGGAGCGATAAGCTTCATGGAATTTGTACTCCACTTTTCCCTGTGATTCATTACTAGCTTCGATTTAATTACGAAGGAAATTTTTCTGAAAGTTGCAGCCAACGGAAGAAGTGAGGTTAAGAAACGCCGCTTGGAATTTCCTACTGTTTGCATTCTCAGCGCACGTGTTAAGTGGCAAGTTTTTGCAAACTTGTGTTATTGTGAAAGGGCGGACTACATGCAATTATTTTATAATAATGCATAACTGCGACGCAAGGCACATTCTTATGCATGTAAATGCGTGTAAAAATTTTGCACAAGTGAAACTGTTAACCTTATAAGCGCTTTATCACATCCTGCATCATGATTTATAGTCACGATTGTAATAAAACTTGTGCTCTGAAGCTGAGTACTTTCATAAATGCCTTTAATTCTTTAAATTAAGTAACTAAATGTAACGAATTGTTCTGTTTTTCCTGGTAAAAGTTCGTAAAATTGTATTGTGTAATAATTCCGGAACATTATTTTTAAATTTATAAGAAATCATTCAGTACCTAACAATATTTATTCCCTTTGCAAAAAATAGAACATCATGAGTTAAGACTCTTTCCTGGTATTAATTATTAATAGGTCTACCTGTTTAATCTATATTTTGTAAGGATAGAAGGAAATTTGAATATACTGTAATATACTCATTTCAAATTAGGGGCTATTTATAATGTACAAAATGTATAACTGCGGGTTTTAATCAATAAAATGAAATAATAATTTGATATCGATGGTTTTGATGTCAGTTCCAGCTACCATTCCCATTCATATTGTAACTGTAAGAATTTGTATAATACAAAATTATTGTGCTATTTATATTAAAAGACAACAATCGCTCTTAGCACATACACTTTAGTAAGCATATATATTAACGTACTACTTGAAATTACGTTGATTTAAAAAAAATATGTAGACAATTTTGTCTGTAATGTTTGTTTTCACAGTTAAAGTCCAACTTATATTTGTATGTATTTTCTTGTGTATTACATTTAAACAATGTATTCTAAATTATAAATGTTTGCAAAGCCAGTTCTGTACAATGAAGACATTGTGAAATGGAATTTGTGGGTGCAGCAAGAAATGCACATCTAATTCTGCTCGCGGGATGAGTAGATTTCACCCTCACTTGAGGGCTGCACGTGTTCTCTGAAATAATTAGAAGCGGCCCAGAAGAACCTTGCAGCCTGCATTCAAATGCAAAGTGCAGTAAACAAGCGTTTACGAATCCCGTGAACTCAATTTACGTAGTGTAAAATAAATACATCGCTTGCGATATATTCAAAGACGCATTCGAGGCGTCCATTATGGGAAGCGCCAACTCAGCAGTCCTTGCGAGGCCTGCACACCATCGAAAATTCCCAGAATCACACCTTGCACCGTTCAGGGAAAATTCTACAATCCAAGACGTGCTGCATTCAAAGCTACGCAGCACCAGTTCTAGGTAAAATGTTTTCAGTTAAAAGCGATAAGTAATCGCTTCCGCGGTATGAGAATTGCTCTTAATAAATGCGTTTACACTCGCGAATTGTGAAGATTCAGATTCAGTTTTAACAATCTAACTTAAAAACGTATTTCAAATAAAATTTTTACAATCTAACTTTAAAAATGTGTATTTCAGATTCAGTTTTAACACATTTAATTTAAAAGTTTTGTATTTAAAATTCAATTTTGACACTCTAACTTTAAAAATTTGAATTTCAGATTTAATTTTAATACATTTAATTTAAAAACTTTGTATTTGAGATTCAATTTTAACACATTTAATTTAAAAACTTTGTATTTTAGATTCAATTTTAACACATTTAATTTAAAAATTTTGTATTTCAGATTCAATTTTAACACATTTAATTTAAAAATGTTGTATTTCACATTCAATTTTTAACAATCTAACACTAAAGCTGTGTATTTCATATTCAATTTTAACACATTTAAATTAAAAACTTTGTATATCAGATTCAATTTTAACACATTTAATTTAAAAACTTTGTATTTTAGATTCAATTTTAACACATTTAATTTAAAAATTTCGTATTTCAGATTCAATTTTAACACATTTAATTTAAAAATGTTGTATTTCACATTCAATTTTTAACAATCTAACTTCAAAGCTGTGTATTTCATATTTAATTTTAACACATTTAAATTAAAAACTTTGTATATCAGATTCATTTTTAACAATCTAACTTAAAAACGTTGTATTTCACATTCAATTTTGACAATCTAAATTTAAAAATGTGTATTAAGATTCAGTTTTAACACATAAAATTTAAAAATTTTGTATTTCAGGTTCAATTTTAACACATTTAATTTAAAAATGTTGTATTTCACATTAAATTTTTAACAATCTAACTTTAAAGCTGTGTATTTCATATTCAATTTTAACACATTTAAATTAAAAACTTTGTATATCAGATTCAGTTTTAACAATCTAACTTAAAAATGTTGTATTTAAAATTAAATTTTTACAATCTACCTTTAAAAATGTGTATTTCAGATTCAGTTTTAACACATTTAATTTAAAAATTTCGTGTTTCAGATTAAATCTTAACACATTTAATTTAAAAATGTTGTATTTCACATTCAATTTTTAACAATCTAACTTCAAAGCTGTGTATTTCATATTGAATTTTAACACATTTAAATTACAAACTTTGTATATCAGATTCAGTTTTAACAATCTAACTTAATAACGGTGTATTTCACATTCAAATTTGACAATCTAAATTTAAAAATGTGTATTAAGATTCAGTTTTAACACATAAAATTTAAAAATTTTGTATTTCAGGTTCAATTTTAACACATTTAATTTAAAAATGTTGTATTTCACATTAAAATTTTAACAATCTAACTTTAAAGCTGTGTATTTCAGATTCAGTTTTGACAATCTAACTTTAAAAATGTGGATTTCAAATTCAATTTTAACACATTTAATTTTAAAAAGCTTTGTATATCAGATTCAATTTTAACAATCTAACTTAAAACTTGTATTTCTAATTTAACTTTAACAATCTAACTTAAAAACTTCCTATTTCAGATTCAATTTTAATTTTTTTTTAAACGTAACATGAAGAAGCTGCTGTTGTAGCAAAATGTCAAGATTTCTACCAATTTTTAAACATTGACTCAAACTACGTAAATGCAATAGATATAACATCTCAGATAGATATTACAAATACAACTCACAAATGTCAATCTAAATACAAATAAGTTTCTCATTTATTTTCAAAATTGTGTAAGTTCAAATATTAAGTGTAGTTTTACGTTTATTTTTTGAAAATCTCAATATTACCTATGATTTACTGTGTCTTTTTAAAGCAATATAATCTCTGTAACATAACTTTAATTAAGAAGAATGACCAAGCTTCAACATATTATTTACAAATTTAATCTTGTCGACAATTACCATAGAATATAGTTCTTTTTGAAACTATTATTTTGCATCCATTGTGGCCTATATACACACAATATATACTATTATATTTAAATATAAATGTTTTTTTCTAACAGCTGCATTGAGAAAATAGTAAAAACAAATCTTCCCCCAGTCAATTGTGTTAGAATTTATTAAATTCCGAAATTATAGTATTTTAAATTTTCCTCTGATTGTAGTTAACTAACTAGAAAACAAATACCACCAAGGAATTGCAATTGCATAATATTTTAATTATTCAAGAATTTTATTTGTATTTTCTAACAATAATTAAGTTTGTTGAGGAAGGCATTTCTAACAGTATACAATAAATTACTACTATTAATTAAAGTTCAAGGTTACAGTTATATAATGGCTTGGAATAATTTTTCCATATATTACCAATGCCCATCTAATTACATGTATAAAATTTCTATTATGTTTATTTACATGATTATACCTATGTAAAACGTTTAAACTAGGGCTTCCTGTATGCAAGCAGAATAATAATATCAAAAACTCAAAACCAAAAGCTTGTTTTGCAAATATAACTCGCTTAACGTAAAACGCAAAGCGTTGTTAAATTGATATATAAAATAAACAACAGAATTCTAAAGGCGGTTTTGCAAGTGGCATCCTTATTGCCTTTATATTACTAGAACAGCCAGAAATTAAAGACCTTATATGTACTAAGAGATGAGTCATTGGATCCACAAATGAAAGACCATGTGATTTAATAAATATATATTTCATTTGTTTTTTTAAGAGATGTGTATAAAGTACAAAGTTGGCAAAAATTATGTATGGAGTAGTTTGGGATCCAAAACAAATCACCTACAGGTCCCAACTCTTGAATATACAGAAATCACATTCTACCGCCACCTAGTGGCGCCTCGCGTCTTTAATATAGCGAACTAGAGTCGTTCATAACAAATCTCGTTAAGGTCTTCCCAAAACAGAGAAAAAAGGGGGATTTTACCAACTTTCCATTTCCCAGCATTCCACTCCAGCAGCAGCCATGAGTGTTTCTTTTCAGCTTCCTCTAGTTAATAGTAGTTTATAGCAGTAGCCGTGCAACTTGGCTCAAAAATGCTGTTAACAACTAGCTAGCTAACCCACTTATTACATCACAGCTCTACTTACAGGTAATCAATTTCGGGTGCGCGTTCTTGCGTAGGCAACCGGAATGATCTGTCACCTGCTGATTTGCATAGAAGCAGAAGAATTCTCTTTAGTGAGCTTTGAAGATGCATCGACTTTGTTTAGAAGAAATCTGCAGCCAATAAGGGCGCGGGTGGTTATAGCTCAATCACGCATTCTCATTACACCGTTGCTTTGCTGTACATTTAGCAAAAAAATTTGAAGTTTGCCGAATACGTGTAGTTGTAGTAGCAAACCTGTCATGGGAAAACTAATTGCCTTAAATAGTGTTGCAACGCCACTGCCTTAAATATTCGCGTGCCTACTTATTGTGACACCAAAAACCCGCCGAAGAAATAAAAGAAAATATTTGGCATTTCAGTGCCGCGACAAACTAGTTGGTTACTATAGCAAGGAATGCGCCGAATTAGAAATCGATCAGATGGTTATCAAGTGTTTAAATTCTGTTATCAATCACCAAATTGGAGCTTTCACTGCAGCGGCGCGCTATGCAAATTTTATGTTAATCTGTCCAAATACGGTGGCAGTGTGCAGCGTACTCGGGGGCCATTTTCCAACAAAAAGGCTTGCGACACGATTTTCCAAGAGCTGCATTCGGTGATTGACGGCTTTTTAATTAGAACTCGGCTGCTGGTTTTAATTGGTCCATTTTGGATGTTGGCCGAACCTGCGCTTAAAGAGCAAAGTTGAAGAATTCGATTTCCTACTGTAGACAGTTAAGCAGGTCTACGCTACTGTTTGCATGGAAGTAATTATGTGTACATTGTTTTGATTATTTTTCTTGGACAATAGCTTGTAAATGTATCTTATTAAGTTTTCACAAAGACCTAGAAACCAATCAAACCGGATCAGCTTTGACTTTATCCACGTTATATAAACAAAAAGTGGCGCCTGTTTAAATATGATTTATTGATATCCAAATGCTGTTGGTCCGACGTCGTTCCCACTCTTTAATTTATTAATGGGGATCAGCGGATACAAATAACCTCAGGGCTCTGACAAAATACATTAGTTCTACTATAGGTTGTTAAGCCTTGTAATTTGTCTTTCTGAAATGCTGGTTCACTAGGATTGTTTTCATCTCCTGCCAATGACTTTATGTTCAATATGAGCACGTGAGATTAAAGCAGATTTAAGTAAGTACACTGTTTATAAGAAGCCGGAATCCGTCGAAACTGAAGAAGATAAAAATATTGAACTAAAAATGTTACCAACACTGACAGTGATAGTGGTGGTTCTGATTGTTTAGAATATGGTCACGCCGTTTAGATCTAAACGATCAAATATTCTTAATTCTTAATTTTCTTGTTACCTCTAGTTTAGTTCTCCTTTATTTGAACGCGGTCGTCGTGCGGCCCAGCTTTATTCTCAGCTGGCGGTTATGTGGTAATCTGCTTTACCGGCAGGCGTCAGCAGTTGTTTTAAGCCGTTTGTTTTGGTTTTTGCTTGTTTTTCTCTTGCAAAAAAAGAAGCATCAGCCTGTAGTCTGTCCGGTGATATTGTGTTCCAATTTTGGCCCTTAGCTTCGGGTATTTTGAAAAAGTTCTTCGTGGAAGTTTCGCTCGCTCAATGCGGATACTGGGTTTGGACACGTGTGCGACAAATACGTCCGCGTGCTTGAGATGGTTCACTTATAACAAGATTGCTAGGCGTTATGGCCATTGCCTGTAATTACAGGAGTCACCCGGGAATTGCAAAACGTCAGCGATTCCGCTTATTTGAGAAAGAGCATTTCCTCCACACCTTAACCGGGCGTTGTAAATACTTCAGCGATTTCACCCTTAGAAAAGCCTCTCTTTCTCGGAGGCTAGCGCCTGAGTGCTTTTCTGGTGACCTGTGCCAGCATCCTCCATATGCAGCAGCTGTAACCTGTAACAGCCCGTTTGGAAGCTATTCGATTCTCCATTTCAGAAGCATGAAGCTCTCAGATAAGTAGCGTTTGACCTAATAATCTGTGGTAATTATATTTGTACCGCAAGCAATGTGAAAGAAACTGAAGCTGTTCTTAGTATGTAAATTTACATTTCACTAATTTAATTTAAGTTTGCGTATTGAATTGTACGAATCACTGCTATGTTAGCGTTAATTCAGGGTTCACCTTTCGAGTAAGTAATGCCTTTAAAAATGATTGTGCTGCCTACTTTATGCAACGTTTATCAAATAAATCTAGTGCACTGTGTATATCATTTATTGTCTGATTTCGTTACTGCTACCTTCAAATATTGTGTTATTTTCTGCTGCGATTAAACTGAGTTTATAAGTTCTTAACCTATCTGAGTATATTTGTTGTAATTTAAAAATTTGTTGGTGCTCATATTTAGTAATTACATTATTTAAAGAACTGCACTCCGTCTTCACTGAGTCTGGCTGGCGGGCCCTCAAATATACTCCCGTAGCGTTGCGATATTTGAATATATTTAAGGAAACTATAGTTAACAAGAAGAGGGGCTAACAAATAGCATTGGTAAAATTGATTTTATGGTATTTTTTAAAAATATTAAATTAACACAAAGTAAATAGAAATAGGCTCCTTTGATTTTTAATATTATATTTATTCAAACTTATCTATGACTCTCAAGCTTTTTTGGAAAAACTTTAACCTGAATTTTTCCTAAATGATTGGATTAAGCATGTTATTCTACCGTCCTCTGCTAATAGTTAAAATATCTGCATAACTATTATAGTCACTCTGTACAATAATACTAATTATTATATGAGCGTTTTATTCAAACTGAAATAATTAATGTAGAAAGCAACAACACAATAGTCAAAAACTTATGGCAATCAGACAGTTCGCCGTAATCGTAAAATTATAGAGAATGAAATGCAATGGGATGCCTTTCGAATGGTCATAGATTGAATTAAGCATGATATATTACATTCGCTCACAATCCATACGACTGATTACTACAAGTAATAAGTTTTGCTGTATTTGAAATTTCGTTCAACAATGAGCTGGAGCCCATCTTAAGAAATCAATATTATTTATCATAGATAACATGATATAACATTATGAATAACTTTTTCTAATTATACTATTTGAGGAAACTGTTACGTATGTATGTATTGTCGTTAACCTCATTTTACCTTGCGGTGTAGAGGCTAGTGCTTTATACGCTTGCGTCTGGAAGTATAATGCTCAACTTGCCCCGGATTCGGGTTACAAGTTGGAGTGCGCCTTTTGTATTTACGCAGCACAACTATCGTGTTGTACGTGTGTCGTGGTGCTGTGTTGACCTTGTTACTCTATCTCTTAGGTCTGTAGTTCTGAGTAGAACACAGTTAATTTGGTGCCCAACTATGAATGGTCTCGCCGAGCCCAATTCCAATCGCCAAGGCTGCGGAAAAATTTCGGCCCCGCGGGATTCGAACCGAAGACTTGCTTAATGCAAGCCTAGCGCTTTCTAACTGCGCTAGCCGGCTTCTGAGAAACTGTTTCGTAAAAATACTAAAATCTACCCAGAATTTTGCATAGGACCGTAATTGTACATGTTGAATAACTTTCCTTAATGATATGTTTTCGTATTTAGAACAGAAAAGGTAAGATCTACACATTAGCCTTTTTTGTGACGTAATAATCTTCTCTCTTTATTCAACTATATTAAACTGGGCGAAACAAGGAATCTGCAGTTCCAAACGATGCCTTAGTATGAATATTGTGCTATTTAGAGCATCTCTTGCATTAAAGGTTAGATATATGTCAAACACTTTCTGATGTCTACTACTCATACCTGTGCTCTAAATATTATCTTTTTGAATTTCACTATAATATGTTATAAGACATATGTTTTCAAAGCTATGTGTTGTTATTTATGATGTCACAGAAATAGGGTACACTTTAAGTCTACCTCAATTCATTTTCTATCTGCCGCCAAGGCCTCTTTGATTTGAAAAAATCGAAAATATACTTAAAATTAATTTCAAGCCAGGCAGGGCTTAATCCTCAAATGTTAAATTGGAATTAAAAATATTTCTGTCAGTTAGACCTCTAATGTCCTTTTTCCGTGGAAGCACTATACATATTAATTTTATGTAAATTCTCATATTCTTATCATTTATGCTACCAAATAGCGCCATAACACATTTTGAAGGTTTAATATTAAGATAATGCAACTCTGACAACTGAATGAGCTTCATCAGCCCTTGACTAACAACAATACAAGGTGTTAAAGTGTTATTTGGTTTAAATGGCTTGTAAATATGAGTTTTATCAGCATATTGATAGTAGTTGCAGTAATATAAAGTACTACTACATAGATTAGTATTGTGAATTGCAAAAAGTAGGGGACCTAGTACGGAACCCTGAGGAAATCCGTATTTCATGTTAAATAATTCAGAAAGTTTCACTAAATATTGTCACCTAAATGAATAAGAAATATTTGGTGATGCAAAGTATCGAAGTCAAGCAATACTAACACCGTTCGATAGCCATCATCACACCTGATTGATACTGACGTTGTAAAGAATTATTTCTAAATAGCTTCTGAGTTGAGTATACATAATTTTTCCAAGACCTTCGACAACGTTAGGAATATGCTAACCGGTTGTAACTACTTGAGTTCCGCCGCGGTGTCGGAAGTATGTTAGCAACTTTCCAATCATCTGGGAAAACCCTTCCAGTAAAAAAATACTAATTACATAAGTTCCATAAGGTACAATACATTGTCATTACTCGTGGCTTTAGACTTAATGGGGTTAACCAATTTAAACATAGCAACAACAGCAAAAGACAAAGTGGGCGTCAAATTCGGACTAATATTTTCGCACATTTCCAAAATTACCATTACAGCTCCATGGACACCACCTTGCCTTCGGTTTGCTGAATATGGGTATTTTAACAGAAGCAGAGATGTCAAAAGATGCTATTAAGCTCAATTATAGTAGCTAACTTTATTACTTCAATCGGCAGGGTAAACAATGCCAATATACAGTGCATTTAATTTAATGCGCAATATGGTCTTGCCGTTTCGATGAGGATTTGATTGTTACCTATTGGTTTCTAAGGATACACCACGCCCATATAATGTGTAAATGCGTTTATTTTAAAATGCAATATAGTAACAGCAATTTTATTGAAAAATAAGCTTCTCAAATAACGACAGGGAATGTAACATTTAATAACTCACAAACTTGGCTGTAAACTGACGTTTTTACACCGTACGTTCCTATATTGCAATTTAAAATAAACGCATTTACAAATGGCGTGGGCGTGGCGTATCCTTAAAAACCAATAGGTAACAATCAAATCCGCATGGAGACGGCAAAACCGCATTGAGCAGTAAAATAAATTCACTGTATAAACTCGAGTTAATTAGTCAAAATTATCGAAATCAAAATTTTAAATTTGAAAGAGTTAACTAGTCATGGTCAGAAAACGCTCCAGAAGAACAAATGCCATCTGTGTGCCAAAACTGTAATCCTAGAAATATATATTGTTCTGATTCGATAATGTCCGATCCTGGTAGGTAAATAGATACACATATGTTATCATACAAAGTTTTCAATAATCGCAGTGTATCTACGTATTTCTGTGCGGGAGATACTCTCACATAATACCAATAGAAAATGTGCGTTAGTTTAGATAAACATACACTTTATAAGAGTATCATTTTAAATTTAACAAGATGCTATTGGTGGAATTATCTGCATCTTAGCATAAAACGATGAATCGGCGAATAATTTAACATCTCCTACATCGCATTTATATTAATATTTCCTTTCCCTCATACGGTGCGTTCGGCAAACAACACTAATAATGGAAATATCCTGTTTTAAACTCTTCTGCAATAGAATATACTAAATGCCGAGCGAATCAACAACCGGATTTATTAAAAAACGGAAAGATCACGCAATTATGCGTGACTTCCAGCAACTTTATTATTCTTCTTTTTATTCATTCTGCGTGCTTGACATAATTTACATAAATATATACATATTTATATAAAAATTTGGCATTAGCATAGGTCAATAACAAAACTGGCTGAAATATGTTCATATCGTCAAGTATTCGGAAAGGAAGATAATCTCATCATCCGAGTTTTGTAAAGCAATTGGACAGTAACTTCTAAGTAATGTTTTTTTAGTGCTTGTAATTGTTATTATATGAAAATTGAATTTCGAATAAAGTATAAATTGTTCTTACTAACTAGTATACTTCAAAAACATCAAGAAAACTAAAGCTGCGCCGTTTTTTAAATTTATAAAACACTGCCAGTTTTTCTTACTTTTTCAGTTGTCTCAGATATCCCATAGTTTATTGATTTTTATACAATAATTTCGTAGAATATGCAATACTTAATCAAATTGTTAACGTACATAGAATATTTCTTAGAAATTGTTGAACCTAATGTAACAGTGTACAGCACATCTTTAGTAATCTAAAGTGAGGAGAAAGTTTAAACGTATGTAGTATAAATACTAGCAAGACAAAACTGTACATAAGGTTTTTTCTATCGTGCATAGTATATACAAGGCGCCCACTATCTACCTGATATCTATATAGAGTACCTCTAGCGCATATACCATTTCAGGTTGTTAGCTCTGCTAGTTAAGCGAAGCGATGTGAAACTATTGGCATCCTCTTCTGCATTACTGGTTTTGCTCGTGTTCGCGATGCTATCTCCGTTTGACTAATTTCTTCGACGCAGATAGAGAATTACCGGGTTGTCGTACTTGAAACTTATTTTACCAGTTCATATTAAGTCCACCACGGTTCTTTCTCTCATCAACATGTAAACTACGGCGAGGCATTTTTTTACCACTCAATGCGCTTGACACCGAATGTTTAGCGAAACTAATTATTTGCAATACTCAAAATTTGCTGTAAATACCAGTCATAATTCGACTCGTATTATTGGTCAATGTTTAACTTTTACCAACGAAATATTGTTATGAGGTGGTGAATGCAGTGTTGGAAACGAAAAGCGGCGCAGTGCATAATTTATTCTAATGACTGAGTCACTTGGAAACTAAATCCATTGCAATATAATTTTAAGCACTAGAGCTGTATATTCGTTAGACGTACTCTACCACCTCCTTAAGATATCCTGAAAAACTGCAAATAAAAGAATTTTTAAAAATACAAAATCATGACACCGCTCTATGGTTTTGTGTTGGGAGTTTTAAAATGTGGTATTATCTTAAAGTCGTGTTCAAAAATTCTTGGTTACTATTAAAAACAATTAATTAAAAAGTTTTACTAGCCAAAACTGTAATTTAATTATCTTAATTAATTTTTCCATCTAATATTGTTGAGGGCGTAATGTGTCATTTCATGGTTCACAAGTGTACTTGTCTATCATAGTAACTAACTCAAAATCAAATAATTTTTGGTGCCAGTTTAACAAGCAGTGACATTGTAAGTTGCCAACATTTATAAAAATTAGAAAACTAGCTATAATTGTGAATATTGCGGTCTGTGCATACAATTTTGTGTGTATCCCATGCATTACAGCGTTTATGCCTTGTCGTGTTATAGCCCTCGGCTACGCCTCGGACTTTACTTTTCACGCCGCGCACCATAAATGCCGTAAACAACTATTATTTCTACCTATTGTACCGGTCTTACAAATGTGGTCTACTCATTAGGTCGTAATTAATGACAATTAGTTTTGCAAATATACCATATGTAGCTGAATGCTAACGTTAGATCACTAGCTTATGAGCAAGATGTGAATCAAGTGGTATGATTACTATAGCATTTAATTTAAAACAGTTTTATGTTTCAATCGAGCATTTTCTGGAGCAATATGGTTTAAGAGAAATATCGTCTTTAAAATTAATGAATCTATTAGGTGACGTAAATAACGTAGACAGTATTAATTTTACAATCTAAATAGTGCATCCAATATAGTGTCTAGCAATATACTATTATTTTAGCCATAAAATTATTCCGTTCTTTTTGAGTAAACGTTGGCTTAATAGCAGAGATGTGTAACCGAAACCAGTATTATGAATTTCTTTACTATGGGAAGCGTAACCGAAATCTTAATTATTTTTCGTTATTTTCGGTTCTATTTTCTTTTTTATTTATTTAATTTACTGTGAAAGCGAAAAGAAAAATTTTAAATCATTGCTTAAAGACAAAATTGTCCATAACTGCAGGCCGAACAGTTAACTATGGGAATATTTTTTAACTGGCATGTAACTTCGAGAAAAAAGAAAGAGGATTGGTCTTTGGTCTGGCAGGAATATTTCTAGATCGAAGATACAACATCATGCTGGATAATTTCTAATGCAAACAAGCTATAATTTTTAGCAATAAAAAATTGTATTACCACATGTAGAGTGGATCAGAACCGAAACCCTTTTTTTCCAGAACACCATTGTAACCCTACCTAACCATTTTACCTCCAAAACAAGAAACCCACGGTTCTGTGACATGACGTCAGCACAGGAAGGTCGAATTGGCTAATGATTAATTTTAAAATTGGTTAATGATTGAATTTAGAAATTTAATCATTGGCCAAGTTGGCATTCCTGTGCTGACGTTTGTTTCGGGGGTAATAATCTAACCCTTGTGCCATTTGGGTTTAGCCTCTCCCTAATAGCATTCATTGCTTCTACAAAAGTTGCTGCCTTTGAGTGTTGGGTGTCCTTTTTCCACTCGTCTCAAAATTGTGGAATTCGTTCGTTTGCGTTTAACATTTATCATATTTTAATTTGTACTCGATTCTGGAAAACTTCTTTCAATTTCTAACTTTAATTACTTATTTTATAAATTGCAATTCTTCATTTTTAAGTTCAATTATCGCTGCTAAACTCTTCAAAGAGTCTTCGAAAAATATTGTAGCAATTTTATATCAATTTTAGCTTTAGATTCTTGTCAATTTTGTCTCTTAATTATTGCTATAATAATTTGTTTTTTGAAATTCTACTAAATTTTAAATATTAAGAATGTTATTCAAAAAACTTATTAAAACAACTTGGAATAGACGTAATAGTACGGAAATGACCCAATTCAATATTTTACGATCGGAATTTCATTTTAACTAAAATCTATCCCGAACAATATAGCATTTAACGAGTTAAGAAATAATTTTTTACCTATTAAAGATATTTCATATTGAACTGAATTACCAGAAAAAAATGTTTTATTGCATTGTTGATTGCTGCCATGGCAAAGGCACTACAGAGAAAATGTTTAGAGCAATAACATAAAATACATGTCTGATTAATTGTTTTACTAAAAATGCTAACAAATTTAATTAAAGTGCAGCTGGCAGTTATTTATATACTTGCATAAAATGGATAGTAATGCACGTGGTATAGTAGTGGAATAATTCTAAAAACAAGAAATAGATTAATCTGAAGCAATATTGTAAAAGTTATAAAATAACTGAGTCAATTTTGATTTCCACATTTTTGTGGTTTTATATGGTACTTAGTGGCATTATAAATTTGGTATATTTCACAAATTTCCAGTAGCCTAGTAACGGCAGTTTAGAAAATTAAAAGCTTTCATATCAGTACAAGGTTAGTACCTACTTAGTGGATGTATTTGAGATTCGATACTATACAAAATCATAAATTTTAATAAGCACTTTAAATTTAAATGACATTTTTTAAATAGCAGTAAGGCGAATAAATTCAAATTATAAATGAATTTATAACAATGTATTGCATTTCTTCACATTACAGCAAAATTTGAATTTATTCTGGAGCTTCCTATTTGCCTTACTCATTTCCACACATGCAAACAACCACCGCAAGCCTTAAAAAATGAAAAGCATGCCTTCGTCCTCAAAATCCAACTCATTCCTCCCATCATCCTCGTTGTCATAAACCGACGTGATCCTCTCCGACTCGACGCTCTGGAGGATTTCCTGCTCTCGCCGCTTGGTGGCGTTGAGCAGGTTCTCGAGCTTCGAGTAGTTGAAGTTCTTCTTGGCCCTGGCCAGGATCTCGGCCGCCGTGGGGGCCCTGGAGGACTCGGGCCGCTTCAGCTGCGGAAAGAGCTTCCTCTCCAGATAATACTGCAGGATCTGCTGCGTGATCCTGTTCTGGCGCGCCACGTCCCAGTCGACCTCCGGTTCTGAAAGAGGAGCAGCATCATGTACACCCCGTGTACGCCGTGGTGGAGACGCCGAGTTCCTCCAGGCCAACCTAAAGCGACCGTCGAGTTCCGCCAGGAGCGACCTCAGGGTGGCGCGGCGTCTGGAGGAACTCGACGCACCCAAGCCCAATACTTACGCACAACTTAAGTTATTTTGTTATGTGGTCAAGCAAGCAGAGAGCTACGTGCAGTCAGTGTTGCCAGGTTTGGTGGAATTTTGTCTGATCAGGAGATTTTAATGACAAAAAAACGTTATTTCAAATGAATAATTGTGAAACAAATTCAAACAATTTTAAATTATGCAGATGTTACGGCTAATGACCGGTCAATATCGTTATTGATGATAGTTTACGTTAATGCCCAGGCCATAACGTTAATTTCGAACTAGAATAGACAATGTTGTTAATTATATCCATATGAATTTATAAGAAATGTCAAACCCCGCGCATTTTTATTTTTGAACTTTGCCTTATTTCGACAGAGTTGTACATTGTTTACTTATGAGAAAAACTAAAAACCTGCAGATATAGACATCACCTGAAACGGCCGACAGTACCTACGCAGAAAATAACCATAATCTGGACTATAGTCCATGTTGTTTATATCGTCATTGGCTATTACACGAGGTTTTTAATGATATTGCCCTGCCAATAACGTTAATATCTATAGCAATAGGCTATTAACGTCATTACCCGTACTTTAACGAAACAACCAATTGCCTCCCTACAGTTTGTTTCAGCAATCTTTTCGCTGGCATCGCAACCGGATATGTATGAAATATGATGAAAATTCTTTTAACCTTGGTAATACATTATTTGTGTCTAATATCATTCACAGTTGCCATAGAATGAGGTAATATTTTCAAATTTGAATAAACAAAGCTTAATATTAAAACTGTGATGTAGTTTTTGACTGCTGTAAAGGGGCCTAAATAATATTATTCCAAAACAAGTTCCTGCTGCCGTCAGAGAAAATCCCTGACTGAGATAAAATGTAATTTACTTTCACATATTACCAGAACTACTACTGCTGCTGTTATTACATGGCTCCGATAAGTTTAAAATTGATGGTATCCTAACAAGAGTACGTTAGATATGCTCTATCACCAACTGGAATACTTTACCACATTGCAGCAGCGATCATAGACTAATGGCAGTATCGTTCAAAGTTAAGTTAATTAACCAAAACATGAAGAAAGCATAGATGTGTGTAGACTCATCATAAAAATAGGAATATGGATTGGGCAACGTGAATCCGAGATAGGATTAAAAGCTATAAGAGAAATATTAAACGTGTGCAAAAGTTATTGCGAATATCTACATAGAGTCAACACATATATTAATAGAATTATTGAACATGGAGAGCAAAACCTCTCAAGACTCTCTCTAGACTCAAGACATTAGGGAGACCTAAAGCTTTGGAAGAAACCAATGTGAACATTATCTATCAGATGTACAAGAAATATGCAACTGAATGCTGTTGAAATGTTTGCACTACTTCTGCGTTTATGTCTTTGCATAAGAAGAGATTTAATATTTCCCATGGCATTTTATGGTGCAGAATCGTGGAGCATTTAAGCTCAAAACAAAAAGAAATTTGTGCTTTATAACTGTATTACTGAAGAAGATTATTACTGTTCCTTGGATGGCAAGAAGAAGGAACTGGTTGGAGCAATGTATGAATCACGACGACTACCCTAAATAGACTACCGTATACTAAAACTTTAACTACGCATTAATACGAAAAGATTGTCGTTTACAATAAGATAAAACGCT
This sequence comes from Agriotes lineatus, assembly GCA_940337035.1. Lineage (NCBI taxonomy): Eukaryota > Metazoa > Arthropoda > Insecta > Coleoptera > Elateridae > Agriotes > Agriotes lineatus. Next base: position 49,684,444 of record OW679199.1, read on the forward strand.
CAGATTAAAAAGCCGCTCACCAAGAAGATGGTCAGTTCAAATAAAATACTGTACAAATTCCATTATAAAACAAGCCACCCTCAATGTCAGTACCTGAGAAAAGTGGAAAGAAATTATAAAATGGTGACATCACAGCAAGAATGACAAATGAGTAGAAGAAACCCAACAAAAACCATAGCAAATTTAGATACGCAAGAACTGTAGTTCTAAAGCCAATACGTTACGGTTACTATTATTAAAAGAAAAATAAAACTGAGTTTTTTCCACATCAGCAGCGCCCGGTTCCACAACATGCTTAAAATATATAACTGTTTATAACTGTATTATTTACTTTTATGCTACCATTTATGGTTAGTTGGTAGTTGTATGCTTTTCATTGTAAATTAAACTTTAGTTTAGTGCATCACTTAATGTGTACTTAGCGACCCATCGGGATCTTTCGATCACCGCGAGCAAGGCATTACCTAGTGGGCCTTGCCCCAAGCTACATGTGGATGAACGGCTCCTACTGTATTGTGCGAAATCGTCTACCAAAATAAATAGAAGTGGTGGTTTAATAGGCCTTGTAGAATTTCAAGTTTACTGCATAATTTTGAGTGCAGCGAACAGTGTTTGCGTGTCCAAAAAATGTAATTTTATCATTTACCGGGTGAGTAGACAAATGGAAAAGCAGCCATGTATATTCGTGACATATATTGTAGGTACTTGACGTCAGACGTCATTGTGACACCAAATGAGCTGTTCAAGATTCTCTCGCATCGTGTCTGGTCAAATTCCACGCGTTACGCCGTTTAAGGTTTGGGTTGAGCAATTCGAGGGCAAGCCTAATACGCAACACACCAATTCGCAAACTTTGACGATTTCCAGGTAACTTGATATCAGAAATGTGTAAAAATGAAGCGATAAGTGATCGCGTTTAAAGGAATGCGCTTACGTATGTGCACACAATCGCCGGCTTCAGGCAGTTTAAAGTTCGTTTTTAAAGACAGTTGTTTTGGTTATCTATTCTTATTTTATATTTGTGTTTAGGAATTACCAATTATTCCAGGTTTGAATCCTATTTTCTTCCTTTATTGTTTTTACATGTTTTAAAGTCCATATATTTGTGAACTCAAAGTGGCTTTTCTTGTGCATATGTTTCACACCGAGAACACTACAAGTGCAAACCAGCTTTCCGTTTTTGGCAGATAGCGATCGTGTGTAGCCATGACTGAGGCATTTAAAGAGTTTCATGCTTAGTGAACTAGCTAGATGAGCAAATGGGAAAATAAGTGATAAAATATTGAAGCGTATGAGAGCGACGAAGAGACTAAATAAACGTCTTGTTTCAAGCTGCACAAATAATTAGGAAGTCTTCAATTTTAAATATGTAATTCTTTTGTTAGTCTACTAGCTAGTTCATTTCAGTTCTAAAATTCCTAAAAGTTTATAATGGCGTTTGAGATTTATTATCTAATTTTATATTATTTCTCATATATTTATAAATAGCAGTTTACAGTATTTATAACATTTGATTCTAAAAAAGATTCATCAACAAGGGCAAGCAAGAAAATATATATATAAGCTGTACGTCTAGTATTGAGTTAAACTTTATGTCAGCTTAATTTGACCAGTCTAAAACCGGTTTTCAGATAAGCCTTTTAATTTTATATATTTTAAGTAATTGTTTTCGCAGTAGAGTAGATGATACAAACATTAAGTAGTTCAAATGTTCTAAATACAAGCAGAGGCATACGTATTTTTACACTAGTTTTAAGAGTCGTAGGACTCTTTTAGTTATTTCAAATAATTGCAAGTACGTCAGAAAAGAGGACGAAATTTATATTTTTATTAAATCATATTTTGCTACAGTATGAGTATGGTTTTGATATATTTATGTAGATATAACCCAAACTTAACGTTTTCTTCAAAAATTTAACAATGGTTTAAAAACTTCTATTTAATATGTTTCAAAATATCATTACTAAAATATCACGCCTTTATGAAAATTAGAACTATTTTAGTACAACACAAAATAAGCAAAATGACTAAATGGCAAAATGATAAAAGTCAACGAAGACAGGTAAAGCTCCTGCATCAGAATCAAATATACTCGTAATAAATGAATTGCTATAAAAAAACCAAAGATTGGAAGAACAGTGTGTGGAAGATCGATCCATTTAACATTGTAGAAGTACATAAAAACATGGGTGTCGGTCAAACCCAAAATGTTGCTTTCAGAAACCTGTATGAGGACTGTGAAGGTATGCTAAAGGTTGAAAGGGGTCAGGTCAGGGGAGGTCAGAAAGGGCGCTAACACTTTTTAAGGTTGAAGGTTGAGCGAAAATTGTTTTTTTAATTAAGTTACTAAATTTCGAAAGTAATTTTTCAAAAAAATAGTTATTATTAGTTAACGTTTCGCTGGCAGTTCCAGCTTCTTTAGACATTTAAAAAATTTACAATAAAAAGCCTTTAATTTAAAGGGGTGATTCTGAAATGAGTACAAAAAAGAACATTAGATTTCTTTTCATCATATAATCAAGGCGCAGAAAAAGATTTCACGTTTAATTTTTACGTCGGACAGGAAGTCGAACCACAATAATAAAAAAGTTTTAAAATACCCTAGGAAACGAAACCCTTGCGATATGTTTTAAAGACACCGCTAATAAATAAACCACCTATCAACCACTACACGGAAAAACTTTAATTATTTAACAGGATTGACACACAATTTCAGGTAAAAACTTACAATAACAGCACAAATACTAATTTCATTTAAAATTATTATCTTTATTCTACTCTAAAGAATTTGAAATTAGGGGTATGTTTAACATCTATCCATTCAACCCCTCACACCTTTATAGGGGAAAAAATATATATTAAAAAAACTGTAAGTAGAGTCTTTTAGCAAACATTTTTCAAAAAACATTAATAAATTTTGAATTCCATCAGGATTAATAATCCAAACCCTAACACTCACAATTATTCTACCAATATATGAAATAAATGGGGAAAGAAAAAGAAAAGGGGAAAAACAAAACGTAAAGAATAAATGATACTAAAGGAATCCTACCTAATAATTTAAATGCGTTTCAATCGGGTACGTTAATTAGTGAGGCTTTTATTCTTTCACATATCTAATGTTCTTTTATGTACTCATTTCAGAATCGCCCCTTTATATAAAAGGCTTTTCATTGTAAATTTTTTCAATGTGTGAAGAGGCTGGAACTGCCAGCGAAACGTTACCATTTTAATAAAATGTTTAACGTGTTAAATTAACTAATACTAACTTTATTTTTGAAAAATTACTTTTCAAAATTTAGTTTAGTAACTTATTTAAAAAACAATTTTAGCTGATTTTTTTCCAATCGCAACCTTAAATGCTTAAACAGCTGTATTTAAAAAAAATAATTTTTTAAGATATCTTTATAACTCTCACAATGTAGAAACGGACAGGTAGAGAAATACCTGATGTAGAAGACCAATTGTATACCTTATTCTCTGCCGATGATCGTGTTCTCATATCGCAACATGAAGATGACTTCTGCTTTATGGTAAGAATACTCAAAGAGAAATATGGCGTGAGGTTTAGAAATATGCTGCAATAAAACGAAACACCTGATAATGAAAGAAGGTGGGAAGGAATCTTCTTATAGAAAAAGATGGAATTTATCAGCAATGACCACATATTGGGAAATTATTAAAAACGATATTTCTTACCAAAAAACTTTTTACCAAATGCTGATCTTGCTCTTTATACATATGTGATCCAAAACTTGTACGTTCTAAGTTATATCTATTTATGTTTGAAATCAAACAATTTTGCTGAAATTATCGCCTGCTGAAAGATGGATTGGCCGTCGGGGTCTCATAACAGGCAAAGTCGCCCGAATCAAATCCACCAGACTTCTGTTTGGAAACACTATTGTACGTTCTACACCAATTCACAATATCGCAAAGCTGTGACAGAGAGTAGCAAAAGAGTGTCAGAGAATTTGAATGTTTGAACACGCAAGGCACAGGGCCGTAATCAGAAGGGGGCCGGCCAGTGCTAAGTCCTGATAAAAAACATATGAGCCCTGGTAAAAAAAAATCAGGCTTAGATCTAAAATATGATCGGGATTCCTCCAGCTAGAACATTCAACAGGGAATCAACCTCTCGAGATGATGTGCAATTGACCGAGTTTAAGAAAAGAGAATCAAAGTTAAGTTCTAAGTACTATGAAGAAGAACTAGTTCGTAATGGAAAAACTGCCCATTTTAAATCCAGTGGAAACGAGCCCTGCCTAATATTTGGGTCTGAATACGACCCTAGCAAGACAGACCAGAACACTTATTTCAGCGCCCTCTGCATCATAGTTTATTAACAACGTTCTATGACGGGGTTGCCATCTCCAGGCAATAGCTATAACTATTAGCAAATTAGGAAGACAATTATTTTCAGTTGGTATATGAAATTGGATTATTTTTATAATTATATATTTGAACTTCCAGTATACATAAGCCACTGACGATTTTTTTTACAACTATCACTGTGATACAGTTTGGTTGATTTTATACTTTGAATTTGCATGGTGTTCGCTGTGTGAAGAAGCTATTAAAACTAACCCCTGCATTATTTAAAATCAAAAGTTGACAGTTTCTGCTCAATTTATTTTGTTGTAATAACTAGATTTGTAATGTAGTAAGTATAAAAAAATATTAACATTACACATTGTTATTTGTAGTCTTATTATTAGAAATGTTTCCTAATTTATTAAGCGTTCTATAAGATTTTTTTTGTTTACATAATTTTTTCAATATTTTAATGTAATTTTAAAGCGTGTTGCTGTCCCCTTGTTTCTTTTGAAACTGAAAAATGCAGACGCAGACAGTGCCAAAGAAGAGCCAAAATTCAAAGCTGATGAAAATCTGGAAACTTCTCGAGCAGTAGTTGGATGAATTTCATTTAGTAACCAACTGCAACATGCGTGCAGTTTTGCTTTGGCACCTTTGGAAAGTTGCCGGGCAACATCTCTGAACAAAATGCAATTAGTCACTGCGTACACCTCAAATTCTGCTGCAAGCTGTTATGAAAGAAATATCTTAGTTTAATGGCGTTACAGCATGGAATCTTTAAGATTTAACTTCTCGGTGCGTTCTGTATGCCAATCACCGGAGATGTATCGACGTCGGATTTAAGGCTGGCGTTTGGCTTATGTTGAAATAATAGGGACAGATTGATACATAAGAATCACGTATTGTCGATTCACACGCGTCGTATGAAGTTAAACAAGGCTTCATTTCAAAGACGAATGTTGGCAGATCGGCGTAAACTATTTTATAAATGGTAACAGATTCGCTTGCGCTGTAAAATTGTATTCAAAATATCGACGCTTTTGTAGGCATTTTTTATTTGTATTTCTGTCATCCAACAGTAAAATTTACTTGTGAAAAATAGAAAACAGAAACTGTAAAATAGCTTACAGGAATATACGATTTTTGATCTTTCATTTAAGACCTCAGTGAACTATTTCTGACGTTTAATTATTGATAGTACGTGATTTCTAAATAAATTCAAGCTGTTGTCATTTAGGATGAATATTACAACGCCAAATGTCGGTTATCGGTGCTGTTTTTGCAGACACCTGATAAATTTCCACATAAATAGCGTATAAATAGTTTAGGCATTGTACGACAGATGTCGTATTGTCGTTACAAAGCCATATACAAAACCAAGGTTGTGAACATGGCACGAAGTGCGTTAAATTTAGGACGTGGATATAGTCCCGTACGTGGGACCCGAAAATAAAATTTAAAGTCCCGCACGGGCGGAGTTAAAATCACGCGTTTGCCCGTTTGTCCTATGGTACGGGATTGCTAATTATTCGTTAGAATCCCGACATACTTTCATATACTTTTGCACTATAATTTCTAAAATGTTATTAGGTAGAGACGTAGGTAAATGAATATTTTAAGTTATTTAATAAAAACCGATTGCAAAACCGATAATAATTTAATAGAGAGCTACTAGATAGAATGAGCAACAAAATATATGTTTTTCTTTTTACCTATATATTAATAAGAATTTTACACTAACAAATGCCTATAATAAATCAGTATTGTGTGATCTTCCATAAAATACAAGATACAGTATTGATTTGCAGTAATTTTGGAGGCTCTTTAATTTTTCCTTTCTTTCTTTCTTGGTAAACCAATAGCTGTTAGCGATCTTCCTCTAGGTCTACCTCGAGATTTTATTGCTTCCTAAAAATATGTGATTACTAAAATCTAAGAAATTTCCGTAAAAGTAAATGCTTATAACATACCGGCAAACAAATGTTATGTAAACATGATCCATCATCAACAATTTCTGAATAATTCATATCACAAACGATTTCTTCTTTTGTCTCTACAGAATGGGATTAATCGAATTATAGAATATTGTTAACATTTTCTTCGCTCATAATGTCTACCAAATTTTTGGTGCTTTGGCAATCATGTTCTACTACTAGTAGATTATTATTACTGTAATAATCGTGTTCTACAAATCCTTCGTTCAATACCAAATTATTTGTGTTTTGGCAATTACTATATACGTCGTTTTGAAAATTAATAATTTCAACTTTCTCGTGAATGCAAAGTATTTTATAACATAATACTTTAATGTTGAGTTTGCGATACTGTATAACTTGGGGCAGTGATTTTTAGCATTGTCAAGAGTTTTGCAATTTAGTTTCGAAAATTGTACTTTATTCTGTTTTTCATGTAACATTATGGCTTCATTTAATTCTTCATAACTGTTAAAGGCATCGTTTATCTTTAATTCATATGAAGTTGCCATTATCAATCAATAACGTTAATAGCAGACGACAATATTAATTAATATACATCGATGAACAGAACAGCTGACCGACACACTATAAGAACGAGGAACGGATAAGAGTACAAGAGGAAAGACCGCGCAAACGTGTGATAAAACTTCGCCCGTGTGGGACTTTAATTTTTATTTTCAGGTCCCACGTACGGAACTATATCCACGTTTTGCAATGCAATGGGAAATGCGAAATTTACAATACGGTAAATCGCGAATACGAGTGACAGTGAATGATTATTATTAGAGCTCGGATTCATAGCTGTTTTGCTATACGTAATAATTAATAGCTGAACAGAAATGTTTAGAACGAAATATGAATTATGAAGAAAACAATTGTTGAAGAATATTTATTTTTAGGTTGAAAAAGAATGTTTTTCCGCAACCGTCTTGAAAGTCATTACTACTAAAATCTGTCATTAAAGTAGACGTTTCTCTTACTTTTATAACAGTTATATTATAGAGTTGTTGGGAACCAATTTGCTTTACATTGTCACAAACTCACAGTCTCTTATAAAAATATTATACAGTGTTGTACAAAAGTCTGGAACACCTGAAATATCTTGCAAAATCCTGTTTTGTGGCAAAACCGCTTGAAGGGGTCAAAAAGCATTGTAAATTTGCTATCTTTTGAAATACTCTAGAACTATATACAGTGGCGTACACCAGCAGGGTCAATTGGAGCATTTTTTTTAAATGATAACCCCAATATTTTGTTCGAGGAAGTGGAAGAGCACATCGTTTTGAGTATTGTAGTATAAAAGTTTTATGAAGTTGCATAAAGAAATTTTCGAGAAAAATGCAAATAAAGAAAGATATTTCAGTTGTTCCAGACTTTTTTACCACACTGTATAGTCGTACAATATGCAGCCTTATGGAAACGATAATGAAGATTATTAAACATAAAAAAAAATTTTAACCTGACTTGTTCAGCTGCTGTACGCGTTAATCGTTACTTTTGATTGTTTAGTTACAAAACCGTTGTTTTAAATAACTAAAATATTTTATAATATTAATTTTAATCAAAATTACTATTTATTTCTAACTTTGATACGGCCCTGTCGCTGGATGCGCGCCTCTAAAAAGCATTATTTTATAGATGTTTTATAAGGATCACCTAAATAGTTTAATTATCACGTTCAACACAAAACTGTTGAATGTAGATATGCAATGTATAAATAAAACAATTTTAAAAATAATTTGTTTGATAGTATCTTGTAATGCTTAAATAATCTATTATAAAGTGGTAATCTCATTTCCAATGTGTTAATATTTGAATAATAATTTACTGTTGAACTAATTTCAGTGACTATTTCCCGCATCTCCTATTATCCAATCAAACGCCATAATTTTCCAAAATTCAACCAATCACGTGTTTTTATAGTGGCAAAAAATCAAAATTTTTCCTTGAAATTTTATCAGTTTCTTTTACCACTTGTATCCATGGAAACCACAAAATATGTTGTTTTAAGCAATGTGGCATTTGAAAAACGTCATTAAACTGTCATTGTGAATATATAGTATAAATGTCATATTCATTGTATACTGATTTCGGGCTCATGATTTTGCTCGGAACACGTTTTACTCAAGATTTGTTGTTTTTTGGCAATGCCCTCAACAAAATAACTTTGACAAATTCCCTCATCTATAAAGTTAGTTTGTCTTGTGACATTGCCAAAACAAGAAACTTTCGCAAAACATTTTCACCGGCAAAATCATTTGCCCTTAATACATTATTACTGATAAAAATTCAGTCATTAAAATAAGTACATTTTGGCTTAAATATCATGAATCTGGGAAGTATATAGCTGGTTGAAGAAGAGAAATTATAACCCTGTATAGTGTATATGCTAGGATACCTGACTCTCGCTCAGGAGACCCGTGTTCATTTCCGCTACCGAAAACTTTTTTAAAAATTGAATTGTAGTTTATATCTTCACGTACATTACAAATAATAATGTAACAGATTAGTTTTTTACGTAATACGTATGTACTTTCTTGCTTAATTTACTACTAATGTACTTATTAAATGTTGTATTCATATATTATAGCATATATCCATTTCAACCACTTGGGGGGGTGGAATTTTAGAAATCCTCCCATTTTATTCTATGAAATATTTAGAATTCGTGAAAACACAGTTTACCCCATTTCACCCCTTAGGGGTAAAATTTCGAAAAATTATTTCAGTCAGTCTTATACTGAAATGAACCTAGAGCGAAAAAAATCATTCTAACCCCCTACCCCTTTTCGGTTTTCCGTTTGTACCGCTTTAGTGGTGAAATTTAAAAAAAACTTTAAAACCCCTTCCTAAAGATTTAAAAAACACATCTATATACCAAAAAAGAATGCTCTAACTTAACAATCACAGGAGATACAAGGAGTTCTATACTTCACCCCGAATGCAGATTCGAACTTTAAGGGTTGATTAGGGTAAAATCCCGAAATGAGTTTTTAGACATTTGCATTGGATACTTATGCAAGCAAACACCAAGTCGATATTTTACCGGGTACTGACGAATTCGTGAAAACACAGTTTACCCCTTTTCATCTCTTTAAGAGTAATTTTTTCAAAAAATAATTCAAAATGTTAATTACTTCGTTACATTTTTTATTATTTACCGACAATTAGTATTTTTTAGAAATGTAAATTGGATAAAGAAAAATCTCATTTGGACAACTATAAGAAAACATTTACAGGATTTTTGTAACAGTAATTCATTAACAGGGCTAGATTAGAGTTTCTAGAAGCCATTTAAATAGCTATCAATTAGAATTGAAAAATATTTCTCCTAAAAAGCGCCTTGCATAAAAACGGAAAAATTCTGCAAACACTACTTTTCGGTAAATGATAAAAAATCTAAAGAAGAAATTAACATTTTATATTATTTTTTCCACTTATAAATCTTTAGTCTTCACATAAAAAATTTTGATTTTAATATTAAGATTGGTATGTGAAATTTTGAAAAATATTTAAAAATTTCAAAAATTTATAATTAGCTAAAGTTATAAAAAATAGGAGTTTTCTGGCCTGGAATTGTTTAGTTAGCTAAAAATAACACACTCTAAAAAAATCTGATTGAAATCGTACTTAGTTTCCTAAAAATAGCACTTTTTGGATTTTGACAATTTCGGAAAACTACATTTTCTAAATAAGTAAAAATCACTCGGTATATATGATAGGGGCTAAATAGGTTTTTAGACAAGCACAAATTATTGACGTAAAAAGTTGTTTTGAAAAATCAAAATAATTTTTGTCCCATATTAGGCCGACTTTTTGGCGGTCACTGTACATAATAGATTCAGAATTTGGCAGAATCACTTGATTCCTGTTTATTTTAACTAAATTTCACAGATTTCTTTGTTATAGTGACTGAAAGGCCAAGAAGCATAAAGCACCGGATTCAAGGTAAAATGAGGTTTCGATAATACACACATACAAATGCCATGAAGCTTATTTTACTTAAAATCACAGAATAATCTTAAAATTATCTGCACCGGCAAAAACATCTGTCCGTGTTTTTGGCCCACATCTGCTTAGAACACACCTGCTCAGCAGAGAAACAAACCCTTGCATAAGTTGAATAGCGAGGTAGAAATTATACGGTGGAAAATTCGAGTGCGTCTATATTAATACAGATACCAGCACCACACAACAGGATAAAGAAAGAGGGAAGATTGGTGAATTTTCTTCGTTTCAATCCCCAGCC
>OW679199.1:49695085-49734375 GCA_940337035.1 Agriotes lineatus
CGTAAATCTTTCTATGTTAATTATATCACTTTCTAACTGTGTTATTTTTTGTAGAAATTTTTATAAATGTTTTCAATATTGTAGTTGAAGTAAAATAATATTAAATGAATGACGTTTTATTAGTATTTTGTATTTAAATATTTTATTTAGGGAAGTTACTGTAAGTGCGCAACTGCACCGATTATTTTCCTACGCTGGAAACATCTCCCTCTTCTCCTTCTTATGAACCTATATAGCTTGTTTAATTTAGATGTTATCTTTCCATCTTTTTTTCCCTTCCGAGACTGTGCTTCCACTGCTTGCTATCTTGACTTGTATTGACGTTATATATTACATTCTTGTCTTATATCTTCGCTTTTAAAATGATCGTGTAAAGACTGCTCTCTATATGGGGGCGTAGATAGCCAATTTCCTTGTTTTTTTCAATTCAAATGCAACTTCAATATGAGGTCTCATCTGTATTTAATTTTCCCATATTATCTTTATAACTGCAGGAAGTTCTTTTGTGACAAAATGTATAGAAACATCTCAGCTGCAACAACGTTTACTTTTAACTCTACATTGTATATAAAAATTGAAGTATTTGTGGACAAGTTTTACAATTAATCAGATATTTTCTTCACGAAATAAAATAATTATTGATGATTATTTTGACATTACAGTTTTTACACAGTATTGAGACGACGCACCAGATTTTTCCTTTGGTATCGTAACATATAACTCGTAGGAGCAACTAGCCTTATTGAGATCAGATCTTTCTGTTGTATTTTTTGGTGTTTCAATGCAGTTGGTAGTATATCAGCAAAAGTCAATTGTCATCCATTTGTATTATACTTCTCATTATGACGTACGGAATTTTGTATTCTGGCTACTAATCACAGCTCTTAGTCAAAACCGCTGACAAGTGCAGGTCATTAAATTAATCAATGACTTGTAGATTATTGACTTCGATAATTTGTAAGACTAATAGACCATTAATTATTTAATCAATTAACTTTAACAGTAGCTTACAAAGATTTAAAAGGGTTTCCTCAGACGAAAATTCTTGAAACCGTTACTGGTTTGAACACAGTTTTCAGGTAACAGGTGACTGAGCAATTTATATTGCCAAATAGTTTTTCTGCTTTGGTCACTGCTTGCTTGGGAAATGTTTCCATAATAATTTTTTGGTTTGTGGAATGGCTTAGCTACCAATCTTAAAGTTAAGAATGTCAAGACAAATACATATGTGATTAAAACAAAGATACTTTACATAAAGCCGCAACAGGCATTGATTTAAAACGCAATAGAAAGGAAAGAAAGAAAGATTTCAAACAGAAAAGTTGCTTATATCTTCTTCATTCTGCAATTGTAACCATTGCTTGTTATTCAAAAGGTGTGAATGGATAAAGTGGTCGAAGGTAGTATTATTTTAACAAATCCGCTTTCTGTAGAAAACTGATTTTATTAAAAATATCGCTATGGAATAAGCTGTTAAAATAGATCGAGAAAAAGAAGAAGAAGATACTGGATATAAAAGCTAAATATGATACAGTTCAGCTCTCTCTAGTAATATCCAATTCAGTTTTTTTTTATATCCATACCCTCTTTGAAATGTTTAAGTATCTGTAGCCTGAAAAAACAATCCCATAATTATTCCATGAATAAATGCTTTTAGCATGTGAGTTCACTTCCTTCACCTTTTGTAATAATGGTTTTATTGATCGGCTACGCACGAGCCTTTCCACAGGACTTCCTTGTGCGAAAGAATCCGACCAGTGCCATTTAGAGGAATACAAACAATTCATAATTTTCCATACGTTAAAGTCACGGCCAATGGCTTCATCTTCAGCTATTAACGGTTGGTTTTTGTGTAAAAATTGAAGCGTAAAGTGGCAAACAATGAATATATCATCAATACTGTTTGTCTTTTAAATATGTATAATTAGAAAGGGATTAACGTTAGCTGAATGAAAAATAACTAAAAACTTCCATAAAAAAATGGCACCAGGTAGTGAAAACGACAGTCAATAAAATTACTTGGGATATTTTTAGTTACTCATTAAAAATTAATCGCGACGATAATTATATGATGAATATTAAATTAAAATTCAACTAAAATAAATGCTCAATGATCACAAAGCTAAATTTAGAATTTATAGATGTTTTTTAAACAAAACTTATACAAAGCTCACTGCGTTTTTTAGTAATTTGTTTAAGGTGCAAATGAGCTAAGAATTACTCTGTTTTCACTGGTCGCTTTTCTGATACTCGATACGTTATTAAACCCAAGAAGTGTTTTTGAATATGAAGTAAAACTCTTGTTATCCTACTTAACCTGCTTTCACTAGCGTAGAATAGAGTTACATGTGGCCGTTAACAGAGAAAAACTCAAATTCAATCTTCTGAATAATTAGAAACCGAAACAGTGTCCATGTCTCGATTGCATTATTATCCTTGAAATTAGAATGACAAAAAGTAAAATGTTAGCCATAAACCGCAGCTTTACTTTTGTCATTGCTTTTTTTAATAGTTGAAAAAGGTAATGATCGCATAGGGACAAATTCGGAGTGAAGGGACGGCGTGGAGATGTTTCTAATTTAAATTCAGTCGGTAATTTTTCTTCAAAATGGCGGTATGAAGTCTAGCATTGTCATGGAGGAGTTTAGCTTTACTCTTTTCTTTTAAAAAACTAACAATACGAAATATTAATTGTTATTTGTCGTGTATGAAAATCAATTCTCTACTTTTTGTGTACTAAAAAACACTTCGTATCTGAATTGCAATGATGCACCCACCATTCAGCCCTCGTTAATATTGACTCAAGAGGTCAGGAAGAGTAATTAGTTATTTAAATATATCAATTGATTACGTAGTTGCATAAGGAAAACAAATTAAAAATAGTTTTTTTTATTGAAATTCATTACAGAAATTATATATCAACCTAGTACTTCTATTGGAAATATATTCAAATGAATATTTCTATAAAACTGAGCCTTAATTCAGCATTCCCAAACGTCAATATCAATAAAACTGAATTTGAGAGTAATGATGTCTCTTTGTCATTAATTTTTCAATTTTATATCTTTTCTGTCCTCATTCTTGGCCATTGCTATACTATGCAAACGATAACGTTTTATAGCACTGGTTTTTCACTAGCACGACATTTTAGACCTGGTTTAGTAACTCTGTTTCAAACTATTGCTTAATTCAGTTTTGGATATTTTGCTTGCACTATATAAAGGAAAAGACTTAAATATAAAATATTAAAATCGCCATTTCCACATACAGGATACATGCAAAATGCAGGTCTAGAAGAAACAAAATTAATTTAGTCAAATTCAGATAGATAACTAAAATTTGGTTAAAATTATGACTTGAATCAAACCCTTCTCATCTTCGGGTGACTAAACACACTTGTACTATTTCTTGAAATAATTTCAAATCCATTCGGGGATGAGGAAGGGGCTGCTAGTTTCATTAAAGATATATGCGGTGACACAGCTGAGCAAGGAAGTACATTTGCTGGAAAATCTTCTAAAACCTTTTGAGTTTGGCTGCAGTATGCGATGGGGCATTATCTTGTTGGGATATTGGTTTTCCAGTGTTTGAACGTATGTACCTAGTCGTAAGCATTTGATAAGTTTGTAGGATAACGGTCGAGTCCTTGGCACTACTGTAATCATAGGTCACTATTTTCATTCTGTTTATTTTACAAAGTTAATTATTATTCTGATGTAAGATAGTGCCCGCCACATTTTCAGCTTAAGAGTAATAAATTTAAATAATTCTATAAATATGTTTTGGTGTGTGATAATTATTTAAATTTGTAACGTTTTAGGCCTGATTGTTTCACTAAATTATTGCGACCTTAGATGCCGAAGGTCATCCATAATTTAAAATTGATGAAACCCACAATTATAAAACGTTCTTATATTACGAGTGCGAACGCGCAAACTTCCGCAAACAACATTTAGAATTATTAGCAATAACATCCCACAATTTCCAACATACCATCAACATTTTCCCATCAAATATACGCCCGTTTTATTAAAACCCGATGAGTTCACCTCTACTTTGGAAGCGCCGAGCCCCAGCGCTTCAACGCCATATAAATTTACACTCATGCAAATTGCAGCAGTTCGATGTCTGGGAACAACTAAAATAGGAAGCGCGGTTATATAAATTAAAGTTCGAAGATCTGAAGAGAAACTGGCAGCGTCGCCTCAGGTGTGCTTTTACTTGCAGATAGCTTTTCCGTGTCAAAACACCAAATTTGACGTGACTTAACTTCTTCTCGCCTACGGGCTGTCTGGAGGTTTTGATTTATAAGGTTATGTTTAGTTGTTATTGCTTTGGCCTTATTTTTATTGTTTATTTCTTTGACTGCGACATTTTTTTTAAATAAGCTTGCTGCAATATGTTTTTTACAGTAAGAAATTTAGTGATTTGGGTATTTATAAAGGGGTGATTGAAATAAACTCTTGGAATAGATTTAAATGTGGCGGGAACGCGTATTTAACCTCATACCATCATCTGCGCTAAATTCATAGGTTCCATTAATGAAGGGCGAGAGTGGGGATCGAAGCAATACATTATTATTAACATACGCCATGTAAACATGGCTTAACAGTAATATAAGTCCATATTTTCACTTTGCAGTTAAAGCTGTAATTAATTAAACCCACTATTCTCTTTGTTCTACGTATTGAGATTTACGTAATACCTTCTCTTTCTTTAGTTACATACTTTAAATGTGACAGTTTTATATTTAAGTGACGTACAAGAGGACAATAATTACTTTTTGTGACATTTTTAATCGCACTTGGCATCATACACCGTGCAAACTTCATTTTCTTTGGTTTCCCGTTGCCTTTAACAGAGTTTGAGATCGTATAAAAGAGCTGTTTATTGTAATTAGATGGTTAATGGTTTTACTTTATCAGATACCGATCTCAAACAGTGAACAGATTTTTCGAACCCGAAACGCCCTTAATAGGAGCTCTTACCTCTACATCACCAGGCTTCTTTAACTTGACACTATTATTTTTAATTTGCAATAGTGATTTTGTGTTTATTAAATAAAAATTTTAACGAAGTTAGCAGAAACTACCAAATCCTAATTTTTGTTTTATGTATATTGTGGATACGAATAAAATTGAAAAGTGCATAGATGTTGTAAATAAATTATTTAAAAAATGGTTCAAGTTTTTCTCACCTATAAGGGCTTTTACAATATATTCTTCATTTTAACGTCATTGATGGATTTCTTTTAAATGAGATAGAATCGTCCTGAAGATAATAAATATACATTTCTACATTTAAATTAGATAAATGCATTGTGGAGGTAATCAGCAATAAATTTACGATAAATAATCAAGTAAAAGTGCACCGAGCTAGCTGCAGTGGGACACATGTGCAGATCTATTCTAAAAGCGTTGGCGTTTTGGTCTAAATCAGTTTGGAAAAGGAGTAGAAAATAAGTAATTATAATTTGTCGGGCGCCACTGGGTTATTCATTCTGGTCCAGGAGATAATTATCGTTTTCCAACCTAGGTGGGAACTATCTCGGTGTAGGGTTGTCGTTGAAATCGGTGCAGCTGCGTACTTACTTTGCCTCCATTCATCAACTTTTAATTCGCTCATAAAATCATCTGAATGCAGTTGTACAGAGTACAGGAACACATTGTACATCAATAATGCATCATGTGATCCAAAATAAGTTACATAAAAAGAGTAGAGGACGAGAAAGATAGACATAAACTACATGTATCTACTATTGATCCAGAAAGTAGGTAATTTCACTCAATACAACTGTTTTTTTTATGTCAATTCCTTGGTTATAATAATTCTTATTTTCTTCTTTTTGTTAGAAAATGAAATAATGTGTTTATTATTTTTTAAAAATTAAATTATGCCCTTCTACACATCGACATTATGCCACTTTTATTTTATTGTACCCTAGATATGTACAGGCATTGCTATAGCTTAAATGTTCTAAGTGCAAGCTGCGAAATACGTGATTTTTTCTGGGAAACTTGGATGGATCTTATTTTGAATAACACGTTATATTGAACTCAGCTGGAGTTGACCGCTATTCATTTTATTATTATTTAAGAAAATTGTTTTAAGGTGTTTCACGGTTACAATCCAACCTATATATTGACATTATTCAAGGCCCTCCCTAAACGAAAGGAGCTTAAGGGTGGTATCCGTGAAGCGAAGACTAGAATAACACGCACATATAGCAATAGCATTTAAATTACGTATAATTATAAAGGTGGATAGGCTCTACTTACTAGTAGAAAAGGCATAAACATGCAGAAGCTACACGCTTTGTGGAAACTATTCAGAAGAATAGTTACAACTTAATGCAGTGTCAACAACACCGATATGAAGGCAAAGCATCTGGTGTGATGGTAGGGCTTTCTCCAGACACGGTATATGATTGACCTACGAGGATGGTCGTCGGAACGACAGACGAAATTTTTACATGGGAAATAATTGACTTTAGGTGGTGTGTGAGGCTGAGGGGTAAAAGCTGATGGTGTCGTGCAATTGCAAGCCTTGACAGCAAACGGAAATAAAATATCACCTCTGACTCGAGAATCACGTGGTAATTCAAAATTTAAAAATAACCTAGTACGTAGTAGAAAGGTTAAGGCTATTTCTGGTTAAAATGTAAACAATTTTATAAATGTAATAGATTGAAATATGGCTGCCTTTCCCTTCAAATGATTCACTTGAATTTTAACAATATAAGTGCATATTTGTAAAACTGTGTAAACTGATGGCTATTTCATTTGGTACAACACAAGACACGTTTATTTGGATTTACCTTTAATTACGTTACTGTAGAATGGAAACATTATTGTATCATATGTTCAAATAGAAAATATTTGTAGTGTTCATGTCCATGGATAATGATATAATTATTTTGCAATGCAATGATATGTGATTACATTGCGTTTAATTTGTAACAGAACAGAGTAATGGCAGTTATGCATGCAATGCCACTTACTATTCCATTATCCATGGCCACCCTTTACACATTTTTTATTTGAACATGTAGCACATAAAACATACGCACCTTTCATTCTTCAAAAGTCACTTGAAAAGAATAAATAAATGACATGTGTACTGATTATGTATATTTACAGCATTTTCTAAACTTCAGTAAAATCAAACAACACAGTTTGTCAGAAAAGTTGTCATTATATGCAATTGCTTATAGTGAAGTCTCCAGATTAACCATGATATAAAATATACAATCGATTATTATTTAAATATTGAAATATACAGTTTTCCATTCCCACAAACTACTCTTGTAAACGATTTGTATCAAACCCACTTCGATTGGCCTTGACCCGCAGCTGTCTATTCTTGTTTTAAGTTGCGACATAATTTAGTGGGAGTGTTACAAATTCCACCCACTTGTTGTATTGTAATTTCCAGCAGCTGCGAATAGCAATTAGAAGACTATAATAATAACTGTGCCTATTATTTTCTACAGTAATAGTAGTTTTGGAAGTTTGATTCATGTTTTTTTTAATAAAATAACTTATTTTTTGTAACAATTTCTCTGGTTTAACTGGATATGAAATCAATCAAACAATTTTAACAGGGAGCTCCGTATACGCATTGCACAAGAGAACACTTTGACGTTAGTTTTGTACATGCACAATTCGTGTACAACACGCAATTTCCAAGCATGAGTGACCTAATTAACTCATCCAGTTAGATGTATTAATTAAATGTTTAGATAAACCGAGAGTGTTGTGTTGCAATAAAGAGTAAATTGTGGAGGAGGCTGATGATTATCATTAGATTTTACATTTAACTTAGATGTGAGGTTTAAATGGCCAAATGTTTAACAGAGAAAAAAGTAATGGCAATGTCACTTGCCCAGCCCAATCCCTAACAATAATCCATGAAGCTTGGCAGCTCTCCGAGTTCTCTGCAGTAGAAAGGTATTTGTTACATACTTATTAAACGCAATTTATAGAGATACTTAAGATAGTTTAATAAATGCTATGGCAAAGTGATTAAAAACCTCACCACATAATAAATTTTATAAAATTAAAAAGCTATGTATGATTTACAGCATGCTTAATGATGCCTCTCGTTTAAATAGCTACAAAAAGATTACCGTTGTGGTCGTATATACGTTTTTCATTAAAATAACGAAACCGCAAGATGTGCGGAGCACGTTGTACAAAAACTTTAAAAACTAGGTCAAAATTATATGTTTGGAAATTTAGAAATTTTAAAAGTAAGAAAATGTTAATGTTTGTTATTTCATAGAAATAAAAGCAACGTGTACAGCTTTATTTATCTACAGTAAACGTTTTGTTAATTAAAAAGTTTTGTTCCTTCTCTATCGCCATATAAAGAATATTAAAAAGTAATATTAAATTTTTAGATATTGTTTTAAATTTCAATTATTAAGTATAAAATAGGCATAATATAGAAAAGTAAAGGCGAAATAATCACTTAACTAGTACAATTTAATGATTTTACAGGATGTACCAAATCTTTTTATATCACATATAAATCGTTTTCAATTTTTTCATATTGTTTTCTTAAAATTATTTTGGCCGATATTTGGTCATGATAGTTTAAAATTATTGTAAAATACAAGAAATCCCATAATAGTCATTATTCTGCTAGTGCAACTATGCGATTTTTTGTACAATAAAAGTACCACACAATGAAAGGGAATGATGCAATTACTATTAACCATTACGTTCAGTTTAGACCTTCAAATTCTACATGAATTCAAAACAATAATTTTGAAATATTCAAATTAGGATAAAGTTAAAGGGAACTTTAGCAGCTTTGTTAACATCCAACGATGTTGCGAAGTTGATATGAAATTTAAGGGCTTACATTCTAGTGTTTATGATCGGATTTAGCGTTTATACCGATAGAGCCATACTTATATATAACATGAACAACAAAATAGTATGCTTGGGAAAGGAAAGATGACCACACAAAAAAAAATAGTAGGCTTGTTTAGTTGGCATATATCATAATTAAAATGAGTGTCAAGCCTACTCAAATATTTGATTCTATGTTTATCTCTTTCTTACTTATGCGATGCATTCTATTTGTTATTCATGTTATCTCATTGCTGTTATATACAGATTATATCTGCAGGTACTAGGTATACACGGTATCTAGATACAGAGACGGCCAGAATGTCAGACAAATAAACCGTCCCTGTATCTAGTTGCCGTGTTTACCAAGTACCTGCAGACAATCTGCATAATTTTGGCCCCATCAGTATAAACGCGAGCTAGCCAAAAACTAACATTAAAACCAATCTTTTTTTATCGTGATTTAACGTGAACAATAACATAACTAAGTTGATGGTGGTTTTCTAAGAAATATATTTTTACAGTTTTTGTTATATACTAATATACTAATTTGGTATACTATCATATATAATGCAACTATGGGTTCTTGATTATCAAATAATCATTTCTGTTTACACGAGATATATTGTTTGATAATTGCCTGAAACAATATATCGAGTGGAAACAGAAATGATTTTATAATCAAGAAGACTCGAGTTGCATTCGGCTAAATTATAAATATCATGAGTCAATATACAACGTTTGAATAGTTTATTTATAAATATTAAAAGTACAATTAGTGTGGTTGCTATGACAACGCAGATAACGCGATGTTGTGAAGGTATTTGACTATCAGTTATTAGTTAAGAAGGTATATGATTATCATCGTTGCTATGTACATTATCGAAGGTTAGTACATGCGCAACTATGCACCGTTCTTTATTGGTTGATGTTATATTGAGTTATATGTTGATCAAAGCTGTTCTTGAACATGTTGATGGTCCTTCTGTTGATACAGCTCTCAGACAGTACATTCCACGCAACACTCATTTGAAAAAAATGCTATCTTTGTCCAGTTCTCGTCTTTTCTTTCCTTAGCTTCATTCTATATGCTCGAAGTCTGGAGTACGTGGATCGTACAGTGAGGTACTATTTAACCCATTTAAAATTTATAAGTCTCTATGATATTATTTTTTTATTCTTCTCTGTTTTAGGGTCAGTAATGACATCTTTCCATGTAGTCTGCTTCTCGAAGTTCTGGGGATCGTTGTTATTTGCTTCTGTACTTTTTTGATATATTTTTTGTTCTTCTAATAGCACGGTGATCATACCGTCTTAGCATATTGCACAATCGCCTTAATATATGTCATGAAGGTCTTTTTACCATGGATATTGGCTAAGATAGAGAATGCTTTGTTTGTCACCGCAGCCATATGAACTTCCCATTTAAGGCCTTGAGTTATAAGTATTCCCAGGTCATTTTGCAATGTTGTTGGTTGAAGAGGACATATTGAATTAATTGGATTATTTAGTTGCTGAATACAATATTACATTCTTAGTTTAATTTAAAAAAAACTGATACCAGATTTTTGTTTCGTCAGCTAATTCTCTCAAAACCAAGTGACTACGTGGATACAATTGTCGGCCGACTACCTCAGGTTAATTAGAAAGCAAAAACGGGCGCCAACGAATCTTTGTATTACGACAAGTGTATCTAGGTGTCACAGAGAATTTGTAGCCTTAAAGCCTTGTACACATTAGCGAACCGTTGCATGTAACGTAACCGTTACTGTAACCTCTTCTTAATGTGGACGGCACGTCCATAATCGTCTTGTAACTAACTGCAACGGATCGTATCCATATAGTGTTCGTGGCATTTGGCGTCCACAAGCGCACTGCGAGCCCCTTTGTGTTCGCAGCAAAAACCGACAATCGGTGGCTCGCAGCTCATGACACGAAGCGCGCTCGCGCTGCGTTTGCGAGCTTGGTTCGGAAGGCGTCTACACTAAAAAAATTGGTTACAGTAACCGTTACGTTACATGCAACGGCTCGCTAATGTGTACAAGACTTAAAGTAGCACAATATTCTGAAAGAACGGTTATAAATCCACGTAGCAGTAACATAAACAAACCAGTGTACTAGTATCACAGTATAATAACAACATATTAAGTAGCATTCAGGCTAGTAAAGGGTACAGGTGATTATTCTCTAAATATATGCCAAAAGTAAGATGCAACTCAAAACATATAAACTCGACTCAACTTGCGAGTAAGCTAACATTTACAACAATTTAAAATGTACAAATATAAACTAGGGTATGTACAACCAATAACATATGAAAAGTGTAACAGAGACTAAATTAAGCTCAAATGGGCCCTGAGGGGTACCCATGGAGTTCGTTAAGCGAACTGTAAATGTCAACGATAGTCCAAATGTAAAACCCAAGGGATTCTGCAGATAGGAAGGATAGTCAAAGCACGGGATCACTGTACACAGCATTCAATTGGTGTTAAAGGAATGGGAAACAAAAGATGTTACATAAATTTCCTTTGGTTGAATTCCCAGGCTCACTCGGATGGCTTATGTATGCCCAGTGCAGGATGAAGTGGAGGGGGGGAGGCACACCAGGGCAACTACAGAGGGCTCGAAACAGGAATGTTGCATTCAAGGCAGCAAATGGGTCATGGTCGTTAGCTAAACGTGGAACTGCGAATCTTGCATTCTCAGCCGAGGTATTATTTGGGGCTCCAAACTTATGGCTATAAGGAATACTCAAAATAGAATACAGAACGTCTCAAAACGTAGTACGATAGAAGCTTCAATAGATTTACTCAAAATCTGGGCCACGTGCAAATGAGTTCAAACAGCCTGTAACAAAAAATCTCTCGTAAAACCGCCAGAGGAGCATTAAACCGCTACATCAACGAGGGCAACAAACTCCACCAAAAGCCCTCTGGGAAGCTTAACTACTTGTAGAAATCGCACACAACGACAAAAATCGGAACAGAACGCTTCGGCCATATTTATTGCTTCACGCACCGATAAAAACAAAGCACGACTAGGAAGGGCGCGCAAGAAACTGCAAACTTATAAAGACGCACTCTGACCTTAACGAAACATACCTTCATGTGAAAGTATGTGTCGCATTTCGATCTTTACTCTATATGTTACATCTTAAAAAGCGTAATTTTGTGTTTTTATTTATAGGTGGGTTTCAGTTATACGCATTACGTCTATTTTATGTTTTATTACAAACTGCAGTGCTGGTGTACGTTGGCGTTCCGATTTAGAATAACTAGGTGTCTTGCACCTTGATAATGTTTATTTGTTATAGTCATTGTTGAATACGGATGTGATTACGTATAATTTGAAGGATTTAATTTGATTCACATAAGGAGTGATGAGATCTAAAAGGGTCTGTAGCAATTGTGTTATCATACTGATCTGCGATGTTGTTTCGCCATTATTAGCGCTCATTCTGTTAGCTCTCACGTCTCCATATCGGGTGTTTAAGCAGTGTTAGAAGTTGTGGTGAACATTGGGTTTATCGGGATCAAGTGGGTTGAGTCGTATTGCGAAAACAATGTTTTATTGGATTTTTTAATATATTCGCATGCTCGGTAGCTCGCGGTGTCGCCATTTTAACAATAATTTACGCATTTCTTTGATAGTTTTTGACCAGTTTTCGTAGTGGTGCATTCCCAAGATTTAACAAATTTCATAGCCATCTGGAAGATAAAAATGTACGGTAATTAAATGAAATAGAAAAGCATCCAATTTCTAGAAGAAAAAATCTTTTGTTATGTTCATATAGTCATTAGTATTGAAATTCTAATCCGGGTTTATTGTTATCTAAAGTTCAACAGTAAAACTTGTTTTTATTTATATTATTAATCAAACTACACGTCATATTAATAAATCAGCGTGGCTGAAAGAACAGGAAAATTTTGTAGTGAATTTAGCATGGGAATCTATATATGTTTAAGTGATTGAAGGAAAATGCATATCTTATGCTGTTTATTGGGTATTTCGCCACCATGCAAAATTAAAAATAGTAAAAATCGACCATTTCCAGCAACAATCTGCTGTCGTTATTAACAATTAACAATTAAAATTAAAAATGAAAAACTCAGTTTTTACTGGAACTGAAAAGCGACCAATTTTCAATAAATCTCTTGACACCGACATCTTTTAGCAATCTATTAGCAACACAAAAACGGGTATTTCTTGTTTAGATTTTGAAATAAATGCTCTTATTACTGTTCTTTGTTTGCGTTATTGCAGAAACTAATAATTGTAGAATTGTGATAGAAATACGTTGCTAAATTTGAGCATTAAACGCTCCTAACCAGTTATTATATTTTGCACAAGTTCTCATCTATTTTTTAATCCTATTTGTAATCACATGCAACTAGCCTATTAGTTAGACATGTAATAGGCTATATGCGTGATAGATTATACACATTTTTAAGCATTTCTAGCAATCCTTAAAAGGATTGCTATTTATTTCTTAGGCTAAAGTTGAGTACAGACGTAATTATTTAATTAATAGTATTTTCTCATTATTGCTTAATGATTACGTCAAATTAGGTACCATACAAGCGCCATTGTTTTTATAGGATTTAATTATTTTCAAAAATGAATACTTATATAATTATTATATATAATAGAAAATCAAAGAACTGGAAGTTACATTGAAAAATTAATTATAATTGCAGTATTATCCTCAACAAGCTTCTAAAAAACTAGGCTAATTAGAAAGTTTAAATTTCAACAATGATGCTTCCTTTGCCCAAAATAATTGAGATATATTGCCATTAATTTTCACTTGGCGGTGGAACAAATTGTCTAATTATTTTTGCGGCTGTGGCTGTAAGTTACATTTTGTATTTAATTTGATGATAGGTTTGCGCCGGCGTGATTTAGTTTTTATGAAGCAACCTTTGGTGGGAGGGTACAATCCTGTTCGTATCTTCGTTATCGTGTAAGGTTATGGCGCTACACTGTAATTACGAGATTAATCAAGTTTATTGTAGTATTTATTAACAACAATTATTTTGAAGGAACAATTTTGGGTGCGTGAGAACACGCGTGACATTTCGGCAGCGTTCAAAATAACCGTTCTGCAATAGTCCTTCAATTGGGCTTTTTTAAACGCCTTGAAGAGTGACTTATCGCACTGACTTTACGATAAGCTGTTGGAAATCAAATGTGGGTGTACTTCGATTTTATCTCGGATCGTGTTTATTTCCGAAGGTTAAACACACAATACAATTCCAAGCATTCTTGTTCAATGCTTTAATTCTGTTAGATAACATTTCGACTGCATTGTTGCACTGATTTGTAAAGGTAAAAATGGTTTTATACTAATATTTTCCATTTAAACTACTAATAGTTAGTTAGGGATAACAAATTGTTTCATTTAATAGATATTTAGTAATCCATAGATATCGATTATAATTATATCCATGTTTGATGGATATAATGCAAGCGCTGCTTAGTATTGACGCAAATGGGGATACTAATTCATCTCACTTACCTTATCCAAAGTTGCACCATAAATCTACAAGAATAATAATCAAACTAGCTCAAAAGCCATCTAATGAAGTCAAAATAAAAAACCCAACGACGAGGATCTATTCTTTCTCCATTGCTTTTCAATATTGCAGCGAGTGTAATTTATAAGCGGTGTTGTTGAAAATGCTATACGCGAACAGTCGCTATGGCAACGACAGAAGAACATCTACTCCAATTTATCCAGATATGAAATCAAGGTGCTTAATATAGATCGTCAGCAGCCAGAAACAAACAATCAAATCGAGGGCTTTGAAGTACTTAACTACTACATCTATTTATATTAGCATTAACGGCGAATCATCGATAGAAATGAAAAGATGAGTTCAAACTGGCAAAGGTGGAATAACAAAATATAGAAAGATCGACATATTAGCAATTCTATCAAAATAAACTTAGTGAGATCACCCATTTTTCCTATTCCATTCTATGGACCTGGAACATGGACATTAAGAGAGATTGATAGAAGTAAGGTCGATGCAATTGAGATGTGTTAGTATCGTATGTTGCTGATTTACACTCGTAAATGGAAATAATAAATACTTTGTGGATAACAATACTAAAATTTAATATAATGTCCATCTTGTAAGTACACAGCAATGCAAAAATAACTAGCGTGCTAACAGTCAAAAATCTCTGGTGTCAAGACAATCCTCGGTGAATGACCACGCAAAGAATACCGAGTAGACAATTCATGGTGTCTTGCCCCCGATCGTGTTTATATTTATCCTATCCGAATGTGTTGGTGGAGGATTTATGGACCCCCTGACTCGTCTATTTGGCTGGATTGAAAATTCTTTGGTAACTACCGTGTATTTGAGGATGTATAGCCGTGTACCTCGCCTAACCGAGCGTTTAAGTCTGGCTTTATTCGTCTGATTGTGCTAAGGGAGTCTTTGTATCCCCGAGAGTTTTATGGTCTTGACCCTTTCTAGGTAAACATTCGCCTGCGAAATGAGAGTACCTGCACCTAGTTTTCTACGCCCCCTGTCAATCACTCGTGACCATATTCAAATTGAGTTTATAGAGTTTGACAATAACTCGCGCCTCTTGCCGATTTTCACGTACCTCCTGCTGGTATAATATAGTCAGCAAATTCACCGAAAGGTTCTTCTCCAGGATTTACGCGCTGTAGTCTTTTTGGCGGGGAATATATTGGTGCAATGTATCCCCGTTGCAAGAGTAGCTTGGGCGGAGGAAAGAACTAATCGAACTCGACATAACCCATCGTCTTTCTTTGACAGTCTACAAACGAATGCAGCAATATTTTGACCACAAGTCACAGAGACAGTGAATGAATACGTATTGTACAAGGTTACCTTGTTGGAAAACATCCTTCTTAGATACTCTAATGAGTCTAATGGATAGGTCGGATGAAAACTTAAAGAAGCTGTCAAATCACAATCCATGACCTAATATATGGGGGATGAAATGGAAAAAATAGTACGCGCAGCTATACCACAAAGTGATGAGGCCAATACATAATGGTCACAACACTTTATAGAAGGTAACGACTGAAGAGGCGATATCGTACTAATAAACAGGGACCGTTAAGGTTTCCAGCTGTTATACTTTAAGAAAGTTGTACTGTCTAATTATTTACAATGAAATTATAATATTATTTGTATCTGCATTCTGAAGTTGAATATGTATGGGATATATTGATAACGTGGATACCTACA
This sequence comes from Agriotes lineatus, assembly GCA_940337035.1. NCBI lineage: Eukaryota > Metazoa > Arthropoda > Insecta > Coleoptera > Elateridae > Agriotes > Agriotes lineatus. The sequence continues at coordinate 49,711,179 of OW679199.1, forward strand.
ATATACCGAAATGTCGAATTTATGAATTTTCATTCTAATTCATTCCTGTTGACTTTGGCTATCAGTTGAACATAGAAATCTGGCAGTTTTGTGGATATAAATTGGGCTTGTTCCTGTGGGAATTCGGTTTTCTAATATAGGCATTATATCGTCAATTTGAGGTTATGAAAGCCATGTTGTCAGCGCAATATAAATACTATAAGTTCGTCATGTGGTGATTGTTAAATTTTAAGTCTTTCACAAATATATCCAGTGTATATGACATATTAATATTTTTTATATTCGATATAGATACCTTTAGTATTAAGTTTCAAATGTAAGACATCAGTCAATACTAGATATGTTTAGCTGTCCTACTTTATGGGTTGAATATATAAATGTGCAAATTGTTGGATTGCATTTAACGTAGATACTTTTATGTATTTTTTGATAGACAGCAATTTGTTTGTTTAATTAGCTAATAAGGAATACTGCAACCATTGCTAACATTATTTCTCAGACTGCAACGCTTATGAATACTATGTTCTTTGTAACATTCTTGTCTCCGTACCTAGAAAACAATTAAATTTTCTCATCATTTTAAGCGTAGTATTTCTAATGTTTGAACATAATAGCTATTTATGTATCAAGAGCAAAAAGTGGGTGTTTATAGCACGCAACATGAATTGTCCTACGAGACGAAGCGGAGGTAGAGGTTTTACGATCGTAACAAAAATAGACAGATTTTGTTCGGTGACACTTTTCCTGTCACACTGCATTAAATATTCTAGGTATGTTGACGTACACATTTACGGCAAACCGTGCGATACACGTTTTTATTGCACGTTACCACTGGTGCATGCGCAATAGCGCGCGCTAAAATTAAAAGTGGTATAAACAGTTACTTTTGACACTAGAAACTGTGTAAAACGTTGTTCTTTCCACACGATCGTAGAAAAAAATACGAAAATATGCTAATAGAAGTAAAATAAAATTATGTTTTGTGTGCTAATAAAGTATGAAAACTTATTCCCTGTAAACATGGAAACCCTAACTTTTTGAAAAAATGACTTTAACTCGATCTATTAAAGATCAGTGTAATACTACTTTAGTTAAATTATACATGGGAACTTTATGAAGATCTGTATTATTTTGTCGATTAGATAAATCGTATAAAATTTGCAACTGGTGTCTATACTTTTTGTTCGAATACTATTACAATACCTACATTGTATTATTAATTACAAATTTAGTCAAAAAACTGAGTCCCCCTTAAAGAAAAACATTAAGAACTGGCAACTAAACTTGTTCATCACATTGAACAGAAATGCCTGGAGGCTGGATCAGGTTTCTGTTGGTTGCACTGGTTCTTGATCCCTAATGTTTAAGCACATGAATGAGACTGCATTCATGTATTAAGCCAATGTAGTCAATGGCACTTAAAGGGATGATAATTAGATAACTACCCGAAGTGCAACCTCACACTTCAAATTTTTAGGCTTAGAAAGGTAGTATCGATGTAACTGAATCAAACTATTTATATTGGCAGCTGCTATCGCTTGTTCTTCCGCTGTAGAATTGGTTGTTGAATTTTTCTCCACCTGCTGGATTGTTTGCTTGTCATTGGTGGGTAAACTTCGGAACTGACCACAGCTATTGATGTAGTGATCTCCATGGCACATTTGGCGACTAAGAGATGCGGAAGCTTCGGTCCTCTGTGGTCTTTCCTGTACTGATTCTGTGAATTTCTCTTCACATACCTGATCTTCTGGGGAAAGTTTTCTTTGTGTGGGTACTTCTTCTATGTCCCAGAATTTCTGCAACTGATAATCTTCTTCAATTTGTCAAGTTGCCAATCGTGGTATTGACCTTCATGTAGTTGTCCCGATGTTGATTGATTTGAGCCACTGCTGTGGCTAGTAGCACTTGGCTCTCCTTTGCGCCTAGATTGGCGGCAATGATAGCTGAATTTGGCTTCTCATCTGGAGCGTTGGAAGTCTGCATGGCTGCTGCGTAAGCTGATGTCTTCATTTTCTGGGCTGGTTTTGTTAAAATAAGGCGATTATTGTGATACCTTTGATGCAGCAAATTCCAAGCGGCGTTGTAGTTGGCTTGGGTAACTGCTAGATGCTGGATCAGTCGGCTGGGCTCTCCCTTGACATGCGTCTTTAGATATTGCATCTTGATGACATCGTCCATGTTTTGGTTGTCATCTACTAATTTAGTGAATAGGTCCTTGAAAGTGGCCCATTCTTCATAATTTCCCTCGTATATGGGGATTTTGACTGGAGGAAGTGAGATGGCTGCTGCTTGCTCGTTCCTTGTCGGTGCTTGCAGTAAATTAATTAAATTTCTATACCTGTCTTCCAACGTAGTATATTCAGGACTGAAGGGCATTTGTTCTGAAGCCATGTCGTTAGACATAACTTCTTCGTCCATCTCGATCACACGATCCCATTTTTGTCTTAGTTCCCTCTTCGTGATGGCGGGCCTTCCTAATTCTTGTGCTAGTTCGGCGTCGTCCATCGCTTGCTTTAGAATTTGTATTCGAATCTGCAATTTTCGGATACGAACCTTTTGCTCAGGATTTTCAATTATTTCCTCTTGCCTCCTAATTCCAGAAGGGTTGAGAATACTTAGCTGCCCCATTTTCGCGTTCTTGATGGTCGCAGTTTCCATAACTCATCTAGCGCCTTAACTTGCCTGCTGATGTGGACTTCAGTCTTCTGGCTAGCAGAGTCCTCGTATCTTGGGAAATACTTGCGTTATTGCGCGGATTCTTCTTGGGCGACAGCTAACTGATTGGATTCCTCCATATTATTAGCCATTTTTGGGACCTGGGTGGTTGGCAGATGTTGTCTTCCTCTTCTGGATGCTTGTGACCCTTGGGATGTGCTTGTTCTTTGTTGGAGACAGATCCGGCTCGAAGGACCATGAACAGAAATGCCTGGAGGCTGGATCAGGTTTCTGTTGGTTGCACTGGTTCTTTATCCCTAATGTTTAAGCACACGAATGAGACTGCATTCATATATTAAGCCAATGTAGTCAATGGCACTTAAAGGGATGATAATTAGATAACTACCCGAAGTTCAGCCTCACACTTCAAATTTTTAGGCTTAGAAAGGTAGTATCGATGTAATTGAATCAAACAGTAAATGTCGATTGTTTTATTACAAAAATAAACGGTCTATTTATACAAAATAGCTGCTTAGATACTAAATAAAAACATTTCAAAGTGCAAAGGTATAGTTCACTAGAGCGAGTCTAATATTACAAAATAACTACTCAGCGGTTAAGCAGTATCGCTTCCTGCTTTGTTTGCAAATACGACCGCTGAACTCTTGATTATAGGTCGTTTATTTGCGTAAGTTGCTTGGTTGCAGTTTGCGGTCTTTAAAACGGCGTAATTAGGAAGCAAACGCTGGCTTTTAAATTGTGAACGGTATTTCGTAAATTTTGACTGAAATTTATATCTGTTTCATTCAAAATTAAACAACATGCTTAGTTGCTGAGACCTCTTTAAATATTTATTTTTTAATCAGAAATTGCAATTCATACCAGTATACTCAGAAAGGTTACCTTGTCTTGCTCCAATTTTTCTTTAAAAACTATAGTTCACAATGCTATAAATAATTCTAAATTGTTTACAACCCCTGAAATTTAAATTACTTTTTAGTTCTTATTAACAACTAGTATTTAATCACACTTTTGATACAAAAGCAAAATATTGAAGACAAACATCCAATACTGTTGGCGATGCAATCTGCTGCTTACATTGTTTATTTATGTAATAATTATAATTCTACTAGAATTTTATCTAGAGTAACTTCAACTCTAAAAACTTTCTGAAAGTGCCAAACATTGCATTGAGACAGGAAAGTGTTATGAGAAACTTTAAAACAATTTCGGCATTTATAATTTAATAATACTTGAGTTTCATCTTTGCTAGTACAATCAATTTTGTTTTATTGAAGAAACTGCTTCGAAATATTATGTATCAACTAAATGAATTAGTGTGTAGTTTCTCGTTCTACGAACATTAAGGAACTAATAAGTGGAATAATTTAAATATAAAATTATTCACATCGTGTATCGAAAATCATTGGAAAATCTTTTATATATCGATTTAGGTATATGCATATGCGATCAGAAACAACCCAGAGATTAGTTTTGAGAGTATAATCAGAAAAACGTTTTAAATTGTTTTTTTCTAATTATGGATAATTAATTGTCGAATTAAAAATCTCACGATATCAATGAAGCTGTATACAGGGTGACTTCAATAGTTTTTTTACATCTGCGAATGTTGTGATATGTTCTACCTATGACACGAAATTTTAATCTGTTTGTATTTTACGAATCAATTGACTATGACGAAAATTGGCTACCTAACCGTTGTTTTTAATTTCCCACCTGTTTGTACTTGTCAAGGTATGCCTTCGTTTTTCATTGCGCCAGTTATGACTTACTAACCAACTTTTTTGCTTTGATAACGGATTAAAAATTGTCAAAATATTGACCTAGAAAAACAGAGCTTTCTTTCGCACTGTTACCCTGAAGATTGAAATACAATTATTAAATATATTGTTTATTAAGCAGTTGGTCGTTACTCTCTGGCAGTTCTTAATAGACGCATTAAAAAGACAAGCAGCTTTGGTTTTTAATTATTATATTTATTCAAATTTATCTGTGGTTTTCACATTTATTAGATAAATTTTAACCTGATTCTTTTAGAAATCTAAGAGTTTTTATATAAGACATTATTGGACTAATCCTGTTATTTTATAGTCCTCTGTTATCAGTTAATATATTTGTATAACTATTAAGATACATATTATATAATATTAAAAATTCAATTGTTTAGAAGAAAATTCCAAAAACTAATAAATCAGAAGTTTTTAATGAAACACTTAAAAAATAAGTAGCCATTTAATTTTTATAAATTTATAATTGTTTATTTATATTGTTATCTAGTAATATTACAAGAGTTTTGAGTTTATTGCTTAATTTACGAAAAGCTATCACATAGCAACGTTAATGAGTGTAAATATAAGAAGTAAGACTTTTATGAATCTAAATTTATAATTTTCCAACAGAAAAGTGCTTCAAAAATATTATGTATTTTCTGTAACGTTCGATAAACTGTTTTGTTTTACATTTGGGTTGACAAAAATAATTTACAGCTTTTTAGTATTGCGAAAAATAGGCCATTTTATAAATAAAAATTCAGATTTTTAATAATAAATACATTGAAAATAATAAACATGTTATATTTCTGGATAGCTTACTGTAAGCTGCTAATATTTTTTGTCATTAACAAGCTTCTATTTAAATTGCAATTTAATAGTTAGATGAAGATATATAACTCCAGCAATAAATTTATTTATTTTTGTAAAGAGCTCGAGGCCACTAATTAGATTTCGGTTTCCTTTTCGATCTCATTACAAGTGATACTCTGCGGATGTTGTGTGTTCATTGCGTTTCTATAAAGCAAGTTTAGGAAACAATGGGCGTGATGGCAATCGCATGATATTTTCCTTCAGAACGTATTCTTACTCTTGGTCTTCCGTCGCTTATGAATGGCCAAGGAGGTCTTAACTACTCGAAAGTTTATTAAATTAATGCATTTGGGTCAGAGGCGTTCGTTTCAAAAATCCGCCGTGTATTAAGGCTGGGGATTGAAACGAAGAAAATTCACCAATCTTCCCTCTTTCTTTATCCTGTTGTGTGGTGCTGGTATCTGTATTAATATAGACGCACTCGAATTTTCCACCGTATAATTTCTACCTCGCTATTCAACTTATGCAAGGGTTTGTTTCTCTGCTGAGCAGGTGTGTTCTAAGCAGATGTGGGCCAAAAACACGGACAGATGTTTTTGCCGGTGCAGATAATTTTAAGATTATTCTGTGATTTTAAGTAAAATAAGCTTCATGGCCTTTGTATGTGTGTATTATCGAAACCTCATTTTACCTTGAATCCGGTGCTTTATGCTTCTTGGCCTTTCAGTCACTATAACAAAGAAATCTGTGAAATTTAGTTAAAATAAACAGGAATCAAGTGATTCTGCCAAATTCTGAATCTATTATGTACAGTGACCGCCAAAAAGTCGGCCTAATATGGGACAAAAATTATTTTGATTTTTCAAAACAACTTTTTACGTCAATAATTTGTGCTTGTCTAAAAACCTATTTAGCCCCTATCATATATACCGAGTGATTTTTACTTATTTAGAAAATGTAGTTTTCCGAAATTGTCAAAATCCAAAAAGTGCTATTTTTAGGAAACTAAGTACGATTTCAATCAGATTTTTTTAGAGTGTGTTATTTTTAGCTAACTAAACAATTCCAGGCCAGAAAACTCCTATTTTTTATAACTTTAGCTAATTATAAATTTTTGAAATTTTTAAATATTTTTCAAAATTTCACATACCAATCTTAATATTAAAATCAAAAATTTTTATGTGAAGACTAAAGATTTATAAGTGGAAAAAATAATATAAAATGTTAATTTCTTCTTTAGATTTTTTATCATTTACCGAAAAGTAGTGTTTGCAGAATTTTTCCGTTTTTATGCAAGGCGCTTTTTAGGAGAAATATTTTTCAATTCTAATTGATAGCTATTTAAATGGCTTCTAGAAACTCTAATCTAGCCCTGTTAATGAATTACTGTTACAAAAATCCTGTAAATGTTTTCTTATAGTTGTCCAAATGAGATTTTTCTTTATCCAATTTACATTTCTAAAAAATACTAATTGTCGGTAAATAATAAAAAATGTAACGAAGTAATTAACATTTTGAATTATTTTTTGAAAAATTTACTCTTAAAGAGATGAAAAGGGGTAAACTGTGTTTTCACGAATTCGTCAGTATCTCTTAGACCCGGTAAAATATCGACTTGGTGTTTGCTTGCATAAGTATCCAATGCAAATGTCTAAAAACTCATTTCGGGATTTTACCCTAATCAACCCTTAAAGTTCGAATCTGCATTCGGGGTGAAGTATAGAACTCCTTGTATCTCCTGTGATTGTTAAGTTAGAGCATTCTTTTTTGGTATATAGATGTGTTTTTTAAATCTTTAGGAAGGGGTTTTAAAGTTTTTTTTAAATTTCACCACTAAAGCGGTACAAACGGAAAACCGAAAAGGGGTAGATGATTTTTTTCGCTCTAGGTTCATTTCAGTATAAGACTGACTGAAATAATTTTTCGAAATTTTACCCCTAAGGGGTGAAATGGGGTAAACTGTGTTTTCACGAATTCTAAATATTTCATAGAATAAAATGGGAGGATTTCTAAAATTCCACCCCCCCAAGTGGTGGAAATGGATATATGCTATAATATATGAATACAACATTTAATAAGTACATTAGTAGTAAATTAAGCAAGAAAGTACATACGTATTACGTAAAAAACTAATCTGTTACATTATTATTTGTAATGTACGTGAAGATATAAACTACAATTCAATTTTTAAAAAAGTTTTCGGTAGCGGAAATGAACACGGGTCTCCTGAGCGAGAGTCAGGTATCCTAGCATATACACTATACAGGGTTATAATTTCTCTTCTTCAACCAGCTATATACTTCCCAGATTCATGATATTTAAGCCAAAATGTACTTATTTTAATGACTGAATTTTTATCAGTAATAATGTATTAAGGGCAAATGATTTTGCCGGTGAAAATGTTTTGCGAAAGTTTCTTGTTTTGGCAATGTCACAAGACAAACTAACTTTATAGATGAGGGAATTTGTCAAAGTTATTTTGTTGAGGGCATTGCCAAAAAACAACAAATCTTGAGTAAAACGTGTTCCGAGCAAAATCATGAGCCCGAAATCAGTATACAATGAATATGACATTTATACTATATATTCACAATGACAGTTTAATGACGTTTTTCAAATGCCACATTGCTTAAAACAACATATTTTGTGGTTTCCATGGATACAAGTGGTAAAAGAAACTGATAAAATTTCAAGGAAAAATTTTGATTTTTTGCCACTATAAAAACACGTGATTGGTTGAATTTTGGAAAATTATGGCGTTTGATTGGATAATAGGAGATGCGGGAAATAGTCACTGAAATTAGTTCAACAGTAAATTATTATTCAAATATTAACACATTGGAAATGAGATTACCACTTTATAATAGATTATTTAAGCATTACAAGATACTATCAAACAAATTATTTTTAAAATTGTTTTATTTATACATCATTGCATATCTACATTCAACAGTTTTGTGTTGAACGTGATAATTAAACTATTTAGGTGATCCTTATAAAACATCTATAAAATAATGCTTTTTAAAGGCGCGCATCCAGCGACAGGGCCGTATCAAAGTTAGAAATAAATAGTAATTTTGATTAAAATTGATATTATAAAATATTTTAGTTATTTAAAACAACGGTTTTGTAACTAAACAATCAAAAGTAACGATTAACGCGTACAGCAGCTGAACAAGTCAGGTTAAAAATTTTTTTTTATGTTTAATAATCTTCATTATCGTTTCCATAAGGCTGCATATTGTACGACTATACAGTGTCGTAAAAAAGTCTGGAACACCTGAAATATCTGGCTTTATTTGCATTTTTCTCGAAAATTTTTTTATGCAACTTCATAAAACTTTTATACTACAATACTCAAAACGATGTGCTCTTCCACTTCCTCGAACAAAATATTGGGGTTATCATTTTAAAAAAATGCTCCAATTGACCCTGCTGGTGTACGCCACTGTATATAGTTCTAGAGTATTTCAAAAGATAGCAAATTTAGAATGCTTTTTGACCCCTTCAAGCGGTTTTGCCACAAAACAGGATTTTGCAAGATATTTCAGGTGTTCCAGACTTTTGTACAACACTGTATAATATTTTTATAAGAGACTGTGAGTTTGTGACAATGTAAAGCAAATTGGTTCCCAACAACTCTATAATATAACTGTTATAAAAGTAAGAGAAACGTCTACTTTAATGACAGATTTTAGTAGTAATGACTTTCAAGACGGTTGCGGAAAAACATTCTTTTTCAACCTAAAAATAAATATTTTTCAACAATTGTTTTCTTCATAATTCATATTTCGTTCTAAACATTTCTGTTCAGCTATTAATTATTACGTATAGCAAAACAGCTATGAATCCGAGCTCTAATAATAATCATTCACTGTCACTCGTATTCGCGATTTACCGTATTGTAAATTTCGCATTTCCCATTGCATTGCAAAACGTGGATATAGTTCCGTACGTGGGACCTGAAAATAAAATTTAAAGTCCCACACGGGCGAAGTTTTATCACACGTTTGTGCGGTCTTTCCTCTTGTACTCTTATCCGTTCCTCGTTCTTATAGTGTGTCGGTCAGCTGTTCTGTTCATCGATGTAAATTAATATTGTCGTCTGCTATTAACGTTATTGATTGATAATGGCAACTTCATATGAATTAAAGATAAACGATGCCTTTAACAGTTATGAAGAATTAAATGAAGCCATAATGTTACATAAAAAACAGAATAAAGTACAATTTTCGAAACTAAATTGCAAAACTCTTGACAATGCTAAAAATCACTGCCCCAAGTTATACAGTATCGCAAACTCAACATTAAAGTATTATGTTATAAAATACTTTGCATTCACGAGAAAGTTGAAATTATTAATTTTCAAAACGACGTATATAGTAATTGCCAAAACACCAATAATTTGGTATTGAACGAAGGATTTGTAGAACACGATTATTACAGTAATAATAATCTACTAGTAGTAGAACATGATTGCCAAAGCACCAAAAATTTGGTAGACATTATGAGCGAAGAAAATGTTAATAATATTCTATAATTCGATTAATCCCATTCTGTAGAGACAAAAGAAGAAATCGTTTGTGATATGAATTATTCAGAAATTGTTGATGATCGATCATGTTTACATAACATTTGTTTGCCGGTATGTTATAAGCATTTACTTTTACGGACATTTCTTAGATTTTAGTAATCACATATTTTTAGGAAGCAATAAAATCTCGAGGTAGACCTAGAGGAAGATCACTAACAGCTATTGGTTTACCAAGAAAGAAAGAAAGGAAAAATTAAAGAGCCTCCAAAATTACTGCAAATCAATACTGTATCTTGTATTTTATGGAAGATTACACAATACTGATTTATTATAGGCATTTGTTAGTGTAAAATTCTTATTAATATATAGGTAAAAAGAAAAACATATATTTTGTTGCTCATTCTATCTAGTAGCTTTCTATTAAATTATTATCGGTTTTGCAATCGGTTTTTATTAAATAACTTAAAATATTCATTTACCTACGTCTCTACCTAATAACATTTTAGAAATTATAGTGCAAAAGTATATGAAAGTAGGTCGGGATTCTAACGAATAATTAGCAATCCCGTACCATAGGACAAACGGGCAAACGCGTGATTTTAACTCCGCCCGTGCGGGACTTTAAATTTTATTTTCGGGTCCCACGTACGTGCCATGTTCACAACCTTGGTTTTGTATATGGCTTTGTAACGACAATACGACATCTGTCGTACAATGCCTAAACTATTTATACGCTATTTATGTGGAAATTTATCAGGTGTCTGCAAAAACAGCACCGATAACCGGCATTTGGCTTTGTAATATTCGTCCTAAATGACAACAGCTTGAATTTATTTAGGAATCACGTACTATCAATAATTAAACGTCAGAAATAGTTCACTGAGGTCTTAAATGAAAGATCAAAAATCGTATATTCCTGTAAGCGATTTTACAGTTTCTGTTTTCTATTTTTCACAAGTAAATTTTACTGTTGGATGACAGAAATACAAATGAAAAATGCCTACAAAAGCGTCGATATTTTGAATACAATTTTACAGCGCAAGCGAATCTGTTACCATTTATAAAATAGTTTACGCCGATCTGCCAACATTCGTCTTTGAAATGAAGCCTTGTATAACTTCATACGACGCGTGTGAATCGACAATACGTGATTCCTATGTATCAATCTGTCCCTATTATTTCAACATAAGCCAAACGCCAGCCTTAATGTTCCATTTTTTGTACCATAAATAATCCGAAAAATGTCATTTTTGACATCAGTATGAAATAAAAGACGTTATTGTGGCCTCATGTTGCGCGATGAGTTTTTTTTCGCAGATAAACTATAAAATAAAAGGAACATTATGCGGGGGTATATATTAACTTACAGCTTTACTGCAACATTTGCAAAATATTTTATTGTTTACTGCATTAACTTCGTAAACGGTGGGATTTGACTGACAGGCAACCCAATCTTGCATTCTCTCTATGGTCGATTTTTTTGATTTCGGTATTGTAGTTCTATACAGTATGACTTTTCAAATTACTTTCAATTTAATACTACACATTTATACTTAAATATTGGCGGTACAATTTCAAACATTTAAGGTTATGTTTGCTTAAAGGGAAAAAGAGAAACTGTCAACGATGCTGTTTCTGTCAACTAACAACACCTACGTCAGTGACGACCATGCCAGTGACCTACTCCTAGGCACTACCAGTGGCACTACACAATTTTACTCACACGTTGAAGACACAGTATGAAAATATAAACAACAGTTTATTGTGTTGCATATGTATAAGGCAAATATTAATTTTGTAAATGCAAAAAAACATAAAAATACTATTCTATATTTTAAAAAATGAACAAACTTATTTTAGTCTGGTTAAAATACAAATAGGTGCGCAATGCAAAAAATTGGCAGCAAATAGGACGTTAGGTCTTATAATGTCTAAAATAGGTATTTTAGGTGATATCAAATAGGCCTCAAAATGCATAGTTTTTATTGAAATGAATTTATATGTATCTAAAAGTGATGTGCCTAAAAAACGCACGAAAGGTTAAAAACGTAAAATCCGCTCTCTACTAATTAGCTCTACTTGTAATATTCCTTAAAACTGTTCAGCCCATTTTTGCAAACCATTATTTTTAAATAAAATAAATAATTTACTAACAAAGGTAGTTATTATGAAATACACTTTTTATATTACCTAAATGTGCGATTTTGAAAAATAAAGTTTAAAAATCATTACATTTAGAAATCACGTCATGCATTTTTCTATAAGGAACTGCGTTAATAAAGTGAAGGATTCATATCTGCAGCTTGGTGTACCAATTGGACTAACCAATAGCGCACATGTATTTGCGATCTAGCATATGCACTATCGGCATTAATATTTGATAATTTTGTATATAATCAACGCAAACATAGCGTAACTGTGTATACATACTATTAAAATAACTCAGTTTGAATAAACATATAGTTTTTTTTCATAAATATGTCATTCACTTCATACATTTCCATCCATGATGTGTTTTACAAGCACAATGACTGCTTTCACTACATTTATACACATACAGGTTCGGGAAATGATGCAGGGGTGGAAGATATTTCTAAATGTGTAAGAGTTACATAAAATGTGCGTGCACGTTTGCCACCCCAATATTATGTATAATTTTTTTACTATGAACAGCAAACCAATTTTAGACTCAAGCTCCAGACTAAACAGACCGTAACAAACCAACGTTCAGGGTACATGGAGATATCGGAGGGCCGATCAGCTATAGTGAAGACGGCGTGCGGTTCTTTTCTATAATTAGCAAAGGGTTTTCAAATTACCAGGGAGCGCCAAAGAGTATTTTACAAACGATAAGTTTATCAGCTTACGAGAACTTTTAAACTCACCAAAGTACTATGCGTAGCAAATTCTCTACGAACTGAAACAGCTTCAAAAAGGTTCGACTCCTCAATTATTTGCATTGGCCATTCACAAAACCATAGTAAACATGAAAAGGGTTATATTAATAAACGACAATAAATACAGTGTGGCTGCTTAAGTTCGCACCATATGGAAAACTTTTTTATTATTAATTTTACGAAAAAAAGTTATTCTTTATAAAAAGTTCTGCATATGAAACAACTTAAAGAAATGTGAGAAATAACAAAACCTGATTTTCATCGTAGATAGATGTAATTGGATATTTGAACGTAGTTTTCGATTCTAATCAACTTTTCTTAATAACAATTTTCGATATTGTCACAAATAAAGGTACTTCATTCATATTTTTTGAGATTCCTCGTATACGGCTTAAAAAAATTGATATCTGATAATTGCATTTTAAGTTGCAGAACTTTTTATAAAAAATAACTTTTTTTCGTAAAATTAATAATAAAAAAGTTTTCCACATGGTACGAACTTAAGCAAACACACTGTATGATACAAAATTAGTTAATTTCAACACTCGTATAAATCATAAGCGCGACCCACGCTCAGGCGAAAATTATAAATACAGTCCACTCTATTGTTGCTAGCAATTGCGGAAGTTCAACTTCTCAATAGCTATTAACAGGTCTCTGGGCATACTAAATTAGCGTACAATTATTTATATGTGTATTATAAATTTACGATGATGTCGCAAGCAAGCACAGTATAGTATGCCACCACGTACGTAGAAATTTAGAATGCTCTATTAATGCGCCAGTAATTACTGACGAACTCGGAGGTGATGCAACACTAGCCGGTGATTATAAAATTTTAGGACAGACAAAGAGAGTAATATATCAATACAATTTACCGTTCGCAACACAAGTTTGTGTTTTAATACTCTCAGCAATTATGTAAGGCGACACTGAAGAGCAAACAGCTGCGAACTGCAACGTCACAATCAGTCACTAGAAGCAAGACTTAAATCGCGAAGCCAGACAAATCCGCAACCAAATGCGATGGGTGAACAAGACCCAGATATAATCGATAAATCAACCATACAAGTCCGCGGTACGCGAGTGAGCAGGAACAACAATCTTGACCATCTAAGTAACTATAAAATAGCCCTAAACCAAAAGGTTAATTCGAAGTAAACGAGTACGATCAAGTGAAGAGTCGTCGACTAAAAGAGCGAAGAACCAAACATAAAGCACCAGGTTTACAACCATGGCCTAGTTACGCCTAACGACGGATCGATAGTCCAGCTCGCGCAATTGAAGGCCGTCAGAGTGAGGTCAGTGACTTTGAAAAACTGTGAAATCCCGTGGCGTTAGGACGGAGTTCGCCAAAAGGAATAAAAACGAACGGTACAATATAGGCCACTATAGCGTAACGCTTCTTTCCTGTAACACGTATAAAAATTGTAGGTACGATGGTTGTGCAGATTAGTAAACTATTTTTGTACAGGGTGGCTGGAAAAAAATGAAGAACCAAACTACCTCTTTTTTCAATGGAATGCCCTATAGTTGTATGTGTTTAAAGTCAACTATTTTGGGAATATTAGCAATTTTATTAAAAAATCTACATTTCAGGCGTTTGTTAAGTAATAGAAAACAATTGAATAAATGAAAACATTACCAAAAAATTATGTATCTTATGAATTACCTTTCGAGTATAAAATAGGGGCTATGGATATGAATGCTAATTTCTGATTTTTTCAATGCGTTTTTCTATTTTTGAAAATCCATTTTAACGAGCTTCTTCTGATAGCTTAATTAATATTCCTAAATTCAGTCGATCAACATTCAAGCACAACAAGCACCCAGAATTGGAAAATCAAAAATCCAGCTACTGTTGACACAAGGAATAACAAACACGAAAAAACGAATAATGCAGATGTAAACTACATCTGAAAAATAGTTGAATTTGGGGATATGAAATGCAAACTAAGAAAGCTCACTAAAACGGCTTTTCAAAAATATCAAAATATACAGGGTGTTTTATTAAAAAATTGAAATGATTAAATTTGCAAGTGTTAAGCACTCTGTATAGCTTTAACGCCCAAAGACCAGAAGGAGAAACATTTGAACACTATTAGCGAAATTGAATATATGATTCTTGTGTATTACATCTTTTATATTTGATTTCATTTGCTACTAAAATGCATGCTAACATTAATTTATTCGTGCATTTCTCGTTTTTTCATGTTTATTATTTCTTGTATCAACAATAGCTGGTTTATTATTTTCTAAACCTGTCGCTGAATTATGTTCGGTGAGATGAAGTGTATATTACCTTTTTGTACCTGTATTTGTTGGTTATCCCTTTAAATACAGGACATTTAACCCCCTTAAATTGTTTTTATCATAAAACTCAAATAAATATCTGAACAATAATTGAATCTAAATGTATAAAGCTCATTAAATCGGCTTTTCAAAAGTAGAAAAACACGGTGTTCCATTAAAAAATCCTAACTTATTAAATTTGCAATTTGCAGTCTGTATAATAGCATTAATACTACTCCCAAAAAGTAATTTATAAAAAACGTCATTTTTTGGTAACGTTTTCTTGCATTCGCTTATTTTTCTATTACAGCAGCCGCCTATAAAGTTCAGCATTTTTTGTGTAAAATTGTTAATGTCCCCAAAACAGTCAACTTTAAACCCATAAAACTTCATATTAAAATAATTAGCATTTCGACATACAACTTTTACGCTAGGTACCTAAATACAGAACGTTCTTCACACTTTTTTGAGCATAATAAAAAATATTTTACTAGGTTCCCACCTCAGAGCCTACAACTTTTAGATAAATAAAATGTAGGTATGCAACTTTCACATCCATCTCCATAGTGATACACTTTAAAATATATAGCACACTGAAATAGTGGTAGTGTAAGAAAAATTGACGTCTTCTCATTTTAAATATTTTGGTGGATATACAGTTTTTCCACGAGTAGCATTGCAAAGATGAAAGCCCTTTTTATTTTTTTATTTCAGAAAGAAATATGTTTTTATCGAAAATTTAAATTTAAATAGTTAAATTTGAATGACGATGTAAACGACGCGCACAACAAAACTAAAACACAGAAATCATTTTATATCAATAAACTCAACGCCTTTAAATGAAATAATAGTTATTTACTATTATAGCATGATACAAGTAGCATTATGTGGATATTATGCACTAGAAAAAAAGTTGGGCCTACGAGGTCGTACGCCGTGTGGGCTAAGTATTCTTGGTATTAAAAATCTTAAAATGTGTGTCCACCCTTTATATAGAAATTAAAATGTAAATACTGTTAAATACTTATAAAGAATAGCTATCGACCCTGTCTGTTTTTACTAATTTACAATTTTTCTCCAGTTACGGGTTCGAAACTCAGTTCCTACAAGATTTTTTGGTTAATCAGCGACTCGATTTTTAATCGATTTTCTCCGCCAAACTTCGTAATAAAATTAGTTCCCGTCTCCTTTGCGAATTCTCTTTAACCGAAGTTGTTGCACATATGGCACGTTTGTGTGTATAACATAACATGATAACGGTCATGCCACATTAAAAGCACAGTTTCAACAACTTACAAAGACCGAATGTATATTAAAGAGCGGGCATTCTAAAAAGGGCATCGCAAACACCGCTCGATGCTATCTTGTTTTTAAAATATTTTTCCCGCAACGACCGGCGGAGAGTAATTTCAATATATTTATAGAATTCAATAAGAAACAGAATTGTAACGGTTACTGTTCAATTGACAAAATTAGCTGTTTAGAAATTATAAACTGTGCATTTTGGTTAAAAAAAAAAACAACCTGCTGATTTCGTTCAAACTTCGTAGATTTATGGAGCTGCCTACGTACTTTTTACTTCCTTTTACTATAAAGGAAGTATTGGATTCACCCCAAAAATTCGAAATTGAGTTTTCAACGGATCTTCACGTTTTAGAGTCCCCTGATCCCAAAAAACATTTTTTTTTTTATTGGTCTGTCTGTCTGTGTGTCCGTCTGTCTGTGTGTCTGTCTGTGTGGTCTGTCTGTGTGGTCTGTCTGTGAACAGAATATCTCAAAAACGAAAAGAGGTATGGCGTTGAAACTTCATATATAAGTTTTGTGTACCATGTAGATGAGACAGCAAGCTTTTGAAGAAAATCGCATAACCGGAAGTAGGTGTTTACTCTTGTGATTTTTCAGTTTTTTTCGATTTTTTTCAAAAACGGCTCTAACGATTTTTTTTAAACTTTACATTTTTCTTAAATTTTTAATGTGTATTCATGTGAGATAGGTGATTTTCCAGTTGAATACTTCTAAAGTGGGTTTCTTTTGTTTTTTTTCTATTTTTTTTATTAACTCCTATTTTAAATAAAACACCCGGTATATTATTACATTTTTGAATTCACCTTAAAATTCTAGAGAAAATTTGTCTCTTCAACTAACACTCGATTTTGTACCGTTTTTGTAGAATTTGTAATTTTTGAAAATTTTTAACAAATACTTAAAAATTAAAAATGAAATTTTTGACTAATTATAAGATCACTGTAAAAGGAAGTGTGAGTGTATCACACCAGATTTTTTAGCATAAAATTGCTGCTAATTTTACAAAGTAACACCCAGTAGAAATTGTTAAAGTGTACAACTTTGAACGTCTGTAATTTTATAACGATAAAAGTCATTTTCATAAAATCTCCGTAGATTAATATAACGACTCGCTATTTATCTATAGAATCGTAACAATGTTAGATATTTTTTTTAGTTTTATTGTTGCATGTAGTATGGTGGCCCCTGTTTGGTAAGATAATCTCAATAACACACACAAATATCGTTACCAGTGAAAGTTTTTGGAACAAAGTAACTCTTTTAAAAGCCCCACATTTTGTTTACTTTTTCGGAAATCTTTTTATCTAGCTTAAACAGAGGGGAAAACTGCAACTGTTTTAAATTAAGCGTTTCCGCCATAGTACATTCTGCTTCCCGTTTTTTCTAAAATTGGTTTATTACCACTAGATTTTAGAGGAATTGTTGATGTTCAAACTTTAATTCACACATTTTTATAAACTTGAAATTGTTTACACCTCGAAAATGTTGCACAAACAGAATAAAACTTTTAACGTGCCCTTTAAAATGTCGCAACTGCATAGCAACAATAAGTACTTTAGAACTTAAATCGTATTTTAAATAAAAAGTAAAATACACAATGAAACAATCGTCCATTTGAAGATTTAATGAAATACTAATAGCAAGAATAATGAAAAATGCACAATCCACTTGTCCGTCTTTTAGATTTACTAAAAGCAAATATTGTAAATAGTAACAGACGGTTTGTGCAAACAGTTTTCCACATCCTCACGGATTTATCTACATATTGGTTTGCGGACAAGATATTTCCAAGAACAACTTTCGGTTAGATACATTTTGCTACTTGCAAGAGTATTGCAGATAAAGACAAGTTATTGTTGAAAACAAGGAACAAAGTCGAGGCAAACACTGATCATTATGTAATTTTAAAAATATTTGCAGCTGTCGATTAATTTTTCGAATTATTTGTAAAGAGAAACTATTCGAGGGCGATTCAACACAGATACCGAAAACAAATATTCTGATGCAACAAATATGACGAATGTCTATTGCTGCAGTATGAGAAGTAGTAGAAAACGCGGTATGACTGCGAGTGCTAACACAGGTATGTCGCTTGTAATTTAGAAATTTGAAAGTTTAAATAATACAAAATTAACAATTGTGCAGTAGCTGCTCCAGTTTTAAGCAATATTAATTATTTTAAATTAGTTGGGTAAAGAAGAGTTGATCTTTAATAAAACTAATCGACAAATTTCACCTAATTTCAATGTTACAAGTGTTCATTAATAAACAGGAACAAAGAAGTTCCAATTTTAATTTTAATTAAAGCCGGTGAATATTTAACTACTTCAATTAACACGATTTAGTTAGTGGCATAAAAACCAGTTTTATATATTGCAAAAAACTAGCACTACCGATATAAATCGCGTAGAATCTACAGCAAAATTTGCGTAATATCAGATAAATTGCTACATCAAATAAAACAATCAATGACTAATCGCTGTGATAATTTTGAACATAGTTTAGTAACTAGTGCTGATGTTGACTCTAATTAATTCTTATCGTATCTATAATGCATTAATTTATTTACAGTAAGTAATATTAAGTTATAGATAATAATTTGGAAGTAATTACGTGAAAATGCATTAGTGTCTCAAAAATATAAATTTTTCTAGGTCATTTCTATAAAATTTTAAACAAAACTAGCATTTGTAAAATTGTTCTCTACACTTGCACATTTTTTCTAATTGGGTTTTTCCAAACCATATATTTTTTAATTTGAACAAAATAAATAATTTACCATCGATAGTAGTTATTATGAAAGGAACTTTTTATATTACCAACTAAATTTGCGATTTTTAAAAATTAAGTTTAAAAATCATTGCATTTAGAAATCAGGTCATGCATTTTTCTATTAGGAACTGCGCTAATAAAGTGAAGGATTCGTATCTGCAGCTTGGTGTACCAATTACACAAACTAATAGCACACATATATTTGCGATCTAGCAAACCATGGACATCTATCGGCATTAATAGTTCATAATTGTGTGTATAATCAACCCAAACATACCGTAACTGTGTATACATACTGTAAAAATACCTCGGTTTAAATTTGTGAATAAACATATAGTTTTTTTCATAACTATGTCATTCACTTCATACATTTCCGTCGCTGATGTGTTTTAGAGACGCAATAACTGAGTTCACTACATTCATATACATACAGGGTCATGCAACGATGCTGGGTTGAAAATATATCTAAATGTGTGAGAGTTACATAAAATTATCGTGCACGTTTGCCACCCTTATAATTAGGGATAATTATTTTACTATAAACGGCAAACGAATTTTAGACTCAAGCTCCAGACTAATCAGACTCGATTACTCTAACCAGCTTCAAATCGTGCCAAATAAACGTTCAGGTCACATGGAGACATTGGACATACAAGCACATTACAATTTCGTATTTTAATACTCCCAGCAATGATGTAGGGCAACGCCGAAGTGCAAATAGCAGCGAACTCAGTCACCAGAAGTAAGCGGGGCAATAGCAAGCGGCTTCGACAGCGAAATAGGGAAACACAGCAAAAACCTTCAACCCACGACGGGAACTCAGCAATGGTACTACAAACTCGGCTGCCAAACTAACTAGCAGTTCATAAATTTTACGACTCCAAGGTCGGCTGTAAAATGCGAGTGCCTAATTACAAAAAAGAACAATAAAAGACGAATGCAACACATACCTTCAGCTTACAACTTCAAGACTTAAATCGCGACGCCAGACAAATCCACAACCAAATACAATAGACAGACACAGATATCTTCGATAAAGCAACCATACAAATCCGCGGTACGCGAGTGAGCTGGGACACCAATCTTGCCCTTCTAAGTATCTGTAAAATAGCCCTAAACTAAGGTAAAAAGTTAATTCAAAGTAAATGCGTGCAATAAAATTAGGAGTCGCCGGCTAAATACCTTGGTCTAGTTACGCCTAACGACGGATCGAAAATCCAGCTCATACGATTGAAAATGGGAGGTCAGTGACTTCGAAAAACTGTAAATCGCCGTGGCGTTAGAACGGAGTTCGCCAAAAGGAATAAAAACGGACTGTACAATATGAACCATTAAAGCGTAGCACATTTTACACGTAACACGTTGTATAAAAGTTGTAGGTACAAAGGTGGTGCACATTAGTAAATTATTTTTTATTATACGGGGTGGCTTAAAAAAGTGAATAACAAACTACCTGTTTTTTCAATGAAACGCATTATATTTGAGTAGAGCAGCTTAAAAGTTTTACATGTGGATAGTTTCCATTTTAATATCGAGTTGTATGGGTCTAACGTCCACTATTTTGGAGATACTAGCGATTTTATAAAAAAAAAACGAAATTTCAAGCATTTTCTAAGTAACAGAAACAATTGAACGAAAGAAAACGTTATGTATTAAAAGACCGTTGCATTTTTTAACAAAAACTCTTTATTGTTTTTCAAAATATTCTCCATTCAGACTAATACACTTGTGCATTCTTTGAAACCACTTTTTAAAACATTCGGAAAATTCATCTTCTGAAGCGGCCTCAAAAATTCTTTGAAATTCTGTAACTGCTGCATCTGCGCTGGAAAATCTTTTACCTGGCATCATTTTTTTAACAGTTGGAAACAAAAAAAGAAGTCGCACGGCGCCAAATCTGGGCTATACGGAAGATGAGTTATCAATTGAACTCCCGAATCTTTCAAAAAATTCAATGTTCTGGCAGCAGTGTTGGAGGATGCGTTGTCATGATGGACTAACATGTTACGCCAACCGGTCCTTTGGCGACCTGTCTGTAATTTTCCAAACATGTGTGGTAAAGTCACTTTGCAGTACCATTCAGAATTAGCAGTTCTGCGATCTTCAAGTGGAATAACAGCAACAGGACCTCTTCGGCGGAAAAAACAGCAATCATTTTCTTATTGACGCTTCTGCCACGAATTACTTTTGTGGACAAGTCTTCATCTTCGAATACCCAAAACACTATACTGCTGTTTGGTTTCAGGGTCGTAACTGTATACCCAAGATTCGTCACCTGTTACAATGTATGCCACTTGCTTGGTAGCTCCTCCGTCAAATTTTTGCAACATAAATTTACAGCAGTCTACTCGATCCTCTTTTTGATTTTCTGAGAGCAAATGCGGTATCCAACGGTTTGCTAGCTTTCTTACCCCAAGATGTTTATGCAAAATGGTATTCACCGCCGAGGATCCAATCTTCACTTCCTCCTTAATCTCCCTATAAGTAATATTTCGATTGGACTGAATCAAACTTGCCACACGATCAACATTTTCTGAACAGGCAGCTTGCGCAGGTCTTCCAGGTCTTGCTTCGTCTTCTAGCAGCTCTCGCCCTCGTCGAAATTTGCGGAACCAATGACTAAGAGCGGATAATGAAGGGGCAGCATCGTCAAAAGCTTACACAAATTTTCATGGATTTGCTGGTATCCTAACTGTCTTTTATAGTCACAGAAAATCATAGCTCTAAAGGCAGTTGCGGAATGCTCATTTTAACTGAATTAAAAATGCACAATTACTTCATTTACAAAATTAACTACGTTTCACAAGGAAATCGGAACGTTTGTTAATTGTGGATAACGAATGTCAACTAATGCGATATTCAATTGTTGCAATTGTTTCTAACCAATTGAGTTTCGAGCACAACAAAAAAAATTTGAAAATAAAAAGTCCAGCTATTGCTGACACAAGGTATAACAAACACGAAAGAATGAATAATGCAGAAGTAAATTACATCTGAAAACAGCTGAATTTAGGGATATGAAATGGGAACAGATGCAACATCACCTAGATAATATAAAAATATACAGGGTGTTCCATTAAGAAATCGAAATGATTACATTTGCAAATTTAAAACCCAAAACCCAGGAGATTAAGTTCAACATTTTTAACGAAATTGAGTATAGGATTCTTTTAAATCTGATCATTTGACACTAAAATTAATGTATCCCTGAATTTCTCTAGAGCTGTCTAAGTACTTTTTTAGCATAAAATTTCTATTAATTTTACAACGTAATACCCAATATCAATTGTTAGTGTACAACTTTGAACATCTGTCATTCTAGAACGAAAAAAGTTATTTTCATAAAATATCCGCAGATTAAAATGACAACTCGCTATTCATGTATAGAATCATAACAGTATTGGAGAGATTAAATATTTTATTACTTAGCCCCCACCACTGCTCTCATATTGTAACATACATATTATAAACTTCGACCTATATGAAATGGACTTTGCTCTGAAATGAAAAGTCTGTCATAAGGGTTTAAGATCTATACCTACTTCATTAACCGAAACGAATCAGTAAAGTCTTCCCCTAAGTTACAAACATCGACAGGAAGTTGATTACTAATATGATTTCGTTAAAATTTAGATCATAGAACGTATGTAGTTCTATATAATATAAAGGTTATACATGAGTTTTTAACAACCGAACATAGAGAAAAACTGACAATTGAGTTGCTAAGCGACAATAGTGGTTACCTAGATAGAGACCATGGTTACCTTTGTTCGATTTGTTTGTTTGTTATGGACAAGGTCTAGGCATGCAGAGTATCAGGTACCATACACACCGACTTTTATGGTCCTATGGTCAAAGTACCACTTAGAATTTTGACAAGACGCGAAGCGTCGAGGTTAACTTTATCTTGAGACAGGAATGAAATTTTTCACCGTGGTATGTATACTATTTTACTCACAATCGGTTATTGTTATTGTTTATTTAATTAGGTAAGTTTCATATAATACTTTTTATCACAGTTTAATAAGTCACTTTAACAAAGGAATCCGCGACGCTTTTGCTAGGTAACATGACAAGTTCATTGAAAGTGACGTTTAGCTAGCCAGGAAAGTTTTTTCCCGGCTAGCTGGAAATTAAAG